>VDFB02281492.1:743296791-743441129 GCA_007258455.2 Sequoia sempervirens | reverse complement strand
TGTTATAGTGGACAGGACAAGGTGGTTGGATTTCATAATCGGATGGCATGTTATTTAAAGGAAGCCAATTGTGTATCCCGAGGAGTTCCATGAGGGAGAACCTGATAAAGGAGAAGCATAGTGGAGGAATGGAAGGAAATTTTGGTCGGGATAAGACCATTGCCATTATCAGTGAGCATTATTATTGGCCCCAGTTGTCACAGGATGTGAAGAAGTTTGTGCCAAAGTTGTAGGGTATGTCAGATGGTGAAAGGAGTAAGCCAGAATATAGGCTTATATCAGCCCTTACCTATACCAAAGAGGCCATGGGAGGATATAAGTATGGACTTTGTTATTGGTTTTCCAAGGACACAATGAGGGAATGATTCAGTGGTGGTTGATAGGTTTTCGAAGATGGCACATTTCATTCCATGTTAGAAGACCCATGATGCAGTCCACATTGCTGACTTGTTCTTCAAAGAGGTGGTGAGGCTACATGGTCTGCCAAAGAGTATTGTTTCAGATCGTGACACCAAATTTGTGGGGTACTTTTGGAGGACCTTGTGGAAGAAGCTGAAGACAGAGTTGAAGTTCAGTTCTGTACACCATCCACAAATAGATGGGTAGATAGAGGTTGTTAACAGGAGTCTAGGTAACCTACTGAGATATTTGGTAGGAGATAAACCGAAGGGATGGGACTTGATCTTACCCTAGGCAGAATTTTCTTACAACAATTCTGTCAACAGAAGCACTGGTAGACCATCATTCCAGATTGTGTATGGAGGTAGCCCCAGAACAGCTTCAGAATTGAGGAAGATGGACCAAGAGAAGAAAATAAGTGTTGAAGCTGAAGATTTTGTAGAACACATCAAAGATATACATGAGAAGGTAAGAGAACATATTAACAAGATGAATATGCAGTATAAGGCTAAGGCAGATCAAAGGAGGAGGTATAAGGAGTTTCAGATTGGTGATGAAGTGATGGTCCACTTGAGGAAAGAAAGGTTTCCATTGGGAACATATAACAAATTGAAGATGAAGAAGTTCGGTCCCTATAAAGGGCATAGCCCGAGACACAAAAAATAACCCACAAACAAGATAAATTTTATTATTCAAAAAATGGAGCTTCTTACATGTAGAGGATCTCAAATCCCCAAGTTCTACAACACATGCAAGTTATAGACAGCTACAGAATAACCCTTTCGCAATATGCGAGCTTGTCCCCTAAAAGTTACCAAAAAATTAGAAACCCACCCATAAATAGAGCTCCTCATTAGTTTGGAGCCAAAAAAATATTCAAATTTGAGTTTAGGCGGTTTGGCACCATAAATTTACAACATGAAGTTCAAATTTCAAAAGAGCATTTGCAACTGTATCTTCTAGAAAGTGCGCCAACTTCCCGGGGCCATAACTTTTGATCCGGGACTCCAATTCACCAACCGTTCAAACCGTTGGAAAGGTCTCGAAGTCAAAAACGTGCTTAAAATTGCTATGCCAATTTTGGAAAGTTTCAGGGCCGATCCGGGAGCTCTAAGTGCCTCAAATCTCACTCGGAAGATTTTCAGGTGCAAATCTGAGAAACTAAAACTGTAATATCTTTCCACCTAGGAATAGAAAATAAAAACCGTAAATTGGGAATTTCATTATGACGAAAAGGGTATCCAAAAATGTAAAAACATCTAAAAAATGACAAATTTGAAATTTAACTATTTTTGGGTGATGCAAGATTGCCCTTACACCACTGGATGCTCCTGCATCAACTATTGGATTACTCTTGACAAGGTCCCAGACTTTATTAGACAATGATATCCTCATACACATACAAGCCATAGGGTGGAAAATGCAGCTCAGGATATTCCACATCACCATACAAGATCCCATGCGCATCATGTTTCTATTGATTCTTTAGCTTGTCTAGGTAGTTGTCAGGATGTTACAGGTCATGTTGAGCCTACTACGACACCTGATCCTATCCATGGGACATATAGTCGACTTCTTTTTGCCACTGATATTGTACATGCTACAAAGCCCCCTGGGATTTCTTTACATTCTCGTGATCTTAGTGACATTAGTAGAGCCATCGAGCAGGCACAACATGTACTTTCAATTTATAATTTAAATACATATATAAAATTGTGTTCTAAAAAATTATGTAATGCATTTTAAAAACTTCTAGTTGTTTAACTCCTGATTGAAATTGTGTACTTGAAAATTTTAACCAATATGGTGATTTTCCAGACTTTGGAAATTTGGAGCATGATGGTGATCCTGCGCAGTATGCAAATGAGGTACATTTAAATTTAATAAAAAAATTAATTACTTGATGCTTAAGTTTGAACACATTGAAATCAAGTACATTGTAATTTTAGATAATTTTACATATATGTACTTGAACAAATGCAAGGGTTGGGATGAGGCTCAGGACATAGATCAAGAGATCTTGGATCGGGACATGGATCCACACATCTTGGATCAGTAGAGTGATTGGTCCATGGATCAAGGGGGATATCGGGTTGTGGATCGAGGGAGAGATCGAGCCATGGATCGAGGGAGAGGTCGAGGGAGAGATCGAGGGATAGATCGGGCTAGAGATATGATGATTCTATTCATATTAGACATCCCTCTCTTTGAGATTTGTTTTATAGTATTACATGTTTGAGATCATATTATTACATGTTGGAGACACTTTTTATGATTTATGTATTAAATATTTGCACATGTGTTGTACTTATGTTTTATGGTACACATATATACTTGTTATGATTTACATGTCACATTCATACATTTATGTTTTATGGTTTGAATCTAGGTTTGTTATATACGTGCATTATTATGGTTTGATGTTCACTTACATTACATCTATAGATACATCGTGCATCATTAGTTTATGGTTTTATTTATTTAGCAAGGAACAAGTACATTTATTTAAATTTAAATTATGGTTTGTTCAAATAAACTTGTTGTACATATCTATTTACATCGTGAAATCAAAATGTTGTCCACTATCTAATGGACCTTGCTATTTGTAAATTTAAAAAGATGGACATGTACATGTAATTAATTTAAATAAATAGTTCAAATGAATTTGTCTTTAATAAATAGGTCAAGAAATAGAAAAAATTGAATGCAAATATGCTTGAGATTAATGCTATATTTTAAAGTAGAATATAAAAATGCAATTGGAAATAGATGATAGTTCTTGAATTCTTTAAAGCTCTAAATGTTCATTTTAAAAGTCAGTCTAGGTTAAATACATTTAAATTGTGCATATATCATGTTATACATGAACCTAATAATTCCATATAATATAATACAAAAATTCTTGAACTAGATGATGAGCTATACTTGTGTCCAGTTGAATGTAAATGAAATTATATATATATATATATATATATATATATATATATATATATATATATATATATATATATATATATATATATATATATATATATTCAAAGAAAGCATGTAAGCTATAAGTGGAGTTGAATGTAAATGAAATCAAATTTCTAGTGTTGAAAGTTTAAGAATTCCATGTGGAACATTTATATATATGCAATTGGAAATTGATATATTTAAATCTTGAAATTTATGCACATTTAATATAAGTAGATCTAGATCTTCCTGGATGACAATTCTATATAAATTAAAAATTGATCAATCCATATTTAATTGTATTGGAAAGATGGACCATTACATACATGGTCTCAAGCTATACATGGTAAACAAAGTTAAATTGAGGCCAAAATGTAGCTATCTCAAGCACCCCAAACACCATCACTATGATTCACTACAATGTTCATATATTCCAATGCACCTTGAGGTGAACAAGAAAGACCAAACCAAGAGAACCTAGATACAATCTAACATTAAAAAATTTATTTAATAACTATAATTAAAAGATAGGAGCTAATGTTCTTAAGCAAGTTTGGATTAAAGATGAAATCAAATTATAAGGTCAAGTGATTTTTTATTAGGAGATTGGATTTGAAATGGATGATAGTCCAGACTATGGATAAGGTCCCTAGATGTTGAAAGCTTTGGGTGATGATGAAAAGACAATATGATGTATGGACTAGATTGAGACCAAGTAACCAAATTTTGATGTTCAAGTGATGATTTTTTATTAAGGATGGAGAATGGATGTATGGTTGAGATGGATATAGATGCATAATTTTTAAATGATTCTAGGATGAATATGGTTAAATGGGTTATTACTTGATAAAGTGATTTGAACTTGATGATTAGGATGAGGGATGCTTACCTAATGAAAATAATAAAATTAGGATGTGATGATTAGGATACATGAAAATCCATATGATCATTTAAAATTATTGAATGTCATGCATTAGTAATTTATAAAAAATAAAGAAAAATAGAGACAACATTTATGTCTAGATTCTTCACCACTCAAACACCAAATCAACTAGATAATTATATAATTTTTTCGAGTTGAATGTTCAAATGAAATGAAAGATTCATGTGAACATAAGAATTTTGTGGAACATAAATAAATTTAAATGCAAAATTGGAACATAAACTAGGTTTTGTACAAATTTTTGCATGTATATATATATTCAATCTAACTCATGTATATAAGTGGAGTTGAACAAATATTTAAATTCAAAGATTTGAAAGTGAAATTTTAACAATTCTATGTCAAACATAAAAATACAATCAAGGAATATAGAGATGATATAAAGGAATTTCAAGAGATTCTTGAGTGAACTTACAAGAATGAACCATGTCCAACATGCAAAAATGAAATTGGAAATTTCGATGATTTAAAGGAATTTAGGCAAAATGTAAATGAAAACATTTTTAAAGTCACTAGGTTTTGTATCAAGCATATATATGATCTAACATACATGTCACATTCTAAAAAAAAAAGCCCATTCTAAATCATGTCACATGTCCAATCAATACAAATATATATTATATATTTGGAGTCATAAATGTGTACATATATCCAAAAAACAACTTAAAGCTCTTGGTACATAAAATATGGATCCTCTCTATCTTTAATTATCTCTAAAATATTTTCATGATCTTCAATAGGCAACCTCCACTTTTGTTTGGCATGTCCTCTTTTAGGTAGAGTTTCTAAATTTATTTTTGTTGCCAAAACTAAGTGACTTTAATGTAGAACCTTTTGTCCTAGCCTATAATCAACAAATATAATACTATTTTTATCTATCTTTATTTGTTAATAATATGTGCCTTCAATAATGACTGATCCAATGGGATACTCTTTTCCATCACCATTTGTCATCGATTCAACCAATTTTCTTTTTGGTTGTGTACATCTTAGTAGACAGTAATCTACACCTTTTGCATTTTTAGGATCTACAACTACAATGAAAATATCTCTTGTACACACACCACATATATACATAAAGTAAATTATACATTTAAGTTGTAAAAATTTATATTTTATATTTGAAACTTACTTAAACATAGAATATATAAATATATATATATAAATCTTGATTTTAACTAAATTAATCAATTTCCATACCTGTAACAACTAAATCAGATACACGTTCGTAATTAGCTGAATATAGTGGATCGTAGACATTGACATTGTCATCTTCAACAAAAGGAGGCATTCGTATTAATTGTTTCATTTCCCATTGTGAAACATACCCATCTCTAATATTCTCACATTGATCAATATTTGCATTGTCCTGAATGCAATCAATACAAAAACATGATTTTTCTCACATTAATTGCATAAGGCCTACTACTCCCCATTGTCATGATTTGAAACAAATTTCTAATACCATGAATTGCTTGACAATTATAAGGATTTGATCGATCAATATCTATTTAAATTCAAACTTGAAAATTCAATTTGAAATCATGTATGTACTTGAACTTTGAAATTAAAATTTTTAACAAATTTTGACTAGACATGTACCTATAACTTCCCAAAAATACTGTGTTGTATGTTGAGTCGCGAGGAGAAAAATGACTTTTGCACCATTCAAAAATTTCGTTTACATTCTGTATGGCATTACCTACAAGTTACACACAAGTTGGCACAATTTGTCACCTATTACTTTCAAGGAACTTAAAAGAATTTAATTTAATTTTTAAATATATATATCTAATCTTTTAAAAAATATCAAGCTAAATTGGACATATATATATATATATATATATATATGGTGAAAAATTTACATACCAACAAGTTCATGTTGACAAAGTGCACACTTCACACATGCTCTTACTCCATCGTGCTCTCCTTTTCCATTTCCACTCTCATAAAAATTCCAAAAAAAATTGGTGTTGCATCTAGCATGTTGACTGCTTAACCAAACAAAGGCTTTTACAGACTTAAATTGTCTTGTGAAGTTACAAATAATTAAACACTTGAAAACCAAATTAGTTTCAAAAAAGTAATTATATATATAGATTTAAGCAATCAAACAATTTAAGTCTCAAAGTTAAAAGTAAATATAAATTAAATAAAAATAATTTAAAAAATAATGTACTTACCAATACATCCATTAGACCATATCCAGTGTTTTTCTTGATTTATGCCACGTCGTCTTAGGTCTTCAAAAAACATTTTGAAACAATGAGCTACATAGCTTCTATCATGATTCGTATCATCACTGATATAAAAGTGAACCTCTTTGATGATAATTCTATCATCTTTGCTACTTTGTATTCCATCGACTGCTAACTTTGCATGCCTGTAGCAAACTTGCACGAAGATTGCAACTTGCTCTGAATGATAATATTGACTTTGGATCTCAGTTTGAGGACTAAATGTATAGTTCTAAGAGAAATCTACAATAGAGAGAATACAACCTGGTGGAAAACAATTCTTTGAATAACAAAATTGCTTAGCTTGCCATCTTGCACCATGACAATGTTGGATATGTGGATATATGATATTGCGAAATTTACTCATGAATTCATTGTAAGGAAATCCACTCTCTTTGAGAACAATTTTTTTGGCCTCAACTCCTAACTTCGTTAAGTATGTCTCATATTCAAATCTCTTCCAAGTAACTTTCATTTCATTATTTTCAACATGTAAAAGATTCTTCAAATCTCCACAATCATTACATACATTTTTTTATACACTGAACATTGAATTCATCCAAATTTTCTGATTTTTCACATAGAAGAGACTTCACAAATTGTGTTGTTCTTCCATGGATGGCTAAATTTTGATCAATCTATGCCATGACTTTTCTATATGATTGTAGGGGTAGATCAAATTCAACATGATTTCAACAACAACAAGTTTCACGTACTTTATTTATATGTACAAATGATGGTCGTAGTGTTTCAAACATTCTTTGAAAAATCTTCACATTTGAAAATTCTTGTTTAAATACTTAAAAAGTTCACTTTGTGTTGTATCTATAAAATGTTTTGGATGAGAAATTTTTTTACCATCATCACCTATTATTTGTATAGTATCCCTTCTATTGGAAGAAACACGAGAGTGGGTGGTCCAATATTCAGCTACCTATTTCTTTATATCTTTTGAAATTCTATCTTTTTGAGGAACCCTACAAATATTTACGCAATTTTTCTCATTTTTCCATCTATTTCATCTCTCTTTTAAATATATCTTTGAACAGTTCTCCTAGAAACATTTAGTAATTCAGAAATTGCTTGAACTTGTCTTCTATGTGATAATTTCTTACTAGAAATTACAGTCATCAACGCTCTACGTGTAGCACTTAAATCACTAGATCGACTCTTCTTTTCACTATATTCTAATGCCTCTTGCAGGTTTTCAACAATTGTTTGTTTTAAATTTGATGACCTTTTCCTATTATCAACCCCTAACAACTCCAAAACAGGGGTCATTTCTTTTCATCTAAATAACTTTGCAATTAACTATGCTCTTCCAATTAGAGATTTCTCTTCAATAAATTCATCCCATATTTTCTTAGAGTGTAATTTTATTGTGCTTTTAGATAACATATCTTCAGATGAAATATTATTGAAAAGAGAATCTTCATCCATCTCCATCAAATTTTCCATACCATAGTCCAAAAAATTTATATTAGTATTAGGTTCAGTTTGTTCTTGTACCTGTACGTCACCTTGATCATCAATATTTTCCATGGGTTGTTGTTCCGTAGATGTTCCTTCATCCACTTTTCTCTTTCTTTTTCTTACTCGTGTTCGATCATACTTTCTTGATCTAGCCCTTGGATTTTCCATCACAAATTACACTCAAATTTGAATTCATGCCTACATACAAATTTGTACACACATGAGCTTTCCATGAAATATGTACATGTAATATAGCATAAATATTTGAAAAAGCTTATAACTAGATGCAAAACATAAACATAAAATATTTAAACAAAAGTCTTTAATAAACATAAACATGCAAAACATAAAATATTTTTAATTGAATAATACATACATGTGCATAAAATTCTATATAATTCTCAAAGAAAATTATATATAATTCTTTTGAAATAATTCTTATAAATATATAATTTTACATAAGAGACACTTAAAATTATATATAATTCTCAAATAAATAAATAAAAAATAAAATTCTTGATAATGATATCTTTGATATTTTTTTATATAAATTTACTAATTTCATAAGTATGCTAATTTTATGCATATATATTGGAAATAAAAGTCAAAGAAAAGGTAAATTTAATAAAACATAGGTATTTAAGGAGGACATGTAAGAACAAGAATGGAAGAACATAGAATTGGTGATCAATAATAATGAAATCTAAGAATTTAAATAGTGAAAATAACAAATGCATTCATATTCAAACAATTTTTAAATAAATAAAATGATTGTTCAATAAATAATGTAAATAAAGTAAAATAATCTTCTTTCTATATAATTCTTTATAAATATATTTCTAGAAATATTTCTTTGATGTTAATATTTTAATTAAAAAAAATAGTGAAAACAAACTTCAAATGCATTTTTCATAAAAACATAATCAATTAAATAAGTTGAAGATCAATACATACCTTAAAAATATCTCTCCTCTTGTCCAAATGCCTTTTCTTTTGCCGAAATAAGTCTTCTAAATTTCTAAAATTATAAACCTTCTAAAATGTCAAAATAAACCTTCTTTAATTGAAAATAGTTGAATATTTTGAAATATTTGTTATTTTTGAATTTTCTTAATTTGAGAAATTAGAAAGAATATATATATATATATATATATATATATATATATAATTTCAGTCATTTTCGGCTGAGTTGTTATCGGCCAATAGATTTCGACTGATTTATTTTCGGTCGATCTAGTACCAGCCAAGAGGTTTTCTCCCAAAACCTTCTCGGCCGAAAATGCCTAGTTGGCATCCTACATGGTAGCCGACTCATCATTTCTTAGAATTTTCTGAAACATTCATCTTTGACAGAGTACTTCTCTATTCAAATTGATCTTTTTGAAAAAAATAAAAATACCCTTTTTTAGAGCTCGAAGTGTAGAATCCAAATATATAATTTTTATAATATTTTGATTAGTTTTAATATATTTTATTTTTAAAATAATGCAAGTAGGTTTTAAAAATTAAAAAAGAGGCTGATTAGATATTAAAAAAAAGATAGTAAAACTTATTAAAATGTTTTAAATCTTAAATGGGGTACAAGAGGAGAGAGTCTACTTCAAAAGGGTATGTTTTGTTTCTTGAAAATGATTAAAAAAATTGAAATTAGTTTACAGTCTGTGAAAACTGTCAAATTTTGACATGTTTTCTTTAAAATGTTATTACGAGAAAAATATACATCAAAATGTGATTTGTTTTCCATGCACAAGATATTGAAATTACCTATTTGGAAAAAAATAAATAGGGAGAAATTAATTTTTTTACAATTTGTTTCTTTATGGCCCGTGAGGTCACTCTTTTATGAAATTTTCAGCATTCCAAAATTTGTCCTTAAATTGATAAAAACAAAATGAAAACATTTTTTTTTTAATTTTTAAAATTACAGGAATAAACTACACCAAAAGTTCTACATTTCGTTAGTTTACACCATTTTGAAATTCAAAACATAAAGACCACTTTTATGTGGTCGAAGTTTAGAATTGTTTTTGTTGTTGGAAGATTCATTTATAAAGTGTGACACAGGTTTGTGCTTTTACCCTTATGTCAAATCATTTGGTTTCATGATGTTCAAGTTTATCACTTCAATTTGGAATTTTATCTAAAATTTTCAAAGAACAATCATTGTCCCCCTTGAGATTAATGGAAAATGTCACATTATCACCTGAGAGTGACCCTAGTGCAACCATGACCTGGTTAGCAGAGACTTGGGATTGAACAAAAGCTAATCTTTGTCCTATGAATGCATAATTTTTCCCTTAGGTTGTCTTTGTTCCATATCTTTCAACAAGGATAGGATCTTCATGGTCTTTTCTATGGAGATTTTATTCTAATTTTTTATTGTGAGTAAAACCATCGTCAATAGGAACTGGTGCTAGAAGGAGGGTGGCTCCACGCACATCTCTCTCGTTTCTTTGATATTTTAGGTTTCATCCTTTGGAATTGGAGAATTATGCTTTGAAATTTTATTCCTAAATTTGGCAAGAAGCTTGTAAATGAGAAATTGAATGCAAGTTGGTTTTCATTGTGGAAGTTGGAAAAATTTGTAAAATCTTTAATCAAAAATTGCATCCTTTGAGTTTGTTTACTTTTGGGAGAGTCGTCGAGTGTAGAATTCATCATACAACTGGATATAGTGAACTTGAGTATGAAACTTTTTTAACTAGAGTAAGTTTGGCCATAAGTGGAGAAATTCCATTAACATAATAAGTTTTAACTACTAAAAGATAGGGATTGTTAATGAGAAAAATGTTATGCCCTAGTGGAGATGGAAATATTAAAAAATTAACAAATAAACTTAAACTGTTAGAAAACTATGATTATTTTAAAGAAAATTCTAACGTTTTGTAGGGGAATATGCAAGAATGTAGAGATTGAGAGATATTTCATCACAAACAAGGAAAAGACATGGATGAATCATCATTCCCTGTATATGTGGAAAACACAAATAATGAGATAGAGCAGGAAAATTGAGCTGGAAATGCGTGTATTGTGCTTCAAGCTAAGAATTCATCAGCTATAAAAAGACATTTTCCTAATTTTTTACAAGATACAGAACATCAATTTTTTAATTTTTCTCTTTCTGATAGCAATATAAATAGTAATATATCTTGGTCTAATAAAATGCAAAGTGAAGACAAGGCCAAAGATATGAAAATTTTCAAAAGAGAAAGAAACAAAGAAATGAATGTAGTCAATCATGGAAATGGACCAGTGTTAGGAGAAGGTACATTATTGTTGCATCAGATGGAATGTGTGAAACAAATCTCTAATGAGATCGTTTTCATACATTTGAGCCAAATTTTGGGTAAATACACCTTTGAATTTATGATGTTTAAATGGAAAAAAATTAAGATATTCCATTATTATAGTAGAATATTGAAAATTTTGATAAGAGAATTTAAAGACAAATATGTTATAATTTGTTCTAAAACTATTGATGAAATAGCCATAGAAATTAAAATAAATTGCTTCATTAGAGTTAATATTTTGTGATAAATTAGAGTTAGGGTAGTTAGGGTTAGTTTTGTCTTTTTTAGTTTTTTTTTTTAATTATTATTATTTTTATGGGTTTTTCTTTGTATTTGTTATGCTTTCCTTGCTTTGTTTTTCTTTTTTCTTCTTTTGCTTGGCCTCTAAATTAGCAATTTTTTCTTAAATTTATCTTATACATGAGAGTGAAATTCAATTTTTTTACAAAACTAAACTAAAAATGAAACAATAAAGCCTTGAACAATAAAATACATTTTAAAAAAGATGGCAAATAGATATATATGTGTGTGTCACGTATATACATCAGATATCAAAATCCTCATTCAAAAAATCAAAAAAGTTCAAAAAGAAAAGTGAGCAAAGTTGCAGACGATATTAGCCATTCAATCGATCTTGCAAACCTCTTCTATCAGGGCTAAATACCCTATGTGGACGAGTTCCCAGTGAGTTTCAAAGTCTTGGATATGGAGATCAATGAGAAAGGGCCGACGTGGAACTTTCCCATTTTCCAAGAACTGAGGAATATCATCCATGGAGGCAATCCCAATGGTCAGATGTGCAACAGCTAAGATGGTATCCAGATTCTCCAAGAATTTGGTATTCACTATCAAGTTGGAAGTAGTGCAAACATCTTCAATAGGTAGCCCAATGTCTAGAAGTGATTCTACAAAGTGAGAAGCTATGTTAGAGTAAAAATGGAAATAGCGACTAGATGCAACATATCTTTCCCCAAGAACTAAGCATAATTTTGGCATAGTGAAACTGGAAGTCCTAATGATAAAGACCTTTTCAAGCCATTGTGGTGTGGTGCTCCCCAATAAAACACTTTGTCTATGAGAAAAACCTAAGAAAATTGGAGTATCCATGGCTAAGAAGTGAATTCAAAGACAGAGTAGAGTGGAATTACAAAAAATAAAAAAAGGGGGAAGGAAGAGAGAAGTATGGAGAATTTGAGAAGAAATGCACAAATTTATAGAGATCCATAAGTAGAGTTGTGGTACATAGTTGCCTTGAGTAATATTTTTTGTAAATCCTATGCAAGTGACAACTGAGCAATAATATTCATAATTAAAGGTTAAATCAAATTAATTCTTTACACGTATCTGGTGAAATTGCTTCAAATTTGAGTAGTACGAAGATTGTGAATCAAGAAAGTTGGAGATTTCAAAATTAATAGTGGTCATTTCAAATAAAATATCATTTTAATGTAGAATATATAGGATAATGAAGCTGGCAAGGAAATACACATCATCACCTAAGTTAAAAAGATAATACATGTTGAGAAAGGTGTTCGAATTTAATGCAAAATAATGTGATCATGTTTCAAGGTAATCATGATATTTTGATCCATTAATGAAGTGCAGCACCATCAATTTGAGATAGTTAGCAAAAATTTTAGAGTTTTCCATAAAATTTAATCAGAAGGGTGGTAACTAAATTTTCTAAATTTAGGTTTAAATTTGGTGATTAAGTGGTATATTGCTAAATTTTAATTTATGCATATTTTCTAACATATAGCAAGCTACAGTTAGCTAGGATTTGGCATAATTAGTGAAATTTAGTTGGAAACACACACTTATAGGGAATCATTAAATAAGTTTTTGGGAAGTAGTGAATTGATGAAGGGATTTACATTGAATAAAAACTCAAAAAGTAAATTTCGCTACCACTGTAATTCTAACTTAATATTGGTGCTTCAATGCTTGTAAGTTGATAAAAGAGCTATTATTGCAATATCAAAAGTGAAAAATGAGTTATCATTGCTATATAAAAAAAAAGAAAGATATGAACTCTTTATGCTATCCAAATAACTCTATCAGGGCTACGGAGACCTAACCGGTAGTAGTACTATGTTTGGGGGAATTACGAAGATAACCTTTTCGGGGCCATGGATGCTTGATTGGCAGAAAGGCTCTATCCTTGGTTAGCTTTGGAGGATTACTATATTATGTAGTTCAATGTTAACGAACTAATTCTTTTTTACTAAGTTCTAAAAAATGAAATTAATCAGAGCACACACGGATGTTTTCGGTGGAGTTTTAATTTTTATGCGAGAATCTAGGTAAATGTAGAAATTTATTGTTTTAAAATATGTATATGTTTTAATTTACAACTAGTGATTTAATTTCAAGTTTGATTTAAATTTTATTTTATTGGTTGCAAGTTATTGTTTGGTCTCACATCATGCCCCAAGACTGAAAAGACTTGGGGACCCAAGTGAAAAATATAACTCTTATAGCAGGAGCTAACTAATTGTAAGATCACCGGAAGTGAAGAAAGAAAGAAAAGTCTTTGATAAAAGAAGGTACTTCGTATTGTAAGTGTTTCATGCACCGGGTACCGGGTACTGGAAACACATAAAAGGTGAAAGGTAATGTGAAGTTTAAGTGAAAGGCTCTAGTCTCGTAAGTGTGAGTATGGTAAGAGGGATTCTAGTATAATGGAGTTTTAGTATAACTGAGGTCCAAGAAAGTAAGTGGGTAAAGCTGAATACTAGGTACCATGTACCGGATTGCAATGTGAAATGAAATGTTAAAATTTTAAATTTGTCTAATGATTCTAATGATCCAGTATATGTAAAAGGATTTATGATATGCTTTTTGAAAGATGTGTTAATTATGGAATTGTGTACTAACATTTGAATAATGGTATTATTTACATGAGATGTTATAATATGTTGTTTAAAAAAAAAAAGGGATTTAATATATGCAATTTGTGATTGCAGGAGATCTCGATTGTGATGCAAAGCTCAGGTATGGATGGTTAGGAAAATTGTATTTCCAAAAAAACTTGATGTTATTACCAGGTTTAATGATGCACTTAAGGAGCCAATGCTGGAACAATTTTTGTTGCAAAGGTGTACCAATTACCGGAATACCAGGATGTTGGAGTTCAAGCATGTAGTAATAAAGTGTATCTATTTTGAGAGTAATTTATTCCTAGAATGTTCAAATCGAGGAACATGAGATATAGGATTTTGACTTCCACCTGATCACTCTACTATAATGGGAAGCTCCTATATACCTTTCTTTGGATAGGTTTGTTTGATTTCAAAAGGAATCCTAACAAAGATGAAAAAGTAGAACCCGAAGAGCTTCAACAAGTAATTGGAGTTGACTTCCATTGACTTCAATAGCAATTCTCCTATTGGTCACAATATTCCACATGCCTTGATGAGATTGGTCCCTTGGATTTCCTCTCATGTAGCTATTTTATCCTATATGAGCCTTGTGTTCTATAAAAGGATAGAGGATGCTTCATTTTTATTTTAAGTTTAGAACTTACGGATGTCAGAGGAGCATAAAAATTTCTAAGTTTTATTTTTTCCTTTTTTTCTAAACCATTCTGGCGTAAAATTTTGTATGCACATAGACATTAACTGATATTAGAGCTTTATGGATAGCTACCTATCTCAGTGTCTGTTGTAGTTTCTTTTGAATGTTCAACCGAACATGACTTTATGATGCGCTGTTTAAGGGTGCATACATAACCTACTCGACATTCATAAACAAAACCATCTCTTTAAAATATTGTAGTGTTTTATATGTAGCTATCAAGCAATATAATGAAATATAAATTAGTTTTCTCTATTTTGATTAATTCTTTAGGGCTCCATGGAGAATAACTCGAAGAAAATTTTATTTTTTAGTATTTTTTATACTTTGTTTTAGAATAGATGTTTAATATTTTGAAAATTTTCCAAAAAATATGAATGAATGGAAAGAGTTTTGTTGAAAATATTTTATTTTCCATGAGGTTGTTGAATGCTTAATGCTAAATCTACTTAAGTGATAGCAAGGAATTTGTGATGTTTCATGAAATATTATGCCAAATATTTTTGTCTCATGTTGCCCAAGTTTATCAATTCAATTCAAAATGTTATCTAAAATGTTCAAAGAACAATCATTATCCCCCTTGAGATTAACAATAAATGTCACTGTTGGACACTAGGAACATTGAAAGGGGGGGTGAATCAGTGTTCACTAATTTTAATTTCCAAAACAGATCCAAAAAAATTAACAACAATAATTAAACTTCATATAGCATTTGTATCACATAACAGATGAAATCATGCAGTCACATTAATGAACACCATAACACCAAATATTTTTACGTGAAAAGCCTGTTAGGGGAAAAACCATGATGGAGATTAATCCACAATGTTTACTTTGTTAAAAGTAAAATAGAAAGAAGAGGGATGCACTTGCATTCAAGCGCACTGCCTAAAGCTCACTACTCAATAGGAAAGGACCACTGCCTTAGAAGAAAAATTAAGATTACAAAAAAAAAAGAACTGAGAGAACAACATCTACAAATGCCAGAATTCATTTCCACTGAAGCTCACGATCATATTTCAGATCTCTTAACTGGATCACACTTCTTCTATGCTTTTCTTTACTTTGCATACCAAAACTATTCTACCCTCAACAACGGATCTGCTCTTTTCACTCTCTTCATGACATTCCTTCACTACTACATTATATCTACTACCATGACTAGCATATCACACACAAAATGGTTTTTTGATCTCCTTTTTATACCCGCTAATGAAAATTTCAATGTATGTCAGCCTCATAATAAAATATAATATTTTTTCTTATGTCATCACATATCACTAATTAGAATCGATGCGTACCCACACAAGTTGGATTTTCTTTAGTAGGGACCCAAACCAATATTTCAAACATAGGGAATAGAAAAATATATATTCCACATATATCCACGATACGACATATGAAACATGTCGGCCACAATGGAAAATAAACCATGAAACATGTTATTGAATCTCCTAACTAAAACTCTTACTTAATACTATAACACAAAACTCATCAGAGGATAGTGTGAATGCTAAGAAAGATTTCCTAGAGATCCACACCATGAAATAATGATCCAAAAAAGTGATCGGATCAACTTGCCAATCGGATGTCTTGTTCTTCATTATTTCTGCCACTAGATTACAAAGTCTTAGTTTCCTTGCCAGTATAAATAATGTTGATACTTTGGATCATACTAATAACATTAGTTTCCATAAATGATAACACAAGTATCCAAAAGTGATCTCTCAGAGCCATATGCCAATAGTCACATCATTACCCAAGAGCGACCCTAGTGCAACCATGACCTAGTTAACAGAGACTTGGGATTGAATGAAAGCCAATCTTTGTCATGTGAATGTATAATTTTCCCCTTAGGTTATCTTTGTTCCATATCTTTCAAGAAGGATAGGCTCTTTGCAGTCTTTTCTGTAGATAGTTTATTTGAACTGTTTACTGCGAGTAAAACTGTCATCAACAATTACATTCACAAAATTCAGGAAGATTATGTTGATGATATCCTAGATAAATTTTAACATGACAAGACAATGTAAATGTCCTTGATAAAATCTTTGAACGAATGCAACAATACAACATGCAATTGAATCCAAAAAAGTGTGTCTGGCATAGTTAGTGGTAAACTTTTGGGGCTTGTCATATATCATAGAGGTATTGTGGTGGACACAAACAAAATTGATGCAATTATTAACATGCAACCTCCTAGGAATATTTCTCATTTTTGCACATTACAATGTTGAATTCAAGATATTTTTTGTTTTGTTGCATCTTTAGCCGATCACACATTACCTTTCATGAAACTCCTTAAAAATGGTGTCCCTTTTGATTGGGACGAGGATTGTAGATAGGCTTTTGAGAGTCTTAAGGAATATCTAGCCACTCCACCTATTTTACAACCTGTTGTGCCACATAGACCATTTATCTTGTACATCACCACATCTACCCATGCTATTGTAGCATTTTTGGCTCAACATGATGATCATGGTAAAGAACACCCTGTTTATTACATTAGCCATACCATAATTGATTATGAGACATGATATTCACCAATTGAGAAACAATTTTTTACTCTTGTATTCGCTACTAGTAAGTTGTGACATTATTTACTAAATGCTGAGATACAAGTTATCACACAATTTGATGCTCTTAAATATCTTTTCAACAAAATAGACCTCTCCAGACACTTAGCTAAGTGGGTGATGTTAACTGAGTTTGACCTTAAATTTTTTTGAAAAAAAGCAATCAAAGTCCAAGCCTTAACCGATCACTTAGTTGACACTCCTCCTTATGCTTTACCTACTCCTGATTCCTTTCTTGATGATCATGTCTTAACCACTGCCATTAAACCATGGGAGTTATTTTTTGATGTATCTAAGTGTAAAACAAGTTTTGGTTGTAGAGTGGTATTAACTCCACCTAACAAAAAACCTATTCCCTTATCCTATTAATTAAATTTCCTATGCACAAATAATATAGCTGAGTATGAGGCATTGATCACAGGTTTGCAAGAAACTTTATCTCTAAAAGCTAAACATATCAAGATATTTGGCGATTCACAATTGGTCATCAAACAAATCAATGGTACTTATCAAACTAAACACGAAAAATTATTAAAATACAAGGATCTTAGAATGAGGCTATTAGAAAAAATTGACTCATTCAACATTGATAACATCCCATGCAAAGATAATCGATGTGCAGATGCAATGGTAAGTGCAACTTCATTCATACCCCTACACGATCCATCCATAGAACTCAATTTTGTTATCCATCCCATCATGAAACCTTTGATCGATACTCCATTAGAAGATATTTTGGTGATAACTCGAGATGCTTCGTGTGAATGGTATGATACAATATACAACTATTTGAAAGATGGTACCATTCTCGAACCTACCACAATGAATACTTGAAAGTGTTTACGTAAACTCATGGCTAAATATGTGATCCTTGCAAATTCATTGTATAGATCTTTTAATGGTCTCATATTGTAATGTCTTAGAGATTTTGAAATCCCTTTAGAGCTTGAACATGCTCATTTTGGTGCCTGTGGAGGTCATTTTGGAGGTCATTCCTTAGTGAAAAAACCTATTCATATTGGTTATTATTGGAGACATATGGAGAAGGATTGCTAAACCTTTGTTAAATAATGTCACAAATGCCAAGAGCATAGCAATTTGATCCATGCTCCTACTATTGAGCTCCATGCCAATGTTCCCATTTGGCCATTTTTCAGTATGGGGGTTAGATCTTATTGGAAAAATTTCACTACCTTCTTCTATTGGACATATGTTTATCATAATCACAACAAATTATATCACAAAATGGGTGGAAGCTATTCCCCTCCATTCTACAACTGTTGAAGCAATTTGTCATTTCATCTTGGACCACATAATTGCTCACTTTAGACTCGCTTCTGGAATCATTTCAGACAATGGAAATCCCTTTAAGAATAAAAAAGTTTAGAAATTTCTTGAAATATTCAGTATTCAACATTTCTTTTCTACACCATATTATCTGCAATCCAATGGACAAGCTAAAAACACTAATAAGCTTCTTGAACAAGTCCTTAAGAAAATTGTCACCAAGCATCATAAAGATTGGCATATGAACTATCTTATGCTCTTTGGGATTATAGAGCTAATGTTCAATCATCCACAGGAAATACCCCTTATAGCCTTGTTTATGGCATTGATGTGATTATACCCTTTGAGTTAGCAATACCTACTTTACAAGTTGCTCTCTAAGATATTTTTGATGATGAAACTTATAAAGATCAATGATTACATCAACTTGAGATGCTTGATGAATAGCGCATTCACACTCTCAGACATCTCCAAGGTCATATAAAAAAATTACAACAGAAACACAACATTAATGTCATCCCTTGATCAGTTTCTAAGGGAGATTTTGTTCCTATTGAAAATCAATGAAATGCTAGTGCTGACAATGAAGATAAAGATAAGTTTAGCCCTAATTGGTTGGGACCTTACATAGTTGGTAATAATTATGGATTTGGTGCTTATCTCTTAATATAGCTTGACAGAACACCTCTTAGGGAACCCATTAATTCCATGCATTTGCATCAGTATTATCTCTAACCCCCTTTGAATAGTATGGCTGATATAGTAGTGTTATTTAAAGTTATTTGATGTTATTCTAAATAACTTTCACATTGCTTTGTTCTTGACAACTAAATTTATGTTTGTCTTGAACACTAATGTAATTATTTAAGTTCATTTTATAATTGCTTTAGGCTTCATACTATTCACATTCCTATTGTGTTAAGTTAAATCCTTATCATTGTATTTAATTTAACATATTGTTTTCTCATTTTCAATGTTGTATCTATGCTAAAACTGAAATATGTTTTACACTAGATCCAATCAATCCTATTAAATCATGTAGCCATTAGTTAAATAATTTTACTATATGTCATTTAATTAATCACATAGCTTTTAGAATACACATAAAGAGACACATCATCATAACATCACATGTGCATGTCTATATATAGATTAAAGTTTTATATACACCATACTATCATATACAAATTCATAATGGTCTGTGAGAGCTAGACCTCTCAAGATATGGCACTCATGATCCAATCCCTAGATGTTGTTAGACAGTTGTGTGTGACCTTGATCATGAACTATCGAGTCTAAGTGCATACTCTAGACCCTGTACTCGACCAATGGCTATAAGCCACTCATCTTCCATTTGATCCCTATTTGGTCGTCCTTGTGCCAGCTCCACATGCAGTCTCTCTACCTTTGCTGAGGACTATGCTGACTATAGTGCACTTTGAGCTTGATAGAGTTTCCTCCTCACGCTCTCGTACACTACACGTAACCTCGAAAAAGGTCTAAGCGACTCTAGCTCTTCCTCTAGGATTGATGGGGGAACATAGTCAGGATCCATCACCTCCTTGTTGATGGATGCAAGCACTATCTCTGTGGAAGCCTAAAAATAGAACTCTTGCTAGTCTCTCATCACTCTTGCAAGATAGAAAATGTACACAATTAGTAATACATTATCATGATATATATATATATATAAATAAAGCATAAATCACTAAATGACATACTTTAAATTAAATATCATCGCCTACATTTCCAGATGCATGAGGAATACCAACCTCATCCTCTTTGGGGGGAATTGAGGATGTGATATCCTCTCTTCCAACTCTGAGTCGTGATGTCCATAGTAGCTACTACATGTGATCTGGTCTTGTAAGTATGTGAGGACTCTCCATGCTCATACCGATCCTCAATAGCTACCTCATCACCTTTTCTTAGGGGTGGCTCCTCCTCATAGTAATCATCCACCTCATAATACCCCTCCTCCTCATTCTCTCCTCTATCCTAGTCCTCATAATTAGGATCAATCTTGGACTGGTACTCATCATCAATAACATCTATAAAAATATCTGCTGACCTATACCGTACCTCCTCTACTCTATCCTTTGGCTCATCACCCTCAATTGCTGCTAGCTCTACATCACCTATAGGGAAATCCATGGGGAAAAAAGGAGTAGGTCATGCATATGACCACCACTCCACATGCTCATCTATGCTACCAACATCATCAATGTTGGATGTTGGTGGATGGTCAAGATCTGAATCATTGGAATCACTTTCACAAACATGATCTATAGTTAGTTGAATAGTATCACTTGGCCTTTAGGAACTCCGCATTGATCATCTAATGAAGGGGCATGCCTTTATTGGTATATGCACATGTCCAAACCATCACATGAACCACCAATAATAGAATGGACACACAACATAGTCATTCCTCCAAGCTAGATACCTATCCATCTGCATCCTCCATAACTGTCTAGTGGGATCTGGCCACTGTAAGGTGAGTAGATAAGGTCTCCATAGGATCTTATCCTCCTCAAACTGGCTAAATCTCATCCTCCAAAAGTGTAAATCCCCATATTGCCACAAGCATTGCAAGGGATAGCTGAATGCTCGTGGATAACCTGCAGCTATAGTACACAGGTATCTGACAAGGCTAGTACATGTGATATGCTAAAGGAAACACACCTATGAAGTGTTCAATGGACCATACTATCAATCTCTTGAAATACAAACCAACCAAGATAAAAATACAAGTGTTCTAGAATGCAGTAGCCCCAAGCATAGATTTTCCTTTGCTCATACATCCTGTTAGCTCTCAAAAAAGCAGGTTTGAACCATGAAAGGTTGCCAAGCTTTCACAACGTTCTAGGGTAATAGACAAGGTCGAAAATACTTTGGACCTTCTACTCTCCAGGTGCTGCAAGACCTAGGTGGGTGTACCTATTTGAATGATGCAGGCTTAATTTATGATTATCTCTCATACAATAATTTGTCCACGTTGGCATATGAAAAAGAAAAATAAAATCAAATTTGGTATAAATTGTATACCAATATTCAAAACTAAACCCTAATATCCTAAGTTAACAAATGTAAAAATATGAGTGAAACTAAAAAATGAAAACAAAAAGACCAGTGCCTTATAGGGTTTATGGAGTCAAGAAAAATATGAAACAAGTACATTGTTCTAGCAGAAATTCAAGCTATTTAGCATTTTATTTGGTTTATAGCTTGTATAAACATGCAAGATTGTGATTATTGAGTTCTTAATAATCCAATTGACATTCCCTAATTACTATGATCAATTCAAAGAATTTAATATTTACTAGAAAGAAACTATTAATTGACCATACAGACACAGCAAATGTGCACTGACGAACTAGGTATAAATTTGTTACACCAATTTGAATAACCAAAAAACACCATTACAAAGACAAATTTAATAATACTTTTCAATGAATACCATAAACAACCGATACCAGAAACAATTGCACCATAGTATTAGATTTTCATTGATATCTTCATGATTTTACATATGCAACCAATCTCATCTTTGCCAAAAAATTGTATTACTGTCTCTTCTCTATTCTCTATCCTATTCTATATATTTCCCATCACAATGTTTTCAAAATGGACATTTATAAACTGAGAATATGAAAGGACACAACCTTTTGGAAATAGGAAATATTAATTACAAAACAAAAGATAGAGAAAAATTAGGCTCTATTTAGCCACAAGTGAGTCTTAGTGAGGTGATCCAAATAATCCTGGCGCTCATATGTGTCGGTATCTTCAACAACATTCTGGATCATGATTTCCATCTTGATCATTTCCTCATTTTGCTCGCTAACCTCCTCCAATGATGTATCCTCTGCAGAAGCCATCTTCATGATTTCATCCAACATTGACTCACATTCATTTTTCCATCTAACATCACCCTTCAATTCACCTTTATCATCAAAGAATATAATCATAGTTTTCTTGGCAGCTACAATTAACCCCTGTTCATTAGCTTGCAATTCATCATAGAAGTTTCAATGGAAATTGATTATATGATTTGCAGCTTCAAGTGTAGTACTGTTAGCCTCATCACTTTGGGCCAGTTCATGAAACTTCTCCATAACTCATCCATCCATCCTTGTGTGCTCCTCCAATGTAGCAAGAGTATGAGTGTATCTTCCCCACAATTTATTCAACCAGGATGTCAAATGATCCTGCCTCCTCCTGACAATTGCTACAATTGCATCATACTTTCCCTGAGAATAAGCACTTGAACCTACCCAACGATCTTTTCCCTGAGAGCTTTCTCCTTGAGTGATCATTTTGGTTGTCCCCATTGAAACACCGACCAAGTCTTTGAGTCTATCATTTTCTTTCAACAAATTTTCATTATTTGCTTTGTACATTTCTCTTTCCTTTATCAATAACTGAATTTGTGCTTTATTCAACTTTGCAATATTTACCCCAATATCTGCAGTAGCTACAGGATCAGCCTCTCCAGCTTTTAGAGTCATAACATGGCCAAATTCCTTCTCTATATCAATTACCACTGATTTCCTGTGGGGTGGGTACAAAGCCCATATCAGCAATGATCCCTCATCAGTATTATACTTGGAGCCTGCATATACTTCTGTCACCTTTTCCTTGTCAAGCTTGTGTGTAGCATTACTGCCCTTCAAGAAACTATCAAAGACCAATGCAGAATTCAAATCAAGGCCAGGAAAGATCATGACACCAACACTCTCCAACATTTTCTTCCCCTTTTCAGGAGTCATATTTGTCATTTCATCATCAATGCATCTTCTCAATTGAGCCAGCAATTGTTCCTCATTTCCTGAAGTAACATCATCAACATTCTCTCTTATTTCCTTCCCTTTCTGCTTGTACAAGAATGCCTTGAACTCTAGGGAATTTATAAACTCATCATCAGAGACAAAAGATTTGTATTCCATGTGCCTAGCATCAACATCACCACTTTCAATACTCTATTCTCTAACTGGGCAGACATACTGCTGAGTCCTCAACCTAGATGTCTTTTCTGTTTTGCTATGTGGCATGTTATCCTTTGTTGTTTCCTCTTCTCTAGAGGACAATAGCTCTGCTTCCTATAGCCCCTGGTTATAGCTTTCAACTACCGTTTCTGCTTCATCCTCATCCAGATTTTTGATCATATCATCAAAAGGATAGGGTACATGTCGATACCCTCCAAAGTTAATCCTTTCCTTAGCTGAATTGATATATCCCTTAGGGTCAAAGTTTTTCCTGGGTGGTCCTCTTTTCATATTATAATGCAACAATCTATCAAGAATTGAATTGTATCTCTCCTTAGCCAATATAATAAAATCACCGAAACACAAAGTACTAGGCATAAAAGCCTATTTCCCAAAAGAGCTGAAATGCATCACACTGTTGTAATCCATCTGTTTGACAATTTCCACATATGCAACTCTGTTTGGAACTGTCCTTGGTAGAATAAAAGGGGCATCTTTAAATCCATATACTCTAATCACTGTAGCTCCCTCCAAACAATACCAGTCACCCCAGTTATGATCAATTGGCCCATTGAAGTCTTTTGGTTGAAGGAATCTCTTGATCTCATCAGTCAATGAATAATTACAAGTATATTTATTGCTATGAAATAACTTGCACAATAGAAGAATATGATAAGAAATATGCTGCAAATACTTGATAATAACTGAGAATAACAAGCCACTTCGAGGGGGCAAACCTCCAAATATCTCTAATGAGAACACACTTCACAACTTGATGATGAAATAAGACTCACAGCCTCCTATATATACTTATTTATGCCAAGGATATCACCTAGGCCGACTTAGACACACCTATATAAGACTTAGGCTGACTTAAACAACTAAATAACAATATACTAATGATAATATGACTTAATAGAGAGTTAAGATAGACACAAGCCGACTATTCATAACCCGATGTACAATAATATTAAGGGCGTAGCATGCCCCCCTTCTTCAAAGAAGCATTGTCCTCAATGCTAATCAAGTTTGGATTCTTTTGAATGAACTCTTCATCCTCCCATGTAACAACTTCAATTAGAAAATATTTCCTTGTAATGAGGTAACTTGGAATTGTTGATGTCACCAGCTTCTTCATGCATGTCTGGAAAATTAACTTCAGCTCCAAGATGTGTTTTCCCTTTACATCAAGCTCTTGATGGCGATGAATGTGTTCTTCCTTTACCTGAACCTTTTGATGTGTCATAGAGGAAGAGGTGAGGAATAATATATGGTACCCTTGCATTGGCTAAATAGCTTGATTAGGAACTTCTTCTTGAACTTCTTCTTCATTTCCTTCTTCTGCTTCTTCTTCTTCTGGTTGATCTTTTGCTTCTTCTTCTTCTGTTGTTGCTTCTTCTACTTCTGCATATGCCTCTTCTTCTTCTTCTTCTTCTTCTTCTTCTTCTTCTTCTTCTTCTTCTTCTTCTTCTTCTTTCGCTTCTTCTTCTTCTTCTTCTTCCTCTTCTTCTTCTTCTTCTTCTTCTTCTTCTTCTTCTTTTGCTTCTTATTCTTCTTCTTCTTCTTCATTTGTTTCTTCTTCTTCTTCTTCTTCTTCTTCTTCTTCTTCTTCTTCTTCTTCTTCTTCTTCTGGTTCTTGGCTGCTTGAGACCTCCTTTCTTGGTTTATTCATAAAGGCGCTCAACATGTTTCGTAGGTCTAATATATATCCTCTTAGGTCACACATATCCATTTTTATTGAGGAAATGTATTCCTTGACCTTATTGATTTCTTCATTATGGGTAACATCCTTGATTGTTTCACCATCCTTATCAGGAATCTTCCCCGGAGTGACAGCATTCTTTTTACCCCTTGTTGTAGGCCCCGTCATGATGGAAACCACTAATTTTGAAATAAATCACACAAATTAAACTTAAATTCTCTGACATTTTTACTGTAATATCCTTTCGTATTTCTTAAACAACCCAATAAAAATCAGATTTAAATTCAACAAGATGTGGGAGATATGTAGATTCCAAAAAAATAGTGTAGAAACCCTAATTCTGCAATAATTCGCTTAATTCTACTCCAATTCTTCTGAAATATGGACTGTAACTTCTTCAATATGTTCTTCAAAAACCCTTTAAAAATCAGAAAAAAATTCACCAAAATCTGAAAGATATGCTCTTCCCAAAATCGCCTTTAAAATTGAGAAAAACCTTGCCTCTATAGTGCCAAGATCATGCTCTGATACCACTTGTTATGAAATAACTTGCACAATAGAAGAATATGATAAGAAATATTCTGCAAATACTTGATAATAACTGAGAATAACAAGCCACTTCGAGGGGGCAAACCTCCAAATATCTCTAATGAGAACACACTTCACAACTTGATGATGAAATAAGACTCACAGCCTCCTATATATACCTATTTATGCCAAGGATATCACCTAGGCCGACTTAGACACACCTATATAAGACTTAGGCCGACTTAAACAACTAAATAACAATATACTAATGATAATATGACTTAATAGAGAGTTAAGATAGACAGAAGCCGACTATTCATAACCCGATGTACAATAATATTAAGGGCGTAGCATTTATACAATCTATACAATGTTTTCACAAAATGTTCTTCAAAATGAATGAAACTAGAATTAGCAAACCTGTTGTCCCAAATAGCAGTCCACAGCTGAACAGGAAATGCTTCTCGTTCTTTACCAACTTGAGAAATCCTCATCTCTGAAGGCCATACCCCCAACTCCTATCCAAAATATAGCACTAAGTGCATCAACAATGAATAGTTTCTGAGATGAACAATATCAAATCCACCTTTTATAGCCATCAATCCTGAATCAAGCTCCTTAGAAATATATGAATCATAGTCAAATGGCCTGGAATTGTGATATTGAATATCTGCTGTGATAATCATTAGCACCATTGACATGAATTTTGGGGCATCCGTCCCCAACACCTGACACGCTGAGAAATATGTGTACTTCATAAAGGGTCCAAACAAATCTACATGATAAGGAGGCCCCTCACTATCTTCCAGAGGTTTTGGCTTGTTACCCTGTTTAACCCTGTGAATTGGTAACCTCCAACCCTTGTAAATTGTATCCATTCTTGAAAATTCCTTCTGCAACTCCTCACAACTGATTTCCTCATTGCAAAACCCTTCCAATTTGAAAACCTCACCTATTGCTTCTTTTGACACATGTATCTGTGGTTTTCCAGAAGGATCACATATAGCTTTATGTTTTGGATCATAATGATCAACAAGCAATTTTACCAATTTAGCATTTATGAATACATTAGGGCACACCAATTTCCCTACATTCAACTTCCATGGATTACAGACTGGCTCAAAATAGTTCCTCCTATGGTAGTGGAAATTGAAAAGCTCATGCCCTCTTACAATAGTGCAAACATCACCTATGAGCTTGCATTTATCATCTAGCTTATTAACTTCTACCCTGAGTTGTGTGGACCTTCTAGCTTTAGGCCCTAAACCAGGTAGTTGATCAATAAGGTCTTGATTCAACCTTCATTCAATGCCTTCATGCTCTGTATCAGTCTTTTGTTTCTTTCCCTTCGACTGACTACTCTCACTAGGCTTTCTACCCTTACCCTTTCCAAAACCAAAAGACTCCATTTTCAAGCTTACAAAATCAAAATGTGAAAAAATGAAGAAGCAATTACTTACAGTATTTTGCTCGAGCTCCTAAGACTAAAAAATGTCCAGGTTCTCTATTCAGCATGCCAATTCACCAGCAATCAATTCGGAAATGAGGAATTGATTAAAACATTACTGTTTTACCCCGTCATGCCATTAATGAAGCACAAATGAAGGCTCATTTGAAACTAGCACTGTCACATCAAACATCATGTTGATGAGAGATTTTCAAATCTGGGGTGAAATATTTTTGCTACGTTTATTACACCATTCGCCAAGACATTCTGCAGTCTTACTGACACTTGGAATCAAAATGATGACTATGCTTCTATTTTCAATTTCACTAAGACAATTCCAAGTTGGAGAGATGTTACATAGACTTCATGGTGCCATACCAAAATTCATTCTTCAAAGCATTTTCTAGTCGCTAAGACAAAATCACCCTTTCACCGATGAATTCTCATTTTGGCGTGTCCACCAAGTTTTTTCACCAAAGAAATAAAACCTACCAATGAAACAATACCTTCAGCGAGACAATGAACCTTTGGGAAGACTCATATCGATACCAAATGTCTTACCAAAATCACTCCTCCAGATTACTCCTATTCAGAAAAACTCACCCCGAACTACCTGTCTGTATAATATTCAAACTTCGGTGAAACTTATGCCGAAAATTTATTCTCCTAGCGATGCATATCTCTATCAGCATAAGTTTTAAATTGGAAAGACTCCATAGCTCCTCTTGATAGCTTTTTGAATCCCCTTGTATTTGGTTTGGAAAAACAATAGCCACTTCACCAAAACCTTCCTTGATGCATATAAGTCTTACCAAGACATTTTCTTGCAAGCCAGTCAGTAAAACAAAATGATTTCGTTATGAATTCATGCTGAAACCAAATAGTTTGGCCGAAAGAACCCCTCTTACATACAAATTGGTAAGACAAATTGAACTTGCTGTAACATTACAATGACGCCCCAACTTATGCCGATATATTTTTTCTACATGTTGGTCGGTAAGAAAAAAGACTTCGCTGTGACTTCACCCCAAAATGCTTTTCCTACTGATATGAGTCTTTTCAGTTGCCGAAACATAAGAAAAGTCCTACCGATTGTCTGCAACGAATACATGTTAGTGAAAATATAGGTCGGGGAGACTTTTACTATGTCTTTCCAATATGAATCTTTTAATGAAATATGAAGGACTTAGATGGATTCAAATGGGTCACATGACAGAAAATAAGCAAGACAATACAAAGAGGGAATTTCATGCTTATGATGAGGACTCAATGCGAGAACTCTTGGATGCAATAGACTGTAAAAATTTCAAAATTTTACAGTTCTAACAGTGGCTCTGACTGGGGATGAATGATAGTAAGTTCATTGCAAGGATTCAAATTTCTGGGTGAGTAGACCAAACTCAAAGTGACAGAACATGTGAGCATGATGAAACATATGGCAATGGAAATGAATGAGACCCTATACTATTGTACATGGAAAAAATATATTGAAAAAAGGAAAATCAGAATTGTCCATGTACTTGCAAGTCTAGTTCCTTTTATATCCTAGACTACTATGCATGGAAAAGAATTTTAAATAGGAAAATCAAGAGTTGTCCATGCACTAGCAACCCTCAATCCTTTGTGTTACTTCAAGAGAAAAATTGTTTCAGAAATTGCCCATGTATAGGCAATTCCTAATTCTCACTAGCCATATTTTGTAGATAGTATGAGTCTTCACCTTTCTTTCTAACCACCACAAAAGGCCCTAGCCATAAGGCTTCAAACTTCCCATGGTTTCCCTTTTCCTGGCACCTTGCATTCCACATCAGTACCAAATAACTTTCTCCAAATTTCCTATCCTTTTCCTTTTTGTCAAATAAATATTTCATCTGTTTCTACAACTTTATGTTTTTATTTTGAGCCACTCTCCTTGTTTCATCCAGCTTAGCTAGCTACTCCATTCTTTCCTCCATGGGTTCAGAAATATCCAAATCTTCCTGAAGAACAAACTTGTAAACTGGTAACAAGTTCTGCAAAGGCATCTTGGCTTGTGCTCCATACACTAACTCAAATGGGGACTTCCCAATTGCCTTCTTCACCGTAATTCTATTAGCCCATACAACCAATCTTAATTACGAATCCCAAGCCTTCTTTTTCTGACCTAACATCCTTCTTATAATCTTCAGAAGACTCTTGTTGCTAGATTCTTCTTGTTCGTTAGACTGTGGATGATAAGGAGTTGCATAAGAAATGGCAATACCATATGTGCTACATAAGCCTCTAAATTCATTTGATCTAAAATACATTCCATTGTCAGTGATCAACCTCAATGGCGTACCAAATCTAGTAATGATATTATCCATCAGGAACTATGTCACCACCCTACTTGTAGCTTGTTTAGTTGGAATGGCCTCTACCCATTTGGTAAAATAATTAGTGGCCACCAATATCCACCTATGTCCACCACTTGATTTTTCTTGTATTTCTCTGGTGAAATCAATTCCCCATTGATGAAAAGGGGCATCAGCCTACAAGGGTCATAGTGGCAAAGCTCCTTAATATTTCAACTTTCCAGAGAACTTATGGCAAGCTTCACACTTTCTCACATATGCAAAAGAGTCATCAAAAATCTTAGGCCAGTAACAGCCTGCCTAAGAATTTATGAGCAGTTGTTTTTGCTAAATAATGTCCTCCACAAACCCCTTCGTGCATTTCACTTAAAACATGTTTAGCTTGAAACTCATCCAGACACAACAATAGCATACCATCTCTATTTTTCCAAAATAAATCTCCATCCACAAAAACATACTTAGACGCATGCAATTTAAAGGTTCTTTTCTGGTTATCATTCAATCCTTTTAGACACTTCATATGTTTAAGATAATGCATGATATCCATATACCATTGAGTATGCTCAATGGTTGCAATTACATCTTCTTCTTCTACATTGAAAATCTAATTTGCTTCAATATTTGCATCTACCATTAGTTTAGCCAAACCCTGACCTCTGACTAGTTTAGTAATTTGAATCTCTAGGTCAAATTCTTGGATTTTGTTGATCCATTTGCATCTTTTACCTGTTACTTCAGACTATGTTAGAATATCCTTAACTGCTGCATGAGGAACATACGCAACTACCTTTGCTCCAATAAGATACGACCTGAAAGCTTTTACAACTTTCACTAGCGCAAATGCTTGCTTCTCCATTATATCTTACTTTAGTTCAGAACCCTGTAATGACTTACTGAAAAAAGATACTAGTTGCTCATGACCATCTTCATTCTTTTGTAGCATAACAGCTGCAACAGTGTGCATTGAGGCAAATGAAAAAATTTGGAAAGGTTTTGAAAAGTCAGGCGACTTAAGAACAGGAGCCTCCTTGATGGCTCATTTTATAGATACAAAAGCTTCCAAAGCTTCTGCAGTCCATTCTATCTTTTGTCCTTTCTTTAACATTTTTGATATAGGTTTGATAATCTCAGCAAAGTTAGAAACAAACCTTCTAACAAAGTTAATCTATCCAAAAAATGACTATATCGCCTTAACAGCTTTAGGGACAAGGATTTTATCAATAGCCTCCACCCTTTCAGGGTCTATCCTAATCCCTTCCTTTGAAACGATATGCCCCAAAAGCCTACCCTTTGTGACAACAAAATTACACTTCTTGGGGTTTAAGCTAATACCATACTCAAGGGCTTTTATAAATACCTTTTCCAAATGATGAACATGATCCTCAACCTTCTTGGAGTAAGCAGTAAGATCGTCCTAATACACCACCATGAGAATATTGATCAAATCAGAAAACACCACATCCATGGTTCTTTGAAAAGTCACCCATGCATTAGTGAGACCAAATGGCATTCTCAGATAAACATACGTTCCCCAAGGAGTTGTGAATGCTATTTTGTATTGCTCAGACTCTTTAACCTTGACCTGATTATACCCTAAAAATCCATCCATCATAGACAACAACTCGCAGCCTGTCACCTTATGCAATATGGCCTCCATATTAGGAAAAGGATAATTGTCTTTGAGGGACGCTATGTTTAGATTTCTAAAATCTACACATAATCTAATGTCTCCATTTTTCTTTCTGACAGGAACCAGATTTGACACCCATGTTGAATGTCTAATTGGCTTAATGATTCCACCATCTCTGAGCTTCACCAATTCCTCCTGCATCTTAGGTTCCAAAGTTGGATTGATAGGCCTTTTCTTTTGTCTGAATGGTTTAGCGTCTGGCTTTAATGGTATTTCATGCTAAAATAAGTCTTCCCTATATGCTTTCAAATCTTCATAAGACCAAGAAAATATATGTTTATACTTTCTCAACAATTCAATCAACATTCTTCTAATTGCAGGACTTATCTTTTTACCTGTGTACACCATTTTTGGTGCCATCTCACTTCCCAAATTAATTTCTTCAATGTCATCCCTTCCAACTGGTGTTTGCTTCATTAAATGCCGATCACTTCCATCATATACCCTCTCAAGTACCACTAACCCTTTAGGAAGTTTATTGGTTTTAAGCTACAAAATCTCTTTCCCAAATACTGTCTCTTTTCCATTGACTTCTTCAACAAAGGCATTGAAGTCAATCTCTTGAGCTTCATACTAGTCTATACAGTGAATAAATTTTAAAAGATCAGTGTCATCATTAAAGACTTGCCAGCTATATACATTATCAGGCACAGCAGGCCTTGTCTTGAATTCAATTTGTGACACTCCAGCCAACGTAACATCATCTCTCTTCAATGCTACATTAGCTAGAAAATATGCCATTATATTCTTCGATCTATCTACCCACTCAATCGAGAAGGCATCAAGAAACTCTATTGTATCCCATACAACATTTCTATATTGCTTTAGTATTTTTTTTTTGCTGCATACTTTGATTTAATTTGTGAGACAACTAACTCTGAATCTCCTAGAACAACCAGCAGCTTTATTTTACGCTTCACCGCTATATTCAATCCAATTAACAGAGCTTCATACTCTACCACATTATTTGTACATTCAAAAGTTAATAGGAATGAATACTTAAATGTAATACCTTCAGGCGAAACAAATACTATCCCAACTCCATTGCCCTCTTGGCTGCAAGCTCCATCAAAATACATCTTCCACACACCATTGTGGTTCTGTGCAGCATGCTTCTCCATAGGATCACTATTAATCAATTCTGGCTATGCTGGTTCTATTTTGAAACTCCCAAAATCCACATCACAAAAGAAATTTATTTGGTCTTGTGGCACACAATCAATGAGCTGATTCATCCTCGGCTCCCTGTACAATTTCACTTCTTGGCCATTTACCAGAATGGTTACATAAGATAGATCGAACTGGACATTTCCATCAATAGTTGTCATCCGCTACCTTGATAAAAGCATACCAAATTGAGGAGGGGTGTCTATTACTGTTATATCAATATTGTAAGCTACTTGAGGATAAGCAGCTAACTTGACTTCTACACCCTTCATTATACCCACCACAGGAATAGGTCGGTTATCCATTGCATAACATTTTCCTTCATATGTATCCACCCACATGCCTAGTTGTTTCATCACTCCTATAGGCATAATATTCATAGCGGCACCAGAATCTATCATACAGTTCCTCAATAATTTATTATTTATGAGTAACGTAGTGAAAAAGGGATCAACTTATGGAGGGATTGTCAATACATTACTCAAGCAAATTTTTGGGATGTTTACTTTATTCTGCTTATTTTTAGCAACCATTTCATTTTCAGTACTTACATATTTTTCACTTTCATTTGTTATCAATTGCACTGTACTGTCCCTGTACTCCTTAATTTTCATCATTTCTAGAAATCAAAAGGGGGACCTTCTACCTTAATCAAAAGGGGGACCTTCTACCTTAATCACTTTCTTTTGTTCTGATGTTTCTCCTTTGTTCTCTTCTTTTTCTCTTCTTCCTGATTGATCAGTCTTTTGAATTTCTTTATGTAATTCTTTTACTGCATCCTTTTGGACAGGATTCTGTTCGCTTTCTTCACATTGTTTGTTTTCAGTTTTCTTTGAAACTCCTTGTACAACTTTCTGATCTTTCATAAAGATACCCCTAGGGACACCTTCCTTCTCATTTATTGTCCTACTTCTCAACCAGTACTTATTCTTCACTTCTTCTACTACAGCAACAACCAATCTTTCTATCTCTTCCTCAGTAAGTCTCCTCACATTATTGTGAGCAGACACCTCAATAGATTGTGGTTCTACATAATCATCCTCAGAGTCAAAAAAGACATGCTGCTCAGCCATATGGACATTGTACCTTTGTTCTACTACATCATACTCATAACCTCCCTCCTTTGAAGATGAGTACCTCTCCTCAACTTGGTGAGAAGCATTTGAAGTTAAGTAGATCATGTGATCTTCTCCACCATCTCCCATTAACACTCCTTCTTGCATCCTCTGGGCTACAACACAATACTCAGGGGAATGTGGCTTATCACAAGCCTCACAAAAATAATTGTTATTCCCCATATACATTCCCTTCTTTGTCAATGGATCAGTAGTTTCTTTGCTTCTAGGCCTATCTGTTATAGGTTTCCCATCCTTCTAGTTTGTGTTATAGGGCATGTCATGCAACCTCAACCTTGGCCTTTCATTCCTGTATGTGTTCTCCTGCTTATATTGATAATTATTGTTTTGTTGAGGAGCTCTAGGGTTGTCTCTCTTATTCATTATCCCAACAGCCTTTCTGTTATTCTCAATTGTTAATGCTATTTTTTGTGCTTCAGCTAAGTCCCTTGGGAACCTATTTCTCAGCTCATACCTTGTTTTAGGGTCGAATGCATTCAAATAAACACTTAATGCTACAAAGTCTGGTAACTTTGATCCGAGAGGTATTCTATTTTGTAGTTTATTGAATCTTCTGTTAAAATCAAATATTGAATCATTCTAACCTTTCTGAATTCACATTAGTTCATGGACAGCAGTGTCTAGTGCACTTAGATTCCCAAATTGTTCAAGGAATTGATCTTGAAATATCTGGAGAGAATAAATAGAGGTTGTTGCTAAGCTGTTGAACCAGTCCCTAGCTTCTTCAATAAGAGACATCATGAATAATTTCATATGCAAATCTTCATAAGGTACATCCGAACCTTGAATGAAAGCATTGAAATTTCTTAAATGATCCTCGGCAGTGATTGCATTACTTTCTATGAATTTAGGCACCAAATTTCTCCAAGAACCATCCATAGGATAAGGGTACAACTGAAACCCTACCAAATCAAATTGTCTAATCATAGTGGTATACTGATGAGGAGGAGGGTTGGGTGGATACTGATATTGATACATAGGATTATTGAATTGTGTATTATGATGTGGCACATGACACTGACTAGGAGGTGGATAATTATTTATATGTTGTGTGGGAATATGAGGTGGATGATTTGGCTGTCTATATTGATTCCTAATTTGATGGTGAGGAATCCCAAATGGATCAGAATACCCTGCACCATGATTACCCTATTTATGAGGTGGAACATATTTTGAGGAACCACTAGCTGTGTGAGTAATGTTCTGAGTTTTCTGCAATTTTCATTCTCTCATAGCTTGTATCATCTGAGCTTTTTCTTGTTCTTCCTTCTCCCTTTTCTGGGATTCAAACCATGCTTTAACTTCATAAGTTAAAGATTCATAATTTTCTTGAGGAGACTCATGATCTGTAGGTCCATTTTGATTACCTTCCATTTTTTGATCGTACTCATGCTGAATTCTAATTCGTTCAGCCTCAAGTTCGGCTCTAAACTCAGCCTGTTTCTCAGGATTGTAAAAAGGATTCCTCTGATCCTCTGAGGTACAAGGTTCTGAAGTTAAATTATCTGTCCATGTATCAAAAAAATTCTCACCATAAGGTATTGATGGTTTTTCTTCGTTTGTGATGCACATTTCCTCACTTTTCCCTTTACCCTTATCAGCCTTATCAATTTTGTGTCTCCACTTACTGCTACCAGCCGCAGCTCTAGTGTGACCTCCCCTAAACTGAGATCTTCTTCCATTCATATTGAAATATTTTATCAGAGTCGCCACTCACTTTCTTAAAAGTGAGAAAAGATTGTTTTTTGCTATTTCTAGCAGAGTCTGTATATAAGACTTCTGACTCTATAATTAAGGCACAGATTCTTTGTTGTCCCCAGCGGAGTCACCAATTTGTTAGCTCTAAAAAATGTAGGTTTGAACCACGAAAGGTTTCCAAGCTTTCACAACATTCTAGGGTAACAGACAAGGTCGAAAAGACTTTGGACCTTCTACTCTTCAAGTGCTGCAAGACCTAGGCAGGTGTACCTATTTGAATGATGTAGGCTTAATTTATGATTATCTCTCATACAATAATTTGTCCACGTTGGCATATGAAAAAGATAAATAAAATCAAATTTGGTATAAATTGTATACCAATATTCAAAACTAAACCCTAATATGCTCAGTTAACAGATGTAAAAATATGAGTGAAACTAAAAAATGAAAATGAAAAGACTAGTGCCTTATAGGGTTTACGGAGTCAAGAAAAATCTGAAACAAGTACATTGTTCTGGCAGACATTCAAGCTATTTAGCATTTTATTTGGTTTATAGCTTGTATAAACATGCAAGATTGTGATTATTGAGTTCTTCTTAATAATCCAATTGACATTCCCTAATTACTATGATTAATTCAAAGAATTTAATCTTTACTAGAAAGAAACTATTAATTGACCATACAGACACAACAAATGTGCATTGACGAACTAGGTATAAACTTGTTACACCAATTCGAATACCCAGAAAACACCATTATGGAGACAACTTCAATAATAATTTTCAATGAATACCATAAAACAACCGATACGAGAAACAATTGCACCATAGTATCAGATTTTCATTGATATCTTCATGATTTTACATATGCAACCAGTCTCATCTTTTCCAAAAAATTGTATTACTATCTCTTCTCTATTCTCTATCCTATTCTATCTATTTCCCATCACAATTTTTTCAAAATGGACATTTATACACTAAGAATATGAAAGGATGCAACCTTTCAGAAATAGGAAATATTAATTACAAAACAAAAGATAGAGAAAAATTAGGCTCTATTTAGCCACAAGTGAGTCTTAGTGAGGTGATCCAAATAATCTCGGCGCTCATATGTGTCAGCATCTTCAACAACATTCTAGATCGTGATTTCCATCTTGATCATTTCCTCATTTTGCTCGCTAACCTCCTCCAATGTTATATCCTCTACAGAAGTCGTCTTCATGATTTCATCCAGTATTGACTCACATTTTTTTTCCATCTGACAGCACCCTTCAATTCACCTTTTTTTTTAGGCTGTAGAAATTGGGTTTGTATAGCACAGCCCCCTATAAACTGCAGCGCACCTAGTAAACTTTTTAACGTGACTGGTATCATTGGCGCGACACGCCCTCCGGTACCACGGGACGGGGGAGACTAGAACTCATGACCAGCCACCTATAACAGGAAATACTTAGCCAACTGAGCTAGGGCCCCCGCCCTTTCAATTCACCTTTATCATTAGAGAATATAATCACAGTTTTCTTGGAAGCTACAATTAACCCCTGTTCATCACCTTGCAATTCATCATAGAAGTTTCGATGGCGATTGATTATGTGATTTGCAGCTTCAAGTGTAGTACTATTAGCCTCATCACTTTGGGCCAGTTCATGAAACTTCTCCATAACTCATCCATCCATCCTTGTGTGCTCCTCTAATGCAACAAGATTATGAGTATATCTTCCCCACAATTTATTCAACCACGATGTCAAATGATCTTACCTCCTCTTGACAATTGCTACAATTGCATCATGCTTTCCCTAAGAATAAGCACTTGATCCTACCCAACAATATTTTTGATGAGAACTTTCTCCTTGAGTGATCATTTTGGTTGTCCCCATTGAAACACCAATCAAGTCTTTGAGTCTATCATTTTCTCTCAACAAATTTTCATTATTTGCTTTGTACATTTCTCTATCTTTTATCAATAGCTGAATTTGTGCTTTATTCAACTTTGCAATATTTACCCCAATATCTGTAGTAGCTACAGGATCAGCCTCTCCAGCTTTTAGAGTCATTACATGGCCAAATTCCTTCTCTGTATCAATTACCACTAATTTCCTGTGGGGTGGGTACAAAGCCCATATCAGCAATGATCCCTCATCAGTATTATACTTGGAGCCTGCATATACTTTTGTCACCTTTTCCTTGTCAAGCTTGTGTGTAGCATTACTGCCCTTCAAGAAACTATCAAAGACCAATGCAGAATTCAAATCAAGGCCAGGAAAGATCATGACACCAGCACTCTCCAACATTTTCCTCCCATTTTTAGGAGTCATATTTGTCATTTCATCATCCACAAATCTTCTCAATTGAGCCAGCAATTGTTCCTCATTTCCTGAAGTAACATCATCAACATTCTCTCTTATTTCCTTCCCCTTCTGCTTGTACAAGAATAACTTGAACTTTAGGGAATTTATAAACTCATCATCAGAGACAAATGATCTATATTCCATGTGCCTAACATCAACATCACCACTTTCAATACTATGTTCTCTAACTGGGCAGACATACTATTGAGTCCCCAACCTGGATGCCTTTTTTGTTCTACTCTGTGGCACGTTATCCTTTGGTGTTTCCTCTTCTCCAGAGGACAATAGCTCTGCTTCTTGTAGCCCCTGGTTATATCTTTCAACTACCATTTCTGCTTCATCCTAATCTATATTTTTGATCATATCATCAAAAGGATAGGGTACATGCCGACACCCTCCAAAGTTAATCCTTTCCTTAGCTGAATTGATATATCCCTCAGGGTCAAAGTTTTTCCTGGGTGATCCTCTTTTCATATTATAATGCAACAATCTATCAAGAACTGAATTGTATCCCTCCTTAGCCAATACAATAAAATCACCAAAACACAAAGTACTAGGCATAAAAGCCTGTTTCCCAAAAGAGCTGAAATGCATCGCACTGTTGTAATCCATCTGTCTGACAATTTCCAAATATGTAACTCTGTTTGGAACTGTCCTTGGCAGAATAAAAGGGGCATCTTAAAATCCATATACTATAATCACTATAGCTCCCTCTAAACAATACTAGCCACCCTAGTTATGATCAATTGGCCCATTGAAGTCTTTTGGCTGAAGGAATCTCTTGATCTCATAAGTCAATGGATAATTACAAGGATATTTATACAATCTGTACAATGTTTTCACAAAATGTTCTTCAAAATGAATGAAACTAGAATTAGCAAACCTGCTGTCCCAAATAGTAGTGCATAGCTAAACAGGCAATGCTTCTCCTTCTTTACCAACTTGAGAAATCCTCATCTCTGAAGGCCATACCCCCAACACCTATCCAAAATATAGCACTAAGTGCATCAACAATGAATAGTTTCTGAGATGAACAATAGAAGCTCCACCTTTTATAGCCATCAATCCTGAATCAAGCTCCTTAGAAATATACAAAGCATAGTCAAATGGCTTGGAATTGTGATATTGAATATCTGCTGTGATAATCATTGGCACCATTGACATGAATTCTGGGGCATCCATCCCCAACACCTAAAACACTGAGAAATATGTGTACTTCATATAGGGTTCAAACAAATCTACATGATAAGGAGGCCCCTCACTATCTTCTAAAGGTTTTGGCTTGTTACCCTGTTTAACCCTGTGAATTGGTAACCTCCAACACGTGTAAATTGTATCCATTCTTGAAAATTCCTTCTGCAACTCCTCACAACTGATTTCCTCATTGTAAAACACTTCCAATTTGAAAACCTCACCTATTGCTTCTTTTGACACATGTATCTGTGGTTTTCTAGAAGGATCACATATAGCTTTATGTTTTGGATCATAATGATTAGAAAGCAATTTTAAGAATTTAGCATTTACGAATACATTAGGGCACACCAATTTCCCTACATTCAACTTCCATGGATTACAGACTGGCTCAAAATGGTTCCTCCTGTGGTAGTGGAAATTGAAAAGCTCATACCCTCTTACAACAGTCCAAACATCACCTATGAGCTTGCATTTATCATCTAGCTTATCAACTTCTGCCCTAAGTTGTGCGAACCTTCTAGCATTAGGCCCTGAACTAGGTAGTTGATCAATAAGGTCTTGATTCAACCTTCATTCAATGCCTTCATGCTCTGTATCAGTCTTTTTTTTCTTTCCCTTCGACTGACTACTCTCACCAGGCTTTCTACCCCTACCCTTTCAAGAACTAGAAGACTCCATTTTCGAGCTTACAAAATCAAAATGTGAAAAAATGAAGAAGCAATTACTTACAGTATTTTGCTCGAGCTCCTCAGACTGAAAAATGTCCCATTTCTCTATTCAGCATGCCAATTCACCAGCAATCAATTCGGAAATAAGGAATTGATTAAAACATTATTGTTTTACCCCGTCATGCCATTAATGAAGCACGAATGAAGGATCATTTGAAACTGGCACTGTCGCATCAAGCATCATGTCAATGAGAGATTTTCAAATCTGGGGTGAAATCATTTTGCAACGTTTATTACACCATTTGCCAAGACATTCTACAGTCTTACCGACACTTGGAATCAAAATGATGACTATTGCTTCTGTTTTCAATGTCGCTGAGATAATTCCAAGTCGGGGAGATGTTACATAGACTTCATGGTGCCATACCGATATGCATTCTTCAAAGCATTTTCTAGTCGCTAAGGCAAAATCACCCTTTCACCGATGAATTCTCGTTTTGGTGTGTGCACCAAGTTTTCTCACCGAAGAAATAAACCCTACCAATGAAACAATACCTTCGGTGAGACAATGAACCTTCGGGAAGACTCATATCAATACCAAATGTCTTACCGAAATCACTCCTCCAGATTACTCCTATTCAAAAAAACTCACCCCAAACTACCTATCGGTATAATATTCAAACTTTGGTGAAACTTATGCCAAAAATTTCTTCTCCTACCGATGCATATCTTTATCGGCACAAGTTTTAAATCGGCAAGACTCCATAGCTCCTCCCAATAGCTTTTTGAATCCCCTTGTATTTGGTTTGGAAAAACAATAGCCACTTCGCCAAAACCTTCCTTGATGCATATAAGTCTTATCGAGACATTTGCTTGCAAGCCAGTTGGTAAAACAAAATGATTTTGTTATGACTTCATGCTGAAACCAAACAGTCTGGCCGAAAGAGCCCCTCTTACATACAAATCGGTAAGACAAATTGAACTCGCTATAACATTACAATGACGCCTCAACTTATGCCAATATATTTTTTCTACATGCTGGTCGGCAAAAAAAAATACTTTGCTGTGACTTCACCCCAAAATGCTTTTCCTTCCGATATGAGTCTTTTCAGTCGCTGAAACAAAAGAAAAGTCCTGTCGATTGTCTAAAATGAATACATGTTAGTGAAAATATAGGTCAGGGAGAATTTTACTATGTCTTGCCGGTATGAATCTTTTAATGAAATATGAAGCACTTAGATGGATTCAAATGGGTCACATGACAGAAAATAAGCAAGACAATACAAAGAGGGAATTTCATGCTTATGATGAGGACTCAATGCTAGAACTCTTGGATGCAATAGACTATAAAAATTTCAAAATTTACAGTTCTAACACATCCCTTGTATCAAGTGTACTAGTCCCCCATCCAAGTGTGTCGCTCATCCATCTCGATTGAGAACCAATTTCACTATATGCATCATAGTCCATCTAACCATAGGAGCTAATGAATACAAAAACATGGGTAGTTTGATCCATGCTCTAGCACTCTCATCATGTATCGGTCCACCTAGACAATACTACATATTTGTCTTCTCCTAGAATGACTGATTTCCCCAGAAATATACCTGCTCTCCTTGAATGCGAACTCAGAGAATGTGGTGCATGTCCTCAAGAGTGATAGTCATTTCCCTAGTGGGAAGATGAAAGGTACAAGTATTAGCATCCCAATGCTCACATAGAGTGATAAGCATGGCATCATTGTATCTCATAGGTTGCATAAGATATACCCAATAGATACACATTGACCATAAATTCTCTACCTATATCGTTGATAGCACTGGTGCATGATCTCTAAATTTCATCTAATATCTTCAATTTTCACATATTTCATCATGCAAGTGTACTAAATTCAATCTAGTGTGCTTTTCTAATGGCCCTAAACACTTTCGAACCCTTTTTGGACATTTTTACAAAGAAACAAGACACTTTGCAAAGAAACGAGGCACTTTGTGAATGAAAGGGACACTATGCAAACAAATGGGACACTTTGCAAAAAAAGGGGACACTTTGTGAACTTTTTTCCAAGAACCCTAAATTAACCTATCCATGCATAAAAATTGTGTGATCGATTTTTAAGTGTATGAAATAAATAAATGTGGATTTAAAACAACAAATCAAACACACCAATGAAACTCTAAATCAAAGCATAAAATAAAGGAGAGAAATGCAAACTCTGTTTATGCTTAAAAGACGTTCCATTGTCCTCTATCTCCAATGTTTTTGTCAATCTAGCTTGCTCTCAGATCTTGTGTGCTAGGCTCATCAAACAGTCTTCCTCGAGAATGAGATTAAAGATGAATGCATGCTATGCTAAGATATGATTAACATGCTATGATTACTGTTAAAAGAAACTACAACTAATAAATGCTATGAATGCAAAATTTGATGATAACAATGATAAAATTCTAATCGCCTGAATGCCTGTATCTAATGTGCATGTGTTGAAACAAATGATTGGGTTTGTAGGGGTATTTATTGAGCTTTCAAAAGATTATAATTGGCTGATGTGATCAACAGCTGTGAAAATTCCTAGCAGATCAAATGGTCAAAGATGGATAAGACTAGAGAGAAAAATAGAAGAAAACCAAAAAGCAAGATTTGTTTCCTTTTTTAGGGAAGAGATAAGATGAGATGATAAAGATGAATTGTAAAAATCATATTTTTGTGAGATTTTGGAAAGATTTTGAAGATAAATAATGAATTTATCAAATCCATTATTCATTTATTGGTGACATGGAAGATTTTCTTAATTAAATAAAATATTTAATTAAGATTTGAAAAGATATGAAGGATATTTAATTAAATTTTAGGAAATGACATTTAAATGAAATTAATTAAATAAAATATTTAATTAATTAGAAGAAAGATTTGAATAAGTGAAAAGAAATATTTAAATTTAATTAAATTCAAAAAGTGATAATCAATTATAATAAATAAAAAGTATTTATTTAATTAATCAAGTTGACATATCAATCTGAAATAATTAAATAAAGTTGATTTATTTAATCATGGTAGAAGAATAAAGTGAATGAACAATATAATTAAACTAATTAAATTTAATCATATGTAGAGGAATTTTAGAGAGATTAATTAAATAATAAATATTTAATTAAATGTCAGGATTAATTAGACATGACAAATTTTATGCATATACATATTGCCCCTCTTTGAACTGATGTGTGAAATGCATTGCTTCAAAGAAAATATTCTTACTTTTGAAATTTGTTACGTTTGATTTTTCCCCTAATCAATTTTTTCAACTCAATTGCCCCTAATTAAAATAAATGTGCCTGATATTGATGATGCCCCCTCGGGAGATAAATCATTGATGATGAGAAAATGTTGATTTGATGATAAAATTTGGATTAGAGGGACACAATGATTTAGCTCTCGATAATTGATTAAAAGCTACCCTAGATTAAAAATAACAAAATGCCACCAAAAACCCACCTTATTTGACCCTTTAAAGGTAAAAGGGTTAAAAGGACGTCATTTTCACCTTTTGGCTTTAAAAACTTTTTCTCTTACAGTGACTTGGTGAGATGGAGATTCCTTATCACATACATAGATTTGAGTGGGCCCACCAATATTAGAGACTAGCCGCATATGGACCACCGGTGAGTCTATTTAATCCTTTTGGCTTTGAAATTTTTTGTTTTCAGTCGATTTTGGATGCATTTTGGTGTGAATTTAGATTGTCATAGTCTATTTTAGTGCATTTAGAAAATAGAATAGCCCTTACGAGGTTTCCTTTAGCACATCTAGGGCATAATTTAGTGCTTTTAGGGTTTAGACAGATTAGCGCATTCGATAGGTGAAATAGCACATATAGGATACCTGTAGCAAGTTTGGTACATTAGCGCATATAGGAAACATAATAGCGCTTTTAGGGTTTTTGCGCATCGAGTAGATGAAATGGTGCATTTGATTAGGGATCTAGCGTATATAGGGAAATAGCACATAAAGGAATTTATTTAGTGCTTTCAGAGCACATAATGGCACATCTGGGGGAAACTTCAGCGCATTTAGGGTTTTAGGACTTTTAGGCCACAAATTAGCACATCTAGGAAAATTTAGGCAGAATGCACTAGTTGAGGAAAATGACGATGTGTTCTCGCTTCTTTGGTCAGTAGATAGATAAATTTTCGTTGTCATCATGTTGATATGGATAGAACTAATAACAAATATGATAAATGATGAATTGATAACTTTGTTTCCCAAAGTAGAAAGCAAAGAGTAGAATGATTGATTGCATTGTGATTTGTTGATAACTTTGCTTTTAGAAAACAAATAGTAGATGATTGACATGTCTTCTAATAAATTTTCTTTCTGCAATAGAAAAAAAATAGTAGATGATGTGATTGAAAACATATTTGCATTTGTGATTGAAATACAAATAGGATGATGATTTGATTGTTGATAAATTTTCTTTCTTGAAAAAGAAAGACAAATAGTAAATGATGATAGAGTAGATTAATTTTATATTCTGATAGATATATTTTGCATTGATTTCATGATATGAGTCCCTGAGATAGAACACTTGATAGGAGTCTAATATGGGTCACTTGATATGAATTTGATTGATATGGGTCATTTGATATGGGTCACTAATATGTATGATGTGAAATAGATAGATTTTTTTGATATGAGTCAATGATATGAGTCTAATTGATTGTCCTTCTGATGACAAAAAATAGGAGGTTTTCAAAAACCTCCAGATTAGAGAGCGCTTCCCTATACATTGGGATCAAATACAAGATCTCACACCTATAGATGTGTAGTTGATAGTTGGATGTGGGTTGAGGGCCATTGTTGTTGATGCCTCCTATTCAGGTCAACAAGGGACTATTGACCGCACTAGCCGAGAGATGGTATTCTGAGCACAATATGGTCTTTCATTTGTCAACGGGTGAGATCATGGTGACCCCAGAGGATGTATACAATATTTTGGGGATCTTGGTGGTAGGTTCCCTTGTGTTCTATGACCACAAGGAGTTAGGTGGTATAGAGGCACTAAGGAGAGTGTATGGTGGTGTTCATATAGCAGGGTATTGGATGCCATGGGCAGATTTTAGGGGATATCCAACCTTACCTGTAGTGTTGGGTGCATTCATTGGAGGCTTCCTTTGTCTGGATCACCGGTCAAAGGGACTATCAGTTGGGTGGGGGAGGATTATCGAGCAAATGATGGTTCAACTGTGAATATATGCCTGGAGGAGTTGTATGTTAGCTCATTTATATCATGAATTGCACTAGGTGGTAAATAGAGGATCATCTAGTTTGTCCTGTGGTGTTACCTTGCTCCAGATCTAGGCATGGGAGCATATTGTTGTTACAAGAACATTGTGTCTGAGAGTTATGCCACCAAGTAGGCCATATGTATATGCATATTCTATTGCACTTTTCCAACTCAAGCTGGGCAAGTTGGAGTACTAGAGACGAACCCTAGATGATATGGATTTAGTGATATGGAGGCCATACATAGATTGTGAGGTGTGGGATACAGATTAGTTGGAGATGTCATTTATATGTATACCCCATTTTTTGATAGGGAATATTCCATTCATTATAGAGAGGATTTTGGCCTTGTGAGTACAGAGAGTTCAGAATCATAGAGGGGATGCCTTAGGGTGTTGCACACTATGGATGGTGCAAGGATGAGCCTAGATGGGGACCCTACATTTCATATCAGGTTGCATATACAAAATATACAGCTTTATGACCAGAGGTATGGGATGGAAAACTTGATATTGTTGATGTAGGTATGTCAGAGGAGTACTCAGTTTACTATCACACACACCCATTTCTGCGGTTCACATGTCCAGATGATTTGGGTCCCATTTTGGTGGCATCATAGCCAGGGGTTAGGAGATAGGAGGATGTGGTAGGTGGGGAGTAGGCTATTGGTGGAGGAGAGGAGAAGGAGAGTGGAGATGGAGAGGAGAGTTCAGATGATGGTGATGGGGATAATGACAGAAATGGTGGAGGGGAGGAGCAGAGGCCAGTGAGGCAAAGGACTGATATCTCAAGCAATGCTCAGGGCATGTGAAGGCCGAGGAGTGATATCGGTCGACATACAATGATCAAGGTCACCTCTACAGTATAGCAGGTTCAAATAGATATGCTACAAGCCCAGGTGCAGTTGCAGAGCCAATTGGCTCAAGCTCAGAGTTTGAAAGTGCAGTTACAAGCACAACTTGCATAGGAATAGGAACATGAATAGGTATAGGTATAAGTATAGGTACCTCCTCCTAGTCCAGAACCAAAGGTAGCCCAATTGATAGCAGAGAGAGATTCTTTTAGACAGAGGGTAGTGGAGGCAGAGGGTGTGGCACAAAGACTCATGGGAACTGTTGAGAGTGCATCCTTGCAAGAGGCCATTGCAAAGGGATTTGAGATTTCCAGGGAGGCTGAGTACTACCAGGTGAGGTATGAGGATTTGTGTCCTCCTGACTAGAGATCCTTACCCTTGGTCGAATAATAGGACTAGAAGCATATCGCAAAAGATGAAACATATCAGAGGGGTCACAAGGCCATGATAGGATCCTGATGTAGGGGGTAGTGGTCACCATCATCCTCAAGACTAGCTCCATCAGGGGAGTCCACCAACTAGCCTTGAGTTATTGATATAGGATTATTGATGTATATCATTTTGTGGGAGCATGTATATTATTTTTTATCATATCTCATGTATCTCTCTATACTATTTAGTTTCATTAGACATTGGACATTTGTATGTATTTTTTATGAGTGATGATATGCAGTAGCGATGAGTTTTGATGATGTGTGTGTCTGATGTAGTATGCATTTTGATATGCTTTTTATTGATTTTATGACTAACATGATATGCATGATGATTCATGCTATGATGGAAATTTGTGATGTGTACTAACGATGTCATGCAGGTGGATTACCTAGGATGTTTGATTATGAGAGTGTGTATGGAGATATATGATATGTTTATGAAAAATGATGTGGAAATGTAATGTATGCATGGAATTTTTTTTTTTGAATTTTTCAAATGCAATGAATAATGATGATGTGATGAAAAATGGATGTTTATGTTTATGAGATGCATCATGAATTTGTAGTATGTATATGATTTAGGAAAAGAAATGATATGTGAAATGAGTCAAATGTTTATGGGAAAAATGTCATGATAGAGAAACGATAGGAAAATGATAGATGAGTGCAATAATGGGATGAAATGTATGATGTAATGAAATGTAATGGCATGATGAATAATAATGATAATGAGATGAAATGATAATGATGTTACGAAAATGATATGAAATGATAAAGGATAAATGATGATGAAATGATAAGTGAAAATGATAAAATGATAAATGAAAATGATAAAATGATAAATTAAAATGATATGATAAACTAATGACAAATGATGAATGAATATGAAATAATATTGAAATGATAAATGAAAATGATAATGATACGATAAGTGAAAATGAAATGTAATGATAAATGAAATGATAAAATAATGATAATGAAAATGAATATGAAATAATGTTGAAATGATAAATGAAAATGATAGTGCTATGATAAGTGAAAATGATAAGATGATAAATGAAAATGATATGATAAAATGAAATGATAATGATAAATGTAATGAAATGATAATGAAAATGAGATAAAATGATAATGATAAATGATATGAAATGATATGAAATCATAAGTGAAAATGAAATGCAATGGTAAATCAAATGATATGAAATGATAAGATAATGCTGATGAAAGTGAAAATGAAATAATGTTGAAATGATAAATGAAAAAGATAAATGTAATGAAATGATGATGAAATGAGAAAATAATGAGAAATGATTAAATGATGATGAAAAAGATATGATAAAATGATGATAATGATAAATGTAATGAAATGATGATGAAATGAAAGATGATAAATGTCTGAATGTCCTCCACCACTAGTCTAAAGAGACATGACAGTCGTTGATGTTATTGGTTAGCCCTTTAAAAATCTGATGCAAGTCTAGTATGCAGTTATGTACAATGATCTAAATGAAATGCAATGAAATGAAACCAAACATTTGTTGAGCCTTTTGTTAACTTTCCTGAATCATCATAGAGCATTAAAATGTTGGAAGTATGTACAAGCATAAGAGGGGAAATTAGCACCAATGATGACCTGAGTACAACTTTCATGATTTTTGGTATAGCAAGTTAACACAAGCATCAAGGTATAATTCAACCGAGATGACCTCAGCATTTCTTGCATAAGTAGATAAAGATTAACCACTTCTAGATGCAAATTTGGAAATGTCATTAATGATATGCTTTGAAAATCACGTCTCGCAACATAATTGCACTAGATTGACAATCAATCTCAAGACAATACACAAAGAAAAATCATTCTCTTTCCTCTCCACTATAGTTCAGTACATCATTGAGTGTGCTCCAAAGTAATGATAGTGAAAATCAAACAACCATTGTTCAAAATATAATACTGCTATTCCAAACATTATTCAGATTTTAGATCATCCAGATATGAGTCATGATATGAAATTTGTTGAAAACTATGATATGGATCAATGATTGGGTAGCTATTCATATGATTTTATTGTTTGTTCACATGATCGGATGGGTATGTGCAGGATCATGATGGGCCAAAAAATGGCAATATGATGGGTATGTGGCTGATGACTTTTTTCTTAACCAAAATTGATGAAATAAAAAGGGTTTTTAAAGGATATTCTTAGCTTTCCACCAATATAAATTATTCTTTACTTTGAATTTAATAAGTAATTATTATTCATTTTCTATTCAAATTACGACTAAAATTCTGATTGATAGTGATTGAAAAGCATCTATAGCTTTCAAATGGGTATCACCCTTTTTAATCCAAAACATGTGTCACATTCTATGCTTCACATACTATAGGATTAAAAAAATTTGAATTTCATGAAGTTTTGACCAAGTTAAAGGTGGTCAAATATCTGATTTTTAATATTTTTTAAATTTGTAATCAAAAATTCATAATTAGTTATTTACTTGGAAAAAATTACAAAAAAAATATGCATCACATTGGGACATGAGTCCCTCTACTTATATCTAAAAACTTATAAAAAATATTATCATTTTATTATGGTTAGGGTGGTCGAGACGGACACCTAATTCTTATTTTTCTCTGACGAAATTTAAGTACTATTGCATTGAAATTTTAAATTTTCACCAAATAGATTTTTTTCTTTAAAAACCCTAGTAGTTTAGAAACTAAATTCAATTTGCTACAAATTTATTCTTACATATTTTTAAAATAATATAGATAACTTATTCAAATTTTTACGTGAAGTTGCCTAACTTTGATTTTTCTAATTTTTTTGCCACTTAAGGGCCTATTTTTTCCATGAAGATCCTACACATACCTAGATGTTACGTCATTGTCTAGTTGTTTTAGTAAACTCTGAAAGTTGATTGTCCCCAGTATGTCAATATTTTCCCCCAGTATTGGCACAACTTGCTAAAATGAATATGTACAATAATCAAGCCATGGTAAGACATTATCGCTCTAGGAAAATGATGGCATTATGATGTTGTTATGGCCCTAGAATGACGCATGAAAGGAAGGTTAAGAATCTAAGTGCAAAACACAAACTAATAGATGGGGAGCTACAAATAGCAACTTGTCTGTTTTCTAGATTTTCACTATTTGTGTTTATTACATTTTTCTAATTTTTTATTTCTTTTGTATTTTTCATGTCAATAGACTGCTTGTTGCCAGATTTTCACCCTATGATTTTTTAAATTTTTTTTCAAGACTTTTTCTATTGTTTTTTGTATTTTTTCAAGACTTTTCTAATTATTTGTATTTTTTCAGGACTTTTTTCTAATTTTTTTTGGATTTCTTTAGGATTTTTATGGATGAGGATAACTACTTCAAACATAATACTTTTTTAGGTGCATGTTGTTGATGGGCTTGTCAAACAAGTCCCCTTCTGGTGTTGACAATGTGTATGCTCCTGAACCTAGCCCATTTGCTTTGAACTTACCTTTCTTCTCTCTATCTCCTAGTTTTGTGGGTTCTCCTTCAAAACAAGATCACCAACCTGAAAGGTATGTGGCTTGACTCTATGATTATAGCTATGAGACATCATCTATTGATATGCTTTTAAATGATCAGCTACCCGTTGTCTCTTCTCAACAAGGAGTTCAAGCCCTTGCAGTTAGGAAACTCTGTAGCCATCATCTATTCTAAGACCCTTCAATGATACCCTTAGTGATGGAATCTCAACCTCTAGTGGAAAAATGGCTTCTGTTCCATAAACAAGAGCATATGGTGTTGCTCTTGTTGGTGTTCCAATGCTAGTTCTGTAGGCCCATAATGCGGGATTGAGTTAAACGTGCCAATCTTTCCCTACATCATTCACAATCTTTTTCAATATTTTTAGTATTGTTTTGTTTGAGGCCTCTACTTGGCCATTCCCTTGTGGATAATAAGGTGTTGAATATCTATCCTGGATATGGAATCTCTCACAAAGTTCTTCAACATCTTGATTCTTGAATGGTCATCCATTATCTGTGATAATAGAGTTGGGAATTCCATACTGAAAAATGAGATAGTTGAGTATGAATGATGAGATTTTTTTGTCAATAACCTTAGTGAGAGGTACTTCCTCAATCCACTTGGTAATGTAGTCTATTGTTGTGATGATAAAATTGTGTCTATTTGATGATGATGGATGAATCTTTCCAACTAGATCTAACCCCCATTGAGAGAATGGCCAAGTTGGCATGAACGGTTGAGGTTCTTATGCAGGAGCATGAATGATATTTCCATGAATTTGACATTTAGAGCACTTTTTCATGAAAGTGAATGATTCCCTCTCCATATTCAGCCAGTAGTAACCCATTCTAATCAATTTCTTGGATAAGGTCAGTCCACTTGAATGTGTACCACAAATTCCACCATGAACTTCTTGTAAAGATTTTCTAGATTCGTCACGTTCAAGACATCGAAGTAAATTACCATCAAGACCGTAGTCGTAGAGGGTGTCATCAATAAGAGTATAGCGAGAGGATTGGCGAATAAAGTTGCATTTTTGGTTACAAGATAAGTCAGGTGGTAAGATGTCTTTTACGTAGGCATAAATCTTGCCATACCAGGGTGAATTAAATCCTACTAAGTGGTAGATGATTTGGCTTTTAGGTGTGTCATAAGCAGGTATAAATGATTGTTCCACCAGAAATTCATAGCTAGCCTAATTTTCTAGGAGTTGTAGCAATGATGCAATAATGGCCATGGCATCAGCTACTTTGTTAACAAGTCTTGGAATCTGTATGAACTTGATATCCATGAAGTACTTCTTGAAATCATCAACCATTTTCTTATATGGCAATAGTTTGTCGTCTTTGGTTTGATAATAATCATTGATCTGATTAATGACTAACTGTGTGTCACCATAAACTTGTAGTTTTGTGATCCTCCATTCTAATGTGATCTTGAGCCCAATGATTAAAGCATCATATTTAACTATGTTGTTGGTGCATGGAAACATTAGCCTATATGACAGAGGAATGGTATGTACTTGAGGGGTGACAAAGAGTATGCTTGCCTCTAATCCATGTTGAGTAAAAGAACCATCAAAATATAATGACCATGACTATTTGGATTCTACAGTGAAGACATCAACATGTAAAAATTCAATGTGCATCAGATGCTCTATTTGTAGTGCTGCTTCAGCTAATTGATCAACAATAACTTGTCCTTTGATTTCTTTGTGATTAACATAATGGATGTCAAATTCACTCAGGATCATAACCCATTTTGCTAGTCTTCTTGTCAATGTAGCCTTGCTTAGCAGATACTTGAGTGGATCAATCTTTGCAACAAGATTTATTGTATGAGTTAACATGTAGTGTTATAACTTCTATGAGGCAAAGACTACTGCTAGACAAGCTTTCTCAATGAGAGTGTAGTTGAGTTCATGACCTATTAGTGTTTGGATGATGTAATAAATTGCATGTTCCTTTCTTGTAGAGTCCTCTTCTGCTAATAATGCCCCCAAAGATGTCTCTATTACAGCAATATATAATATTAGAGGTTTGTCCAAATTTGGTGGTACTAGAACTGGTGGGTTCATTAAGTACTACTTGATCTCTTGGAAGGACATTTCACACTTATCATCCCATTTGAAAGGAACATTCTTATGCAGTAGATGTGTGAAAGGTAGACTCTTATCTACCAGCTGTGCGATGAACCTTCATATAGATTGAAGTCATCCTTGTAATGATCTCAACTGACTGATATTCCTTGGTGGAGGCATTTCCATGATTGCTTGCACCTTGGTAGGATCTACTTCAATTCCTTTTGTTGATACTATGTATCCCAAAAGTTTTCTAGATGTGACCCCAAAAACACATTTCTTGGGGATGAGGTAAACTTTGAACTTTTCCAACCTTGTAACAATTTTGGATAACACTTCAATATGTCCTTCTCTTGTGTATGAATTTTCCAATATTTCATCTACATAATCTTCCATGAATGTGTGCATCATGTCATGAAAAATTGTAGTCATAGCTCTTTGGTAAGTAGCCCCAACATTCTTTAGACCAAAAGGAATGACATTCCAATAGTAAGTCCCCCATGGACATGTAAATGTTGTTTTGTCCTAGTCTTTAGGTGCAATCTTGATTTGGTTGTAACCAAAAAACCATTAATTAGTGAATATATGGCATGGCTAGCTGTCAGATCCACTATAGTATCGATGCTTGGAAGCAGGAAGTCATCCCTAGGACATGCTTTATTAAGATCTCTGAAATCTGTGCACACTCTAACACTTTTTTTGGTCTTAGACACAAGAACAATATTGGAGATCCATTATGCATAGTTGATCGATCTTATAAATTCCACATCAAGGATTTTTTTGAGCTCTTCTTTAACCAATAATGTGACATGAGGGTGCATCTTTCTATGTTTTTGTTTCATAGGCTTAACTCTTGGTTTGATGGACAAGTGATGCATTATAAGATTACGATCAAGAGATGGCATCTCTGCATAAGACCAGGAAAAGTTGACTTAATTTGCTTTGAGAAATTCCATGAACTTAGGTACTTCTTTATCTATCATTGCTGCAGCTAACTATAGAATCCTTCATTTTTCTGCAGTTTCAAGATTTACCTCTTTTGTAGGCTCAATCAAGATAGGAAATCACTCATGATAGTGCTCTGAGAGAGTGTCAAGTATCCATCATCTGGTGCCTTAAAAAGGTTTTCACTGTATGATACGGTCTTTGTTTTATCTTTTGTTTGATCTAACACTGCTAGATTCTAGTTTTCACCATTAGATCTTTCTTTTCTACTTTTATTTTTGTAGCTAGGAGACTTGACACTCTCCTGATTAAAGAATTTATGCTAAAAATAGCTGGTGGAACAATCATTTGTGTTGTCTACGGAAAGGAAGTTCATAATAGATTCATCGCTTGAAAACATAGGTATATCAATAGGTTTAGATAGAACCAAATTAATGAGATCAGGATCGATCAAAGGTAATAGATCATTGGGTTGCATGAAATCAGCTATGGTTATGGTCATAACGGAGTTTTCTGTAGGATATGAGGTATGAGGAAAATCAGTGATGGTACTGTTATCATGATAGTATTGTTCGATTAAATCTGACTCAGTATCACTAGAATCATAGTCACCTTGTAGTTCAGATTCTTGCAGTTGGGACCCTGACCCTTCACCTTCAATTAGAGTTGGGGTGTACTTGTGTACCACATCAACCTTTTTGTCCCTCCAGAACTCATAATTGTAGATGGTGTCCCATTCGTATTCACCAGAATCTCTGTTGGAGTTATTACCCATGAGATTCTGAATTGTTGTCAAATAGGATTCCCTTATATCATACCCTTTTTGCAATGTGTGGACAGTATCATGCAACTGCTTGGATGCTCTTTCTTTCGAGTTAGTATCATATCCTAGTCCTATTTTATCTTTTGTAGCAAGTCCTAGAAGGTGAATAGGCTCAACTACTCCTTTTCTTTTTCCAATAGGACCATTACCATCATAGCCCATCTTTTGCATGATTGAATATCCTTTACCATATTGATCAGTAGGTAGTTTGACATTAAGAACTGTTTCATCTTTATCTTTATAGAGCCAACCTAGAACTTCTCTATCCTCAGAATCTTCCATGGGGAATTTTTCTTTGATAAATTGTTCATTAAACTTAGTATTTGGCTCTGTTGGTGGTTGCATTGATGTTGATGCTACATATATTTGTTGTTGTGCGATAGAAGGTTATCCATGTGACCGAGGCGATATAGGTAGATTAGAAAGATAGAGAGAGTAATCCCCTACTCCATTGTCCTTGAACCGTAGTTGTTTGTTAAATATTTTGGTTAATTGAACAATCTGTGTATCAACTTTGAGAGAAGTACTAATAGGAGCTTCTCGATTATTGGGTACCAAAGTATCTTGACTAGCTTTGATGTTGGCACAAGTTTGACTATTTGAATTATTAGTTGGTATTGTGATTTCCTGTCCATCATAAGGAAAATTAAGACATTGATGATATGTGGATGGGACAACTTGCATTTCATGGATCCAAGGATGACCCAACAAGATTTTGTATGCAAGATCACGATCTAACACTTGACATAAAGTATTCTTGATAATAGGTCCCACTCTGATTTGCGGCATGATTAAACCCTTGGATGCTCTTTCCTCATCATCGTAGGCTTTAATAGTAATCTTTCTTTTGGGATCAATGGAGTCCTTAGAAAATCCTAAATCTTGAACTAACTTCATGGTACATATGTTCAAACCAACACCTCCATCTATTAGGATGCGTCTGACATGAAACTTGTGGATCATGACTTCTAAGTATAGTGATGAATTATGTGGATGTTTCATGGAAACACCATCTTCTTTGGAGAATGAGAGGCATGTGGGTGATGACAAGTGTCCCACCATGGCTTGAGATCAGTCCACATCCAAATCGGTGGATACAGTTGTTTCAACGAGAATGAGAATTTCCTTGTGTGCTGGGGAAATCTTCAGGAGTTCTAACATAGAAATTTGAGCAAGATTTTTTCAAAGTTTATTAACTAATTCATATTGAAGTTGAGGCAGAGGCATAGTGGATTTTGAAGAAGCACCCTTTAAGACAACTTTAGCTTGTTCCCTTTTTGTTGTGTTAACTTCTCTATATTCCATCTTTTCCTTAACTTTTATAACATTGACCCGCTTGTCATCAGTGTAGATATGATTGATTATATGATCATTGATATGATTCACACTTTTTCCAGAAGACTCACCCTTTTGATAGTTGGGAAAATGGTTGTGAAATGCTTAGTGGTCTTCATTTGATTGTTGGTATTCTCCTATTGTGATGGTGCTATTTTCAATTAAGTCTTGGACTTTATTTTTTAGGGCTTGACAATTATTCATGTCATGGCCCTTGCACTGGTGATAATCACAATAGTATGCATCATTCCATGATGCGGGCTTCACACTGGGTTCAAAGTTGTGTTGAGGCAGCAAAGTAAGAACATTTTAGCCATCAATTCTTTGAATGAAGATTCTAAGGATTGACCCAATCGAGTAAAAGTTCTTCTACTAGAGAAGAATGAAGATCGTTGTGGATTTGTGTTCAAGGAATTACCTAAGGCATTTTTATTGTTATCATTTCCATGATAACCTTGATTCTTGGCATTCCCTTGATTGGGAGTAAAATTTTGATTCATGTTATTCCTCGGGGGAGGAGGACTGTTTCCCGGATTTGTGACTAAGTTGAAATTGCTATAATTATTGTTGTGAGGAGCACTTGAAGCACCAAGAACAAATGGCTTGGTCAAGACATGATTTTCATCTACAACACCATCTTTCACCATGTTTTTGTTGTGATTCCGAAACTTATATTTGTCATTGTGGTGATTTGATGAGCTAGGATTGTCCTTATCAAGTTTTATTATCCCTCTTTGGACCAAGGTACTTTCAATGGTGATGGAATTTTCAATCAATTTCTAAAAAGAGGGAGGAAAATGAAGATTAATATGATAGCTCATCTCTTGATCCAAGCTATTTATGAAAGTGGTGATCTTTTCCTTTTTAGGAACATGACACGGATATCTAGCGAACAATATTCTCCATCTCTGAAGAAATGTAATAAATTGTTCACCAGGTTTCTACTTAGCCTTACAAAGATCAATCATGGTTATTTGGTGTTGTATATTGTAGGAATATTGTGATTTGAATTCGTTAATAAATTCCTCAAATTTCTTGACAGGCGGTGTGATTTTCGATAGCCATTCCATAGATTGGCCTCCAAGACTCCTAGGAAATAAATGCATCAAGTATGTGTCATCATGAGTAAATTCTAAAGTCATATTTTGAAAGTCTCGGATATGATCGATTGGATCCAATTTCCCATTATAACGATCAAACTTTGGGATTTCACAATGTTTGGGAAATGGAATCATGTTGAGACATTGGTCAAAAGGATAAGGACATATGTCATCAAGAGCATATGTCTTTGTTGTGGTTCACCTTGTAGTTCTTTAAATTTTCCTTGAAATTCCTTAACCTATTGAGACAATGCACTAATATTAGATAAGGGTGTGTCATCAAGACTTTTCTTTAAGTTTTTAGTATCAAAATCATGAGGTAATTTAGCTCCTTTGTTAGCCAAATACAAGAAATATTTCTCTTTGTTGCACTCTAAGATATTTTCTAAGGCTTTGTGAAATTTGGGATCCTGCTTAGCCTCTCTAAGGTGATGTTCTTCATCTCATTCATCATCACTATCTACAAGAGTTTTGCTCATTTCTCTGTTGGAAGGGAAAAAATTCTTTTCTCTTTCATCCATGTTGTCATTAAAGAGGGGATTTTGACTCACACTATAAAGGCAGTTGCTATTCTCACCTTCTTCTTGAGTTCTTTGGGTGTGTTCTTCTTGTTGAATATCCTCTCTTAAATTATTGTATTGAGATCTTGTAAAAATAGGCATATGATTTTGAAATTTTCTTCTAGACTTAGATCATGATTTTGATAAGTGCAAAAAGGATGATGTTTTCATCCAATAAGATGAAAATATTATGATATGATCAAAAAACATTCCTAATTCTTGATTGTAGCTTCCAATGATAAAGGATATCAAAATCCTATTGGGGAATTTGAATCAATAATCAAAATTTGTTTTGATGCACTTTTAAGATTTGATCCTTCTTTTTAAAGTATATCAAATAGCCTAATTAAACTCACTGAAGGATTTGACTGGGATGTGTTGGATATTCAATAGAAGGTTGTGGTAGATAATTGAAGTTCAGAGGTTGATTTTGATTGTGTCGTTGTGATAGAGCTCTTCTTTGAAAATAGGATTGTGAATATAAAGGTTCTACAACATATTTGTCGGTAAATCCCCTAGCAAAATCTTGGTATCTATGGATGAACTCATGGTAATGGAGCAAGATGTTTTGAATTTTATACAAAAACTTTCTACATTGCAAGGTTTTCTTGTAACCTAAATGTTTCTTGGGTTTCTTGATCCTATTGAAAATTGACTTCTTGAAAAATTTGGTTTATTTCCACTCTCTAAGCACGAGAGAAATGTCAAAAGGCTATTGGACCGAAGATGTTACAAACTCAGATCTGTCAAAAGTAATAATGTTGAAAAGTGACAGATGCGCTACTCTGTACCCTGTATGTGCTGGAAAAATAGGCATATATGCCAGAGAAATAGTCAAACACACTACAACAAACCTCAGATGCGCTATTGGGTATGTGCAGGATGATCATGGAAAAAATAGGCCCTTAAGTGGCAAAAAATTCAGAAAAATCAGAGTTAGGTAACTTGACATAAAAAATTGAATAAGTTATATATATTATTTAAAAAATATGTAAGAATAGAGTTTGTATCAAATTAAATGTAGTTTCTAAAATACTAGGTTAATTTTAAAAAAAGAAAAATCTATTCGGTGAAAATTTGAAATTTCACTGCAATAGTACTTAAATTTCAGGGAAAAAATAAGAAGTAGGTGTCTTTCTGACCACCATAACCACAATAAAATGATATATTTTTAATAAGATTTGTCATATTTAGAGGACTCATGTCTGGATGTGATGCATATTTTTTTGTAATTTTATTCCAAGTAAATAATTAATCATGAATTTTTTATTACAACTTTTAAAAAATATAAAAATTCGTATGTCTGACCACTTTAACTTTTGTCAAAACTTCATGAAATTAATTTTTTCTTTTTTTAATCCTATAGTATGCAAAGCATAGAATGTGATACCATTTGAAAGTTAGAGATTTTTTTTAATCAGCCTATCGATCAGAACTTTAGTCATAATGAAATAGAAAATGAATAATAATTATTTATTAAATTCAAAGTAAAGCATAATTTATATTGGTGGAAAGATGAGAATCTCCTTTAAAAACCCTTTTCATTTCATCAATTTTGGGTAAAAATAAAGTTGTCAGCCACATACCCTACAGATACCCATCATATTGCCACTTTTTGGCCCATCATGATCCTACACATACCCTACTCTATGTCTTATATGCACTACAAAAACAATGGTTTGACAGTGACAAAAATTGTTCATAGAATATTCAGCCTATGCACCAAAACAGGCCCTAAATGCACTGAACTAACCAGCGAATGCACTAGAATAGACCCTATATGCGCTAAGATATCCCCTAGATGCACTAAAACAGTTTTCCAAAGCAGTTTTTTGAACATGTTTTGAACAATTTCATCTGAATTTTTGCATGTTCATCTTGGATGATCTTTTATCTGAGTTAAGGTGATTGAAAACACAACAAACACTCTTAAAATAGTTGTTTTTAAGCCCTATGCTAAACATCAAGTGTATGTTCAATTTTTTTTTTCAAAAAGTGTTTTCATAGGTTTCACACATAATAGAAAATTCAGGTAGACTCACTCTTAGTACTCAAGTAGGTCATCATAATAACCACAACCCACATCTTAGAACTACGTTGACTCACACGCCTATGTCACCCCTGAAGGGGCACCCATGTTTTTTTATTTTATAGGCACGTACTCAGAGTGATGGAACTGGATACCAGATCCCCTGAGCAAATGGTCCTTAGCAGTTATATGGTGAGTTTCTTGGGGGTAGATTATTCCCTTCGCTCGCACGATGATTATTAGGATGTTCAGAAACTGACACAGTCAGCTACTACACTAGATTTGTAGTAAGGGTTTTCATTTGATGCAGCAATAATAAACTCCCTCAGGAAACCTCCCAACCTTTAGAACAAAGGCTTTGGGGATGGTTATCTTGCAAACTACCGAAAAAGTGGGTTTCCCTAGATTTGCTTTAAATTTTATAGTGGGGTGGAATAGCCTAACTTTGGCTTGAACCCAGTTGGGTTATTCCTCTTGGGTGAGTACTTTTTCCCACAAGAGTAGGCCCTCTATAGGATATAATAAAGCACTAAAATTGAAAAAAATGAAAAGGAAAGTCTGGTATTCTGATCACCCAGTTAAGGGGAGAGCATAGACCTATTGTTATAGACAAAGAAAAAAATATTCTTTTTACAGAAAAAATGACATTGATTTAATCTATGTGAAGATGTTGCTTCACAACAAGCATGGGATTCATTTTAACTACAAAAATCCATGTGTGGTGACTACCCTAGATTGCTTCATTTTAATCCATGTCTACCCTAGGGTTGCTTCTTTTTAAAACTAGATGTGACTATCCTAGATTGGTTCTTCTTATGCCAGAAAAAGCTTTCTCTATGGAAGGCATCAGACTCAGAGCTTTGTTTAATTACACCCTATATGCGCTAAAAAATCAAACAAAAGTGCTAAAATAAATAGTGAATGCACAAAAACAGACAATAAATGTGCACAAAAAACCTTAAATGCACCAAAAGGAATCCTAAATGTGCTAAAAGAAATGCATTTTTTTACGAAATTTAATAAATTGAGTTGAGTGTATGTATCATTTTGTTCCTTATAAGCATTGTTTTGTTCCCTATATGTGCCAAAACAGTTCCTAGATGTGCCAAAAAACTTGCAAAAGCGTTGTTAGAAATCTTGGATGCGCTAAAAAAAACCACGTATGTGCTAAAACATAGAATTTTTCAAAAATCTGAATTCCAGAACTCAAAATCCCATCAAAAAACCTACAAGTAAATGTCAAAAATGGGGAAAGGGCCCCATGGTGGGCACCATAAATGTGTGATTGATTTTTATGTGTATGAAATAAATAAGTTTGAATTTAAAACAACAAATCAAACACACCGATGAAACTCTAAATCAAAGCATAAAATAAAGGAAACAAATGCAAACTATGTTTATGCTTCAAAGATGTTCCATTGTCCTCTATCTCTAGTGTTTTTGTCGATTCCAGCTTTCTCTTAGATCTTGTGTGCTATGCTAAAAAAAAGTCTTCCTCAAGAACGAGATTAAAGATGAATGCATGCTATGCTAAGATATGATTAACCTGCTATGATTACTGTTAAAAGAAACTAGAACTAATAAATGCTATGAATGCTAAAGTTGATGATAAAAATGCTAAAATTCTAATCGCCTGAATGCCTATATTTAATGTGTGTGTGTGTTGTAACCAATGCTTGGGTTTGCAGGGCTATTTATAGAGCTTTCAAAAGATTCTAATTGGCCGATGCGATCAACAGCTGTGAAAATTCATACCATATCGAACGGTTGAAGATGGATAAGACTGGAGAGAAAAATAGAAGAAAACCAGAAAGCAAGATTTGTTTCCTTTTTCAGGGAAGAGATAAGATGAGATGATAAAGATGAATTGTAAAAATCATATTTTTGTGAGATTTTGGAAAGATTTTGAAGATAAATAATGAATTTATCAAATCTGTTATTCATTTATTGGTGACATGGAAGATTTTCTTAATTAAATAAAATATTTAATTAAGATTTGAAAAGATATGAAGGATATTTAATTAAATTTTAGGAAATGACATGTAAATGAAATTAATTAAATAAAATATTTAATTAATTAGAAGAAATATTTGAATAGGTGAAAAGAAATATTTAAATTTCATTAAATCAAAAGACTTAATTAAATTCAAAAAGTGATAATTAATTATAATAAATAAAAAGTATTTATTTAATTAATCAAGTAGACATATGAATCTGAAATAATTAAATAAAGTTGATTTATTTAATCATGGTAGAAGAATAAAGTGAATGAATAATATACTTAAATTAATTAAATTTAATCATATGTAGAGGACTTTTAGAGGGATTAATTAAATAATAAATATTTAATTAAATGTCAAGATTAATTAGACATGACCAATTTTATCCATATATTAAATTCATTAAATTATTATAAAATCACAAGGTGAAAGTTGCAGAATCAACTCACCTCATGATACAACTCACCACTTGCCACCTGCTCATGAAGATCATGCAATTGTGAAAGTGTGTAATCATGTCTACTTGACATGTTCTTTTCTCACTCATCACTCTCAAGCTATAAGAAGGTAAAATGAATAGTAAGTGACAAGTAACTTTCTTCTCTTTCTTTTAATCACTTTTTCTCTTTTTAATTTTACACATTCACATACGGTTATCATCTTTTCAAGAACTCATAGCGTAGATATTCTTCAAATCAACATAACGGGAGCTAGAGTAATCCATTTTTAGCGATGTTTGATGCATTGGAACCATGATTCCACAATTGACTTCATTGTTTGCCTATCCTTATGTGGCAGGGTACTTCAAAATTCCCATTGATATGATGTTTCTTATTTGATGTGCCTAGATTGCTACCTTGATTCCACCTCCGTAAAGCAAGCAAAATCAAGGGGGACAATAGATCTACCCTCAAATTGGATTCCTAAGAGTTGGATAAAATTATTTTTGGGAAATTAACGAATGTGTGTTGCAAGATGTAGTTCCCAATGTTGTGGTTGTGTAGATAACTACATCGAGGGCTTCATTCTCTTGTCTTTTGAATAAGTATCCTTTTATGTAATAAGGTTCATCATTTAGAGTAATTTAGCTTATAAATGCACATAGAGTCGTATGGGTGCTAAAGTGGGGGCTAAATGTGCAATAGAAAATTGGACCCTCTTGAGAAAAGACACAATTTCATGCATAATTTGACCCACTTTTGAGTCCCTTTACATCATTTACCCTTCAAAACAACATTTATAGGCCCCTTAGACTCGTTAATTTTGATCTAGAGGCCTGTTTTACCTGAGAAATCACATAAAACCTGACAAACAACATTTAATTGTCTCATACCCCGAAAACCCACCTTCAAACAACAATAGTGGGACCCATTCGCCAAGGGTGGTGAATGAGTCCCCTTTGAGGGAAAATTCAAATTTGAGAAGGAATTTAATCAATTTAACTTTAATTTCTAGTGAATGTTAGCCTCTTAGGTCTAATTAATGGGAAAATAAGGTGCTTTTGCTTATAAATACTCATTTCAAGTCATTTCACATACCTTTTTTTAATCATCTTTTCTTATCATTTTATCATTCCTAAAGAGAAATTCATAAATTCAAGTCCTCCATAACAAGTTTCATTAGCAAAAGTTGAATTTTTAGGGTAGCAAACTAGGGTTTTGTAAGTCTTGAAGCTCACTTCTCTTGTCAAGATCCAACATTGCAAAGGGTTGATGATGGATGCCTATGGTGAATTATGAAGAAATCTAGGGTGAAGAGGTGCAACTAGCCACCAAATCACACCTAAGGACTTGGTTTCCTATTGATTCCATCTTCCATTTTCACTCTCTCTTCAGATTAATGTTTGCATCTTGTTTTTTTATCATTTGCCTGTCATTTCATTCCTATTTTTCATGTTTTTTATGGTTTATGGGGTTGAGATCTTGCATCATATAAATCATTCTTGCATGTCTTATTCTAGAGAAATAGGAGAGGATCTTTGTTACATATTAGCTTTTCCTAGTCTTTAACACATCTAAGGCTAGGGTTTATGCAAATTTTTCTCCATTGAAGGTTTAATTACCCAATTAGGGGTTTGAATAAGGAAAAATACTGATTAGAAAAACAATTTTGAGTTGTCTTACAAGAATTTTGCAAGATCCCAAGTTAGATTTCCCTCAGAAATTATTGTGCAGGTGTTAAGGTGCAGGACAAAACTTTAAAATTGTAGAAATATGAAAGTAGAATCATTCACAATGCATGTCGAATGAGTCCCTGCTATGGTGCAGATTAGAGTGAGATGCAGATCTAGGTCCCTGACTATCAGAAAATATCTTTTGTGTAAAAAAGTCTTGATTTGGGACTAATTTTCCCAACGTGGCAAATGAGTCCCAATCAGCTCAAATTCAAGTTTCATTAGTTTTCTATATTTTTTTCTAGTCTTGTCCAATTTTCTAGGTGAACTCATTCTGAGAAACAACTTTCTATTTAGTTTAATTTGAATATTTGTTCATTCTTTTAAGCTTTTTTGCAAACAATGTGTTTTCAAACATAGCATAGATCTTAGTTTTCCAGTCATAATCTATTATATAGATCACTCAATCACATTTATTTTACTTCATTTAGCTTAGAAAACATCCTACATAATATAATTTGAATGAACCTATAGCATTTTTGGCCTAATTCTCTCCTTTTAGGTGAAAAGTCCTAGAAGAGTAAGAGAAGTCCTAAGAACCAAAAATTTATGGTTCACATCAACAAATGAGCTCTTTCCTTATTTCAATCCTAAACCTTGTTTCTCCTTATTAGTTGGCTTTTATGTACTAAAAAATTCATCATGATTATTAGTATCACCTTTCAATTGCAGACCCTTATTGATCTATTGATTGTCCTTCTCCAATTCCTTCCTTAAGGCAACTTTTTTTGCTTCAAGCTTTAACAACCTATCCACTTATATTTCAAGTTTTTACTTCATTACTTCTTCACCTCTTTTATCTTCTTCAACTAGACATTTCATTTACCACTAGTTGATTCGACTCCTCATTTTTTTTTCCCTTCCTAAGATCATCATATTCATCTCTCAACTCATCAACATCTTCAAGAGCACTAATCAAATCCCCTCAAGATCAACAACTACTTCTTTTTCTTCTTAATTTGAGTTCTTAACTTGTGCATTCTTCTAATCCTTAGTGTCTTTGGCCATGAAGAGGAATACTTTTCCAACTTCTCTCATTACAAGAGAATAACCTTGATTATCATCAAAACTATCATTAGCATCAAATGCATCACTTTCTTCTGGAATGTATAGGATCCTTTTCTTTCTAAAATTACTCCTTTTAGGATAAAATTATTTCTTCTTTTTCTATCTCCTTCTTTCTTGGAGTTATCCTCTTTATCATATGGAAACTTAGAAGCAAAATTACCTCTTCTTTCACAATTGAAACACTTAAAAGTTAGCTTACATTTATATTTTTTGGATCCTCTCCTTAGTCTCCTTATGAAGTTTTCTTCTTCATTGTTAGTTTTTTCATGATCTAAAGCAATGAAATCAACCTTATCTTTCTTATTAGCTTCATCCTTTTCTTTCTTAGAAAACTTAAACATCACTTCTCTTCGAGAAGGCTCAACATCTGGCATTCTCATATCATATGCTAAAATATGCCATGTAACTCATCTAGATTGATTTTATCAACTTCGCTTCCTTCTTCAATAGGAGAAATATTGGAATCATATTTAGTTGTCTTGACCTCAAAAATTTCAAAATAACATATTCTTTCACTTCTATGCCATATCCTCTAATAGCATTCAATGTATGATCTAATCTCAAAAGATAGTCTGCAATCTTCTGCTCTTCAGTGATCTTGAGGCATTAAAAATTTGCTCTTAACACTTGTAACTTTTCCAAATTCACCTTGGTGTCTCCTTCATAGGTCTTATTTGATTTTTCCTAGACATCATAAGTAGTTTCACAATGTATAGCCTTTCTATGCACAAAATCAGTTAGATTTTTCATAATGGCGAACCAAGATTTTTCATTATTCTCATAATCCTTCTTTCTTGTAGCATTAGTAGGAGTAGTAGGGATATTTTATTTGTTCTTGAATGACATCCAGACATCATGTCCAAGAGATCGTAAATATCATTTCATCAATGATCTCCAATTAGCATAATTTGTTCCATCGAACCTAGGTGGCTTTCTTGAACCTTCCTAACTTCCCATTATTTTTGCTAATACAAGATCTACCCAAGCTGATAAACTTCTCCTAGGTAACCTAGGGCTTTGATACCAATTATTGGAACAAAATAATCTACTGCGAGGGGGGTGAATTAGTATATTTAAAAAATAATATTCCTTATATCATCAAGAAGATAACTTTATAAAATATTCAATGTGCAGATTAGAACATAAACCAATATAGCAATCACATGCACATGAAAGAATAACACATAACAACAGATGTACGAGGAAAACCCTGAATGGGAAAAACCATGGTGTGAAATGTTGCTAGGACCTACTGTCCTAATCCAACCTCACAAGCAATTAATTTCAATTAAAATTTTAAGGGCTCTAATCCTAAGGAAGTGCCAACTCCCTATTTTAGAAGCTACAACTTCAAGGATGTGACAACACCTTGCTATGCAATCCAAATCAACACAAACTGAGGCAACCACCTCTATCTTGTATCAATTTCATCAATATTCATCCATTTCAACAATGTTGAAGCTTGTTCATCAAATGGATTTGGAAAGGGCCAATATTTCTAAACTAGGGATTTTTGGGCATGAGGCTTATAAGCTACTGTTGCACTCTTAGGATGTTTCACCTAAAAGGAGAGAGATAAACCTCACAAAAAATCAATGTGGTTCACTCAATATAATGTATTTAGGATGTGAATAAGACTAAATGAGATGATCTAAATGCAACTAAGCTAAGTAATTGACTGATTATGAATGTAAAACCTAAGAAATATGCAATGTTTGAAAACACAATGTGATATGCAAGCTTGAACTAAACCTAAAAAAGTGCAAAACAAAAATGAAGAAGGTTGAATCAGAGTGCATCTGGGTAGAGAATGAAGAATCTAGAGTGTCTTGAATGCTGAAAAAGATCACTACAAATCACCAGTGGGACTCATTCACCACTGATGGCGAATTAGTCCTTCTTTTGATGAAAACTTTTTGAAATAGGTTTCTAAGTGACAGGATCCAAATTCTGAAAAAATATAGATTTTCATCCTTAAGGTGGGACTAATTTGCCATTGATGGTGAATCAGTCCTATTCCAAAATTTTGTGAAATCAGAGACCAATTCCGTAACACCAGATTTGAGGTTGTCTTCTTGTCAGGTTGATAGAGTCAAATCTATAGAAAACAGACTGTAGCTTGTCTCAAAGCTTGAAATAGGTTGTAGTTGACTTGAAACAATTTTTTGACTTCTTGACCATGTTTCAACCTTTAATTGCTTAATAAATTTACATACACAAGTTTGCAAACACACATGCAAAAGGGGGAAAATGGTTAAGGGTTAGGTTATAGGGATTTTCCTTGGTCAAATCCCACTTTGGTAATCAAACCATTAATGAAGAAATGAAATGAAATGAGCAAGGAAAGATGAATGAATAACATGCAAATGTCCTAAACTCACCAACCTTGTTGAAGAAATCTGAAGATATATCAATGGTTTCTCCAAGATACCTTATTGATGCTTGATTGAATGATGCAAAGTGATCAAATGATAATTGAATGCTTAGTGAATGAAAAGATTGCTTGAATGAATTAGGATATGTAAAATGAGGATAAAAACACTTATTTATACACAATTGTGCCTTAGTAACCTGATGATACCTCATCACAAGCTGACATAAGGTGATTTTAAATAAAAATCGGAAAGAAAATTTAAAATATTTTGAATTTTGAGCCAAGAGGGACTCATTTTCCACTGATGGAGAATGGATCCCACCTTGGAATTGAAAGTGGGAGGCAAGAATTGTCTTGCATTTAATGTGTTGGATCTCAGTTGTGATCATATGGTTTGTCCTTGGTGACAAAATCCCTTTCAGTTGATTCTACTTGTTGACTGTTTCAGATTGGTTTCTCATGCTTTATCTTGGTACAACTTTGTTTATATGGTTTACATGTCTTGGCATTCAGTGGACAGTTTACATTCAAAATTTTAATATCTTATGGTACTGATCAGTTTGAGCTTCATGCAGTCACAGGTTATCTTATTTGTACATTGTTTTGGTGACAAGAAAGAACATATCGGCGTGAGAATGCTCGGGTTTCCCCCATCCATTTCTCTAATAAACATCTATGTTGCCTATCAGCAAGATGTTTCTGATGTCATAATTATTTGTTTTTACATACAAGTAGCTTTCGGCATGACATTGATCGTGGTCTTGGCGATAGAAGAAAAGTCTATTGGCATGAGTATCTTTCACCGCTGAGAGGTCTTACCGAATGAGTCGGGTCTCACCGACTAATACATGAGGTGGTGCATCGGTGTAAGTAATCCCTATCGGCATGTTGTTTCATCGAGTGCTTTGTGTCTTGGCGACTAGCACATTAAAGATTCACTTCGGCCAGACATGTTACTTTCGGTATGTGGTCACAATGAAATTGTTATGTCTCACCGACCATATGCATGTGGACGTCTATCAGTGAGACATTCACGTGGTTTTGGTGACCGAGGATGAAATTATCGGCGGGAGTTTAGTTATTGGGGTAGTGTCTCATCGAAATTGAAATGTTTCCCCGACTAGTGCATATGGAGGTTCTTCGGTAGAGCTAGGTAGTATCGGAATAGGTCTCAGCAAAGTATTTTTGTCTCTCTGACCGTGCATCGAAAGGTCTTATTGGCAAAGGTTGTGGCTTCATTGAAATGTCATAACGATTTCATGGTGTCTTACCGACTTGTGCATAAAGACTTTCGGTATGACTCAAGCATTCTACGAGAGGTCTCCCTGATGACGGTATGCTATAGCGACACTCATGAGAATGAGGGTTAATTTTCGGTGAGAGAATTGTTGTGTCTTGCCGACCACTAATAATGAAATACATTCTGGTAAGACTCATGTGTTTCTATGTAGAGTCTCAACGAACCCATCAAGTCTTGGTGACAAAGTCTAATGAATGTCTTTCGGCGAAAGGTTGGTATTGTCTCAGCAACTTTCAGTGGATAAATTTTTTCAGTATGACTCATGTGCTCGAAGAAAGGTCTTGGTGAGTTTGAATTCTTATACCGATCGACAACATAAAGGTATACATCTCAGTAAGAGTTAAGGTTTTTGGCATGAGGTCTTGGCGAGTGACCTCCGATCTCGCCGATGGAACACAAAAGGTTTTTGTCGTCATAAGTTCTAACTTATCTCAGCGACACACAAGATGATAAGTGAATTTTGGTATAATGAAGCTATATATATGAGGTCTCCCCGAAAATGATATGTCATGGCAATAGGAATGATCACGTGAGCTTTCGGTAAGACACAAGATGCTCTACAAGGTGTCACCCCGACTACACATTGTCTTGGTGAAGGCGGATGAAGGATACATCTCGGTGAGAGTGTGTTTTTGTCACAATGACAAACAAAGGGATGACTGATGGTGATAAAGTTGCCTTCGGCATAGGTATTGAATTGTCATGGTGACAAGGTTGATCATGGGGGCTCTCAGCAAAACAAAGACTTGTCTACAAGATGTCTCTTTGATTTCAAAAGGTTACAACGACAATGAATGAAATGAAAAGGGCACCTTGGTGAGAAACTTTCTTATGTCTTAGCGATTGGAAAGAACATAACACATGGCTCTCGGCCTAACATAATGTATTCATTATGTCTTCTCCCCGACTTTGATGGGTTACGATGAAATAAAATAAGGAAAAGGAAATGCAGCTTGCATAAGGTCATAACGAATCACAAAGAACACGTGGCGATTGTTGTCTCAGCGAATGATTTTCAAAGTCTCATACACTGTGGCCGGCATGGATTTTCTAAGTATAGTTGCATGCAGACTTCTTTGGTTGGTATTGAATCTCTAGAAATTATTCTCTGAGATTTTAGAGGATATGATTTTCTGTTAGTAGGCAGTCATGGCTTTGATGAAAATCTTTCTGTTACAATTTGAAATCTCCTGATTCGGAGTAGAAATTAAAAGCTTTATGGATAGGCGTTACTCTAATTTTTACCATCATCTACAGATCAATATGAATCAACTTCATATTCTAATAATAGCAAGAGAGTTTAAGAATCTTGTGAAAAATTCTTGTTGAAGATTTCTTGATAACAGACATACTTGAAATGTATATAAAAACCCGTGTTGAAAACAGTGAGAGTGTTGCTAGCCTATAATTCTGAGAGATAGTTATTTGGGCCATATCAAGAGATGTATTGGTAGACTCTGTAATACAAGACTTGGATTCCCAGAGTATTAGAAGTAGATTGTTATGAACTTAACTAAAAATAGAGAGATCCTCTGATATATTATTATTGTAATTCTAAAATCTGAGTAAGGGGTTGGTGCTCCTTGAGATTGGTGTCTTTAAATGAGGGGTTGGTGCTCCTTGAGTTGGTGCTTAGAAATTAGCCTATAAGGCATTTTTAAAAGTGGTTTTTGAAGATTAAGCCAGTAAGGTAGTTTAGGAGTGGTTTTTCTACCCCAGGAGGGTTTTCCACTCAGCAAATCTTTTGTCTCTTTGTTCTTTTGTGTGCTCACTGCTTTTCTTTGTTGTTGTTTTTGTTCACAGTTGGGATTATTACTTTTCTCAATTCTGTTTATGAATGATTACATTCAACTCATGAATGCATTAATCAGATTAATATTGAGATCATATCTGAGCTATGTTTTTGAATATGTGAAAATGAGTCAAATCTATTAAGACACTGATTCACACCCCCCTCTCAGTGTCATTTTAACTCCAACATAATGTTGTTTTTTGGGTTCACCTTAAAACAAACACTTAATTAAGCCTAGAAAAGCATGAAATCTTGTTACAAGACTTTAAAACAATTCAAAATATGACTTGCTAAGTGATGAAATGGTGATTTTTAGGCGAATTGCAATGAATACAGTCTAGAAAAGTGTATAAATGTTTCACAACACCTTCACAAGATGCCATAATTTGAATTTTAATGACCTAATGTGAAAGATTAAGTCCCATTACAACATTAAATCAAAAAAAAATGAACCAAGCATAATGAAGAAAGACCTAAAAGAAAATGAAAATGTAGAAGAGGCATTTTTCTACAACACAATTAACCCCCACTTTAGTGAGAGGATGAACTTGCTTCAAGCTCACACTAAATTAGCCATGCATATCGAGAGAGAGGTCCCAATGCACTTATGATGAAAAGATGGAATGACAATGATCAAGAGGGATTGCCAAGCCCCCATGATGAAGATCCCATGGAAAACTAAACATTAGAAGAAAGGAACAGACAATGTGAAAAGAAACATAAGAAAAGGGACAATTGGATTTAGCTTCGATCATCTGTCCAACTAGTTTGGATTAGATCTAGGTTGTTTTTGAGAAAAGGAGAATGCATACTCACTCTGGAGTGACAAAACTCATGGTTGTTCACCAAGTGAGAAAACCCAAAAAGGTGAAGTACATAAACTAGTTAGTATGAACTCACAAACACATAGGTGGCTATGGGGAAAGTTGTGTGGTTGAATGAGATTCCCACTCAACCACATTAAACTTATACCTCCTATTAACTTTAACAAGGCACCACAAGGGAAAATGTTGATTGGTGCTTCATGAGACAAGTAAAGCTTTGTTTGCTTAGAACCCATGAACAAAGAGAAAAGTACCATAGGCATGCAAGTTGTGTTATACAAGGTGGAAAAAATGTAAAATGAAAAAATGTAAAATGTAAAATGTAAAATATGTTTAAAGGAGTCTTGTTAAGTTCATGCAAGGTTTGTCACTTAGGGAACATTGTGTCTAATGTCTCCAAGAGAGGACCAATCAAAGAATAGTATATTCACAACTTAGGGGATGTAGTGCATTGCATCAGGCCACTAAGAGGAATGCAATATGCTAAGAGAGATCAACTTATGAAGGACATCATACCTAATCTCATCCACAAAGTGATGAACGCATCATGTGAAGTGACAAGGATGCACTAAGAACCAAAAATACAAATGAAATGATGCCAATGTATACCCCACACATTAAAGGAATTGTTACACACCATTTTATGAGGAATTACTTTAAAGTAGCAAAGGAAAATGCAAAAATAAAATAAGACATGAGAGCCAACTTGAAAATCCCCTATGCCAATTCATATATTTCTGAGTAAGGAGCCCTATGTCATATAAATGAAAAAGAGAAAAAAAGAAAAGTTAGTTTCCCCCCCAGAAAGGAACACACCAAACACATAAGGGATCTATGAATTTGGCATCAATATGTTCATTGTTGCAATGTTTTTATGAAAGATCTTAGAACTATCATTATTCCCCAAAGCACATAGAACTGGAAGAATGACACAAAGAGAGAAAAAATGAAAGGAAAAGAAAGTCTATTTTGGGTCAACATGGAAGAGACATTTCGGTCTCAATGCTTTGCATCATCCCCAAAAGGAAAAAACAAGCAAAAAGAGAATGAAAAAGAATTTTTTTTTGGGTCAACATGAAGGAGACATTTTGGTCTCAATGCCTTGCATCGTCCCCAAAAGGAAAAACACAAGCGAAAAGAAAATGAAAAGAAAAAATCAAAGGAAATGCTTTTGGGTCAACATGAAGGAGAAATTTTCCTCTCAATGCCTTGTGTCATCCCCAAAAGGAAAAACATAGGAAAAAGAAAAAGAAAGAGACTGATTGGGTCAACATGGAAGAGACATAGGGTGTCTCAATGCATTGCATCATCCCAAAAATGAGAAAAAAAATGAAAAAATGAAAAATAAAAAGGGACCTTTTGGGTCAACATGGAAGAGACATAGGGCATCTCAATGGTTTGCGTCATCCCCAAAAGGAGAACACAAAAGGAAAAATGAAAAAGGAAAAGGGACCTTTTGGGTCAACATGGAAGACCCATAGGGTGTCTTAATGCTTTGCATCATCCCCAAAATGAAAACACAAAAAAAAAGTGAAAAAGGAAATGCACAACATATAGAAGAATATAGGTACAAATAGAGGAAATTGTGTACAAAGAGAGATAACATCAAATGGTCAATACGAGGGAACACAATATGAAAATAAAATCAAACCATTTGAAGAAAAAGAAAAAGGAATATAAAAGGCTAGTAAGGTGAATGCAAGTCAACCATCTAATAGGTCATCTACCTCCCAATAATGTTTAGTAAATTGCGAGGGTGGTTGACTGTCCAAAGGAAGAATTGCAAGTGCCAAACTAGGAGATGTACTAGGTTCTTCACTTGGTATAGAAGATTTATCATTTAAGCTCATGGTAGATGAAAATAAATATTTTAGATCATTATGCACTTCATCTATTTTGTGATCTCCTCCTCATCATCATCATCAAGATTGATTACTATAGGACGATGGGTTATTTCCAAGGAAGGATGTATCAAAAGTTGTAGCTATTGGATCGGTTCATTTTGTTGTGAGGGCTAGATGGTATTATCTTGTGGTGGGTCGGTAAGATGAGGGTGATCATCTATTGCTTATGTAAAAGGTGGAGGTTGGTTTTCTTTGTTTTCTTCCATTTGTGACTCATGAGAAAGGAGATGACGACATCTACGTTCCCTAGCACCATGGTTTTGTTTTGTTTTATTTTGAATTTTTTGAGGTGTAAGAGTAGGTTGATCCATCGTAGGTTCCATTTCTTCCCGAGGGAGAAGAATGGAAGAAACCAAAGAAGATGGGTCAATCACTTTCTCTTTAGCTTTATACACTTGTTTAATGTGAGGAGGCATGATAGGATTGGCTTCATTTTCTCTTGGTCATCTAAACAATGGAGGGGAAGTGTCTATGGTTGGGTTCTCATGAGGTTGTGTGGTTTGTTCAATGTCAAACTTAGGCTTAAGCAAGGTTTCATCTAGGCTAGGAGAAGTGGAAGCGAATGGGGACATGTTATGAAGAGACAATTTGGCTATGCGTTGGGCTTTGAACTTTTGATAGGTTATGAAAAATAAATCCTTTTGAGGGGTGATGGGTTCCATAGGTTCATGCTAAAAGGCTTCTATGAAAAAAAATACCTTTAGAGGATAATGGATTAAAGCCACTATGATGTATGGTAAATATTTCATTGCTATGCAAAAAAATCAAACATTTGTGAATAATTGAAGGGACCACTTTCATCGAGTGGAGCCAAGGATGACCTAGCTATAGAAAAAATTTGTCCAATTGTGGAATGATAGAAAATGCTACCTCCAATGTTTTGGGTCCTATCTATAAGGGGAGTATGATTGATCCAATTGTAGGGCACGCAAAACTAGTATGTGTTTTAATCCATTTAGTTGATTTGTTATAAACATCTTGATAGAGATCGTGTAATACTAAAAACTCTTCCGTAATCAAATTCTCACCAAAGGTGGGGTCTATTAATATCCCATTAGTTGGATTATCATAGATTCTACCAGCTATGTAAAGAGGACCATCAAGAAGCTTTTTGAGTATACCATGAGAAGAAAAAGTAATATCAAGATTTTTGTTGGTTGGGTCCTTATGAGGGATAACACCTATCTGTTGGTTCTCAGTTGTGATCATATGGTTTCTCCTTGATGACAAAATCCCTTTCAATTGATTCTACTTGTTGACAGTTTCATATTGGTTTCTCATGCTTTATCTTGGTATAGTTTTGTCTATATGGTTTACTTGTCTTGGAATTCAGCGGACATTCTACATTCAGAATTTTAATATCTTATGGTATTGATTAGTTTGAGCTTCGTGCAGTCTCTGGTGACAAAAAAAGAACATATCGGCATTAGAATGGTAGGGTCTCCCTGATCCATTTTTGAAATGTCTGTGTTGCCTATCGGCAAGACATTTCTGATGTCATAACGATTTGATTTTACATACAGGCAGCGTTCGGCATGACATTGATCGTGGTCTTGATGACAAAAGAAAAGTCTATCAGCATGAGTATCTTTCACCACTGAGAGGTCTTACCAAATGAGTCGGGTCTCACCGACTAATACATGAGGTGGTGCATCGGTGTAAGTAATCCCTATCGGCATGTTGTTTCATCGAGCGCTTTGTGTCTCGGCGATCAGCACAAGAAAGTTCATATTGGCAAGAGTTGCGACATCGATATGATGTCTTAGCGAAATTGGTATGTCAGACTGACCTCTGTTGAAAGATCATATCGGAAAGACTTATTATATGTCACAATGATCAAGATCCATCTCTAGGTATCTATCAGTGTGACATTCTCTTTTTTTTTGGTGACAAAAAAGGATTATATCGGCATAAGTTATACTGTCGGTATGTGGTCACAATGAAATTGCTTTGTCTCACCGATCGGAGGTTGAATGGGAACATATCAGCAAGAGTTTAAGGCTTCAGCGAAGGGTCATAGTGAAAGGGGTGATGTCTCCCCGACTAATGCATGTGGAAGTCTTTTGGCAGGAGTGTTGTATTCGACATGTGGTCTCACCGAAGACATATTGTCTCAATGACCGTGCACAAAAAGGTCTTATCAGCAAATGTTTTTCTTCGGTATAATGTCATAGCAAACCCTGTGGGTCTCACCGATGGAATACATATGGACATTGTCGGCATAAGCATTGAGTTGTCTTGGTGAATAGGAATGATCACGTGGGATTTCGGTAAGACTCATGAGTTTCGATGTAGAGTCTCAGCGAACCCATCAAGTCTTGGCGACAAAGTCAAATGAATGGCTATCAGTGAGAGGTTGATAATGTCTCAGTGATCTAAGGTGTGTTCAGGTTGTTTCGGTATGACACAATATATTCTATGAGAGGTCTCCTCGATGACGGTATGCTATAGCGACTCTCATAAGGTAGAAGGATGCATCAACGAGAGAATCATAATGTCACAATGACACACAAGGGATAAAGTATTTCAATGAAACTTAATGTAATCTACATAATGTCCCCCCGATAGCAGGATGTCACAGTGACTCAAAATGACTTTCGGTAAAACAAAGACCTATCTACAAGATGTCTCTCCGATATCAAAAGGCTATAGCGATAGTGAATGGTTCAAAAGGGCATCTCGGTGATAAAGACTATTGTGTCTCAGCGACTAAAACAAATATAACATAAATGTGATCTCGGGGAAACATGAAGATCTTTGATATGGTTTCTCCCTGATAGTAGAAGGTCATGGTGACGCACAGGGACCAAAGGAACGATCAACATTATAATTGCCTTCCGCATACTTGTCTGGATGTCTCAGTGAACATTTAACAAACTCTGTCTCTGTTCGACATGTGATTTTATAAGTATAGTTGCATGGCGACATCTTTGGTTGGCATCGAATCTCTGGCAAAATATTCTTTGAGATTTTAGAGGATATGATTTTCTGTTAGTGGGTAGTCATGGCTTTGATGAAAATATTTCTATTACAATTTTAAATCTCCTAATTCAACGTAGAAATTAAAAGCTCTATGGATAGGCGTTACTTTGATTTTTACCATCATCTACAGATCATTATGAATCAACTTCATATTCTAGTAATAGCAAGAGAGTTTCAGAATCTTGTGAAAACTGCTTGTTGAAGATTTCTTGATAACAGACATACTTGAAATGTATATAAAAATCAGTGTTGAAAACTGTGAAGGTGTTGCTGGCCTGTAATTCTGAGAGATAGTTATTTTGGCTGTATCAAAAGATGTATTGGAAAAATCTGTAATACAAGAGTTGGATTCTTAGGGTATGAGGTAGATAAGAGAGTCGAGTCTCTTGAGCTTAATAGAAAATAGAGAGATCCTCTAATATTTTTATTGTTCTAAAAATAATTTGAGGAGTTGATGCTCCTTGAGATAGATATCTCTAAATGAGGGGTTGGTCCTCCTTGAAATTGGTGTTTCAAAATGAGGGGTTGGTGCTCCTAGAGTTGGTGCTAAAAAATTAGCCTATAAGGCATTGTTAAAAGTGGTTTTTGAAGATTAAGCCAGTAAGGCAGTTTAGGAGTGGTTTTTCTACCCCAGGAGGGTTTTCCACTCAACAAATATTTTGTCTCTTTGTTCTTCTATGTGGTCACTGCTTTTCTTTGTTGTTTTAGTTCACTATTGGGATTATTATTTTTCTCAATTTTGTTTATGAATGATTACATTCAACTCATGAATGCATTAATCAGAGTAATATTGAGATCAAATATGAGCTATGTTTTTGAATATGTGAAAATGAATCAAATATGTTAAGACACTAATTCACCCCCCCTCTCAGTGTCATTTTAACTCCAACAATTGGTATCAGAGCATAGGGTCCTCTGTTAGGTCTAAACCACCTAGGATTGTTCCTAGTTTCTTGGAGTACTTTGGTTAATATGGGAAAGAACAGAAGGAATAAGGGAAAAAGATGTTATCATCAAAATGCTATTCATCATGTTCAACCTGAATCTAGTATAAGTAACAACAAGGAATAATTCATAAATAGTAGCTCTGAAATGGTAGAGTATCCTAGATCTGGAAATCCTCAGTTTGAAGGTACAAACTTTATTATATGGAAACATAGGATGGTAACATACTTACTTTCTTTAGGATTTGAAGTGTGGGCAGCAGTTGAAAAGGGTTGTACTACATCTGCAACATCTCCTTTCACTCTTGAGGAGAAGAAAGCACTTGAATTCAATACTAGAGCTATAAATGCTATTTTTAATAACTTGCCAAATAAACTCATTACAAAAGTCATTCATTACAGCAGTGCTAAGGAATTTTGGGACAAGTTGATTGAAATAATTCAGAATAATGAGTTACAAGAGGAGATATATTTGGATACTAAAATAAGTTGTGAAACATCTGAGAGGGAAGAAGGTGTAAACCTTCATAGTTTTGAAAAGAAGTCTAAAGAGAACATTAATGAATATTTAAATGATCAAGAAACTTGTGTAAAAGTAGATCAATCTTTGGGTGAAGTTAACTCTGAACAAGAATATGATGAACCAAAAAGTGAGGTTGATTTGGAAGGTGAACTCCTATGTGCCTTAGATACTATTAGGCAGCTTAGAAAAGAAAACCAGCTTTTAACAAGACAACTTTAGCAAGAAGAGAGTTTGGAAGTCAAGTTAAAAGACAAGGATGAATTGTGTAATAAACTAGAAAATGAGATTGATTCTTCAAAGAAATATTCAGATAATGATTCCTTGTTAAAAGAACTACCTCTTAAGGATGACATGATTATAAGTCAGAAAATTGAAATTGAAGAATATAAGAGGATAGCAGACGTTGTGAGTTCTGATTTGGAGATTAAAAAGATTGTTTGTCTAAAACTTGAAGAAGTAGTTTCTTTAAGAAAAGAGCTTGAATGTATCAATGCTCAATCTAGTAAAATTTAGAAACTTGATCATAGTACTAATATATTGAATGAGATGTTGGGCAGGAAAAATTATTCTAAAGATCCTACAGGAGTGGTATATGAGGTTGGACAAAGCTCTGCAGACAAATCTAAACATGAAACAGTGTTTACTACTTTAGATAGAAAGAATTTTACAGCCAAGAAAACACAAAGAATGAAGGTTGATCTTGGTTACAGTATTGCTGCATCAAAGGATAACATTGACACTAGAAGACAATCTAAAGGTATTCATAGAGAAAGGAAAAATGTCTTCAGATCTTCACATCCTTGGCATGATCATTCATTAAGGTATAATCATTATTTCCAAGGATATTGTTATGTTTGTAATGACTATGGTCATAAGGCAATTGATTGCATAAGATGGTCAAATAAGAATCATTCTAATGTCCCTAGAAATGAGGATGTGGTGTGTTACAACTGTAACAATTTTGGTCACTTGAGAAGAGACTGTAGAATAAATACAAGTGATAATAATATAGGGAGCAATGCTGGAAATGTCTGTAGAAAGTCTTCTATTTCTCAGAACAATCACAAATTCATTTGTTTTAGATGTAATAACATTGGACATAAAGTACAACAATGCAGATTCAATAGAAAGATAGGTACTTTAAGCAAACAAGTGAAAATGTCTTCATTGTTGTGGAGAAGAAAGAGCAATCAAGATGACAAGAAGAGCAATAAAGATTCTTTTGAGAAAACTCCTTGTGCACTCCTTGCACAAGTGTTGCCTTCCAAGTCTTGAGAAGAAGCAAAGACTCAGGAGGAGTCTATTATGGTAATATGTTTTACCCCTATGGAGTCTAGCATGAGGTATGACATCTTGTATTTTCTTTTGGTGATATGCGATGTAGAGAAATAGCTTGCAAATGCCACTTTTTCATTCTGTTTTTTGAAATACAAGTTAGAAGTACATTGAAAGATCTTTGGTGAGGTTGATGCTCAATTCTTAAAGTGCTGATGAATCTAGTGTCTTGCCAGTAAACTAGACAGTATTTTGAAGGAAGAGAAATGGCTTAAATTCCTTAACCTTTTGTTATTTTTGACAAAGGTAATCATCCAATTTGAAAGGTAATGGATAAAAATCTGCATTAAGGAATGTTTTTTGCTTGGTCTAGTGGTTGACAGTTTTCAGAAGTTTTTTTTGGAATGACAATGCACTTTGTTTTTTAAATGAACCTTTTGGATGCTTGGGTTTTGGAAATAATGGTATGTTCTGATGACATCTTTGAGCAGTGTGGAGACATATAGATGAGTTCCTCAATATATTAAAAATAAGAAATCCTTTTGAAGTGATGATGATCTTCAGAGAACAGTGATTGAAAAACATGGTTGATGTTATGAGTTATTTCTTTGATGATATTATTTAGTATTGCATGAAGAAGCTGACTTGAGATTGTGTGCTGAATGAAGATAGCTACAATGTCTTTTGCAAGTTGTTATGAAGGAATTGAGTGTTTTGGTCTTTTGAGTATGGTAAAATGATCTAAGTAGGTTAATACAGCAGTCTTGAGAACTGTGTATGTTCATGGGATATGCTCTAATGTTTGTGTTTCGATGAAGGAAGGTGACTGGTAGTATTAACCTCATCGTGTATGGCTGGGACTTATTTTTGAGCTTTGAAATTGAGTTTTGTGTGTGAAAGTGAGTGCAAGTTATATATATATGAAAACTACTTGAATTCATGTTTTGATAGAAACAAAAGGAGAGAGCTTTGGTGTGTTGCCTTGAAGATAGATTATCTGCATGATGTTATTAAGTTTCTAATTTCGAAGTGGGAGTTATTGCATGGGTTGTTACTGCTGATTTCTATGATAATTTATGTGCATTTGAAGTGAGTGAACTTGTGTTGTTACAATATGATGCTATATCTTTCATTGGTGAATGTGAAGTTATTCAATATGTCTGTTGCACTCTTGCTCTATTTGCAGCCGGTTCTTATGGTATTTGATTGGTTTCTCAGTTGTGTTTCCTGGCATTGCACATTCTTCTCTTCTATTCTTTGTCATTGAGGCAAAAAGGGGGAGAGTCATTTGTGTTTTTCCATCAAGGACAAAGGGCGAGTTTGTTGGTTCTTAGTTGTGATCATATGGTTTGTCCTTGATGACAAAATCCCTTTCAGTTGATTCTACTTGTTGATAGTTTCAGATTGGTTTCTCATGCTTTATCTTCTTAGAGTTTTGTCTATATGGTTTACTTGTCTTGGCATTCAATGGAAATTCTACATTCAGAATTTTAATATCTTATGGTACTGATTAGTTTGAGCTTCGTGCAGTCTCTAGTGATAGAAAAAGAACATATCGGCATGAGAATGGCAGGGTCTCCCCGATCCATTTTTGAAATGTCTGTGTTGCCTATCGGCAAGACATTTCTAATGCAATAATGATTTGATTTTACATACAGGCAGCTTTCGGCATGACATTAATCATGGTCTTGGTGACAGAAGAAAATTCTATCGGCATGAGTATCTTTCACCGCTGAGAGGTCTTACCAAATGAGTCGGGTCTCACCGACTAATAAATGAGGTGGTGCATTAGCGTAAGTAATCCCTATCAGCATGTTGTTTCATTGAGTGCTTTGTTTCTTGGCGACCAGCACAAGAAAGTTCATATAAGCAAGAGTTGCAGCATCGATATGATGTCTTAGCGAAATTGGTATGTCAGACCGACCTTCGTTGAAAGATCATATTGGCAAGACTTATTTGATGTCACAGCAATCGGGACCCATCTCTAGGTATCTATCAGGGTGACATTCTCTTTTGTTTCGGTGATAGAAAAGGATTATATCAGCATAAGTTATACCGTCGGTATGTGGTCATAGAAAAATTGATTTGTCTCACCAATCAGAGGTTGAATGGGAACATATTGGTAAGAGTTTAAGGCTTCGACAAAGGGTCATAGCGAAAAGGGTGATGTATCCCTGACTAATGCATGTGGTCTCACCGAAGACATATTGTATCATCGACCATGCACAAAAAGGTCTTATCGACAAAGGTTTTTCTTCAGTATAATGTCATAGCGAACCCTATGGGTCTCATCGATGGAATACATATGGGCCTTGTCGACATAAGCATTGAGTTGTCTCGGTGAATAGGAATGATCATGTGGGATTTCAGTAAGACTCATGAGTTTCGATGTAGAGTCTCAGCAAGCCCATCAAGTCTTGGGGACAAAGTCAAATGAATGGCTTTCGGTGAGAGGTTGATAATGTCTTGGTGATCTAAGGTGTGTTCAGGTTGTTTCGGTATGACACAATATATTCTATGAGAGGTCTCCCTGATGATAGTATGCTATAGCAACTCTCATAAGGTAGAAGGATGCATCGGTGAGAGAATCATAATGTCATAGCGACACACAAGGGATAAAGTCTTTCGATGAAACTTAATGTAATCTACATAACGTCCCCCCGACAGTAGGATGTCACAGTGACTCATAATGACTTTCGATAAAACAAAGACTTGTCTACAAGATGTCTCTCTGATATCAAAAGGCTATAGGGATAGTGAATGGTTCAAAAGGGCATCTCAGTGAGAAAGACTCTTGTGTCTCAGCGACTGAAACAAATATAACAGAAATGTGATCTCAAGGAAACATGAAGATCTTCAATATGGTTTCTCGTCAATGGCAGAAGGTCATGGCGATGCACAGGGACCAAAGGAACGATCAATGTTATAATTTCCTTCAGCATACTTGTCTCGATGTCTCAGTGAACGTTTAACAAACTCTGTCTCTATGGCCGACATATGATTTTCTAAGTATAGTTGCATGGAAAAATCTTTGGTTGGCATTGAATCTCTAGAAAAATATTCTTTGAAATTTTAGAGGATATGATTTTCTGTTAGTGGGTAGTCATGGCTTTGCTGAAAATATTTCTATTACAATTTGAAATCTCCTGATTCAGCGCAGAAATTAAAAGCTCTATGGATAGGTGTTACTCTAATTTTTACCATCATCTACAAATCATTATGAATCAACTTCATATTCTAATAATAGCAAGAGAGTTTCAGAATCTTGTGAAAAATGCTTGTTGAAGATTTCTTGATAACAGACATACTTGAAATGTATATAAAAACCAGTGTTGAAAACTATGAAGGTGCTGCTAGCCTGTAATTCTGAGAGATAGTTATTTTGGCCGTATCAAAAGATGTATGGGAAAAATCTGTAATACAAGAGTTGGATTCTTAGGGTATGAGGTAGATAAGAGAGTCGAGTCTCTTGAGCTTAATATAAAACAGAGAGATCCTCTGATATTTTTATTGTTCTGAAAATAATTTGAGGGGTTGATGCTCCTTGAGATAGATATCTCTAAATGAGGGGTTGGTCCTCCTTGAAATTGGTGTTTCAAAATGAGGGGTTGGTGCTCCTTGAGTTGGTGCTCAAAAAATAGCCTATAAGGCATTGTTAAAAGTGTTTTTTAAATATTAAGCCAGTAAGGTAGTTTAGGAGTGGTTTTTCTACCCCAGGAGGGTTTTCCACTTGGTAAATCTTTTGTCTCTTTGTTCTTCTGTGTACTCACTACTTTTCTTTGTTGTTGTTTTAGTTCACTATTGGCATTATTATTTTTCTCAATTTTGTTTATGAATGATTACATTCAACTCATGAATGCATTAATTAGAGTAATATTGAGATCAAATCTGAGCTATGTTTTTGAATATGTGAAAATGAGTCAAATCTGTTAAGACACTGATTCACCCCCCCTCTCAGTGTCATTTTAACTTCAACACTATCATACCCACAAGTTCATCCATACGATTAACATGGGTAACATTTGGAGTAAGATCATGTTGTTCACTGTTTGTATCAGCATTCATTACATTAGTGTTTGAAGGTTCACTAGCCTTGACAAATGAAGCATTGTGTTTAGGCATAGGGTTGGTAAAAATTTATAAATTCTTGTTAGGGGGTGCAACAGACTTATTGCCTTGATCATCGACACCCGCAATGGACAAACAACCCGAATCAATGAGGTCTTGAACTAAGTGTTTGAGACACTTACATTTTTTGGTGTCATGTCCATTTTGGTGATGAAAATGAAAATAAGCATTAGGTTTAAAGGTGGGTGGTAAAGGTTTGGTGGTATCAAGTGGTTTAATGGTAGGAAAAGTGATCATTTGTTGTTATAGCAATTGGTTCATTATGTTATGGAGGTTATCAGGTAAGAGAGTGAATTGTCTCTTCGGGTCCCCATAGGTAAAGGGTGTTACTACTTTAATAGTTTCCACTTGACTTTGAATAGGTTGGGTTGGTTGCGAAGAAGGTGGATTGAACTATAAAAAACATTTGTTTGTATTTCTAAAGTTGTGTTGTTTTTCTCAGACTTCTTGACTCTGTTAGAAGTGGACTTTGAATCATGACTAGAAACCAAGTTGTGATAATCACAAAGGGTCATGCATAAATGCATGAATGAAGGGAATTTCATCATAGTTAACTTATCCTAAAGGTGAGTGTGCAAGTTTTAGATAATCATCTTTTGCAGATGTGAATCAAGAATCTTGACATCAATTTGAGCATATAATGACTGATAACGTGAAATGAAGTTGGTTTCTTTTTCATCTCCATTTTCATCGCATTAAATCAACCATTGTCTTTTTAGGAGTCATATGGACTCAGAAATGATTTATGAAGGCATCTACAAGTTGATTGAATGATTGGGTAAGTTTGAAAAACACTCCAATGCAATGTCCTTCAAGGTCCTAGGAAAAATTTTGGCTAACAACTTATCATCAAGGACAAAGTCACCCCATAGGGTTGTATAAGCATTGACATGATTAGTAGGGTCTCCTTTACCTCCATATTTCTCAAACCTAGGCATTGTAATTCTTTGTGGCATCTGTGTGCATAAGATTTATAAGGATAATGGACTACTATGAACAAGATATGTGGGTGCAGCATTTTGACTTTGGCTAATGGTGGAGATTTTTTGTTGCATGGATGAAACTATGTTAAAGAGTTTTGTAATGATGGGATCAGTGTAAGTGGTATGAGGTGGAAGGGAAAATGGTGACAGAGTGTATGTAATGTTAGGGGAAGTGAAAGGGACACTAAGAGGGGTGAAGGTGGAAGAAGTAATATGTGATGCCACAAAACAAATAGGAATGCTAGTTGGAATAGTGAAAAAAGGATTCACATTACTAACCTATTGCATAGTTGTAACTTGAGGAGTGGTATAAGTTGGTATGGATGCTATCGTTGAAGGAGGAGGATTGTGAGATCCTCCTTTTCTTACAATAGCATTAGCTGGTTGGGAAGTACAAGGAACATGTTTATTGTATATCTCAACTATTCTTTTCATAACTTCTAAGCCATCATCACTTTCAATCAAATGATGAAGGTTTTCTGTTGCAGGTATTGCAATGGTGGAAATGTTTTCAAGGGATAAATCTTGTTGTAAATGTGCAAAATCCTCACGAATACTAATGAATTTTTCTTGCAAAATGGAATTATTTTGTGTATCAAAATTCATTGAATGGAAAGGGGAAGGCATAGCAGTGGTAGTATCCATTCCTAATGTATCATTTTCAATACTAGGAGTAGGAGCTCTTGAGATCCCAAGGTCCACAACGAAAGTGCTATCACTGGAAGCCATGAGTCTAGAACTTCGTCTCACTAAAGTATTATCAATGGGACACCAAACACTCATATAAGTACCACAAAAGATGGGGTGAATGCAAATGAAATGTAATCTAGGAGAGAAAAATGAAAATAATAGGAATTTTGCAAACAAGTATGTGCAAGAATATGATGGGCAAAAAAGTGGCAATATGATGGGTATGTGTAGGGTATGTGGCTAATGACATTTGTTTTACCCAAAATTGATGAAATGAAAAGGGTTTTTAAAGGAGATTCTCAAATTTCCACCAATATAAATTATGCTTTACTTTGAATTTAATAAATTATTATTATTCATTTTCTATTTGAATTATAAGTAAAGTCTTGATTGATAGGCTGATTGAAAAACATCTATAGCTTTCAAATAGTATCGTGCATTTTTTGAATCCAAAACATGTGTCACATTCTATGCTTCGCATACTATACGATTAAAAAAAATTGAATTTCATGAAGCTTTGACCAAGTTAAGGTGGTCAGACATACACGTTTTTATATTTTTTAAAAGTTGTAATAAAAAATTCATAATTAATTATTTAGTTGGAAAAAAATTACAAAAAAAATATGCATCACATCAGGACATGAGTCCTCTACTTATATCTAAAATCTTATAAAATAACATTATCATTTTATTGTTGTTAGGGTGGTCAGACAGACACCAACTTCTTATTTTTTCCCTGAAATTTAAGTACTGCTACATTGAAATTTCAAATTTGCACCAAATAGATTTTTTTTTTATAAATAAACCTAGTAGTTTCAAAACTATATTCAAGTTTCTACAAATTCTATTTTTACATATTTTTGAAATAATATAGATAACTTATTCAAATTTTTACGTCAAGTTGCCTAACTCTTATTTTTCTAAATTTTTTGCCACTTAAGGGCCTAATTTTTCCATGATGATCCTACACATACCCAGACTAAAACAAAGAAATAACAAAAAAAATGCTGTAATTACCCAGAAAAATGCTTGAAAATGCAGTATGAAATGTGCAGGTGGATTGATTCACCCAAGGTGGCGAATGAGTCCAACTATGAGATTTTTTTGTATTTTTCACAAAAATAGAAGTGATTTTAATGTCTTTCAGATGCAAACTAAGGATGCAAATGTATATTTTGATTTTTTGAATGATATGATATGCAAAAATGAAGTCTAAATGAGTCTTTCACTAATGCAATTTTAAGAAACCCTAGGATGCAAAAACAATGCAAAAGACAATGCAATTAAGTCCTAGGATGTAAATATAAATGAAAATTAGAATGATATGATTTTAAATATGTCGGTTCACCAAAATTAACCATAGATTTTTTGGCATGAGGCTTCTAGGCTACTCTTTCAATCTTAAGATGTTTCACCTAAAAGGGAATAGATAAACCTCACAAAAATTCAATGTGGTTCACTCAGTCTAATGTATGGAGCATGTCATTAAGACTAAATGAAATGATCTAAATGCAACTAAGCTAAGTAATTGACTAATTATAAATGCAAAACCTAAGAAATATGCAATGTTTGAAAACACAATGTGATGTACAAGCATGAACTAAACATTAACAAATGCAAAATAGAAATGAAGAAGGTTGAATTAGAGTGCACCTGGGTGAAGAATGAAGAATCTTCAGTTTCATGAACACTGACAAAGATCACTGAAAATCACCAGTGGGACTCATTCACAATTGATGGAAAACCAGTCCCACTTCTAATGAAAACTTCTAGAAATAGGTTTATGAGTGTCAGTATCCAAAATTTGATAAAATCTAGATTTCTAGCCTTAAGGTGGGACTCATTTTCCACTGATGGTGAATCATTCCTCTCCCAAAAATTTGTGAAATCAGGGACCAATTATGTGGCACTAGATCCGAGGTTGTCTTCTTGTCAGGTTAACAAAGTCAAATCTGTAGAAAATAGACTATGGTTATCTCCAAGCTTGAAATAGGTTGTACTTGACTTAAAACACTTTTTTGACTTCTTGACCACCTTTCAACACCTAATTGGTTGATAAATCTACATACACAAGTCTGCAAACACACATGCAAAAGGGGAAAATGGTTAAGGGTTAGGTTATATGGATTTTCCTTAGTCAAATCCCACTTTGGTAATCAAACCCTTAATGAAAAAATGAAATGAAATAATCATTTTTATCCATTGCATAATCATATCTCAATAAAACCATTAAAATATTATAAGCATTTACTCATAACCATAATCCGTTTACATAATCATTTAGTCATTTATCCATTATTTATCAAAATGCATATTTCATTAATTCATTTCATAAATATTTATCATTTCATTAATCATTAACATATCCATAAATCATTTCATATTCATCCATTTACAAAAATCATTTCACTTTGACTATTTGCATGATTATTCATTTGCATTAATCATTAAAATGCATCCATATTTCATTAAATAATTTAAAATTCATAAATTAAATTCCATGAAATTAGCTTAAAATTGCACATTAAATTCATAAATCAATTTCCATGGAATTAGCTCAAAATTGCACAATTTGAGGTTCCAAACATGAATCATGGCATAAATCACTCCACTCATTTCTCATTTCTTATTTTCACATTATGCTTTTATCTATAAAAACCTCCTCCTTCTCAATTTTTGGGGATACACATTTTGATACACATTTTTATTTCAAAATTTCATTTCAATCTCTCTTCCACTCATCACAGCTTCTTGTTACACTTGTGCTCATAAAAATCTGAGAGCATCAAATGCATAAATCAAGAATCATGGTGAAATAGAAAAACAATGGAGCTGATTTTCCTTTGAATGCATTTATTTTAGTTTTGCATAGTTTAGTTTTCATTTTGCATTTGTATTCATTTGGAAAGGTTTTATTGATGATATGCTGAAATTTTGATTTGAATTTATAGATTAAATCATTTATCTTCTTTAGTTTTCAGCATTAAACAAATGGTGAACCCGACGTGAACGACTGGATAAATATTGATTTTTCACATTTTGCATGCACACTGATCTGCAGAAAAATTGAAAGACAAATCTGATATGATCTACATTTTTCAGAGCAGCAATTTCTTGACATCTACAACATATCGACTTCTTCACATCTAAATATGATATATATTTTGCAGGATCAACAATTCCATATTTCATATAATATACATTGTCTCATTTTGTAGTTGAAAGGAACAATATGATATCAATTTCTTTGCAGCAAGTTACATTGTGAAAGCATTTCAAAATACAATAAAAACTTTAATTCACCAAAAGAAAAAAAACAAAAATCATTGACATAATTTAAAATGTATCAGTTTTCAACAATTTATGAGCTTGTAGCACAAATCCTTGATTTGAATATGTGAATAATGAATAACACCCCACGGCATTTTATCCTGCAATTTAATTTTGAGTGTCAATTTTTAGTTTTAACATTTAAATTATATTTTTAGTTTTTAACATTTAAATTAGATTTTTAGTTTTCAACTTTTAAATTAGATTTTAGTTTTTAGCTTTTAACTTTTAATGTAGAGTTGGATTTTAATTTGTAAATTAGATTTATCTTTTGTTTTTAGCTTTTAACTTTTAATAGCTTTTTTAAAATTAGATTTTTCTTTTTTTAATTTTGATTTTTTTTTAAAGTTAGTTTTATTTTAGAATGTAGATTTAATATAGATTTATTTCAGATTTAATTTAATTTAATTTAGTTTAGATTAATTTTTTAATTTAGATTAATTTTTATAACTAGATTAATTTTAAGGCTTAGATTAATTTAGATTAGTTTTAATTAACTTAGACTAATTTTTAATTTAGTTTAAAGTTTTAGTTTCTAATTTTATTTAGATTTTTAATTTTTAGATTTACTATTTAATTTAGATTCTTAGCCTTTTAATTTAGATTTAATTCAGTCTCTAACTTCTCATTTAGTTAGATTTTTTTTAATTTAGTCTAGATTTTTAGTTACTCATTTAATTTAGTTTAATTTTTACTAATATAGTTTAAATTTTAGTTTTAGATTTCTTTTCTTTTAGTGTATATTTTAAAGTTAGAATTAAATTAAAATGAGATTTTAATTTAATTTAATTTAGATTTAGATTAAATTAATTTCATTAGGATTAATGTTAGTTTTCAGTTTGGTTAAGTTTTGGTTTTGTGACTAATTTTATTAATCTAGTTTCTTTTTCTAGGTTCGTTTGGCAAAGAATTGAAAATTAAAACATACGCTTGTCAAAGAAAGGAGGAATGAAACAACTAATGAGATTTTGATACAGGACATTCATCGAAGACATGATTTTGAAACCAATTATCTTTTAGATTAGAAAACACTTCAATTGGAGCATTAAAAATGAACAATTGTCTTCTCACGTAGATCTAACTAGGGGGTGAATGAACACTATTTGTTGTGCTTGAGATGGTAGGGATTATGCTCTCACCTTGTGCAAAACTTGGTGATCAGAAACTAGACCCATCTATTTTATGTGTCACCCCGACTGAATAATCGAAGTATCCTCTCCCCTTGCGCACTTGTGTGATCTTGGGTGCAAGAGAAATGGTTATTGACTCTAGGACTTGGGCCTTCCTTGGTGGGAGAAAGTACTCACCCCAAGGTGACTCAAACTAGCAATGAAGCTCTTTGGCCGAGCTACCCCCGACCAGTATATAAATGTGAATCCTAATGGAAAACTTCGGATTACGAGTGCATATGTGTCATACAGACCAAGTAGTACTCCCCAAAACCTTGTTGAGCGTAACCTTTTCAGGCTAGAGTTCCTCCTAAATGGAGATTAATATTGTGCCCCATGTATGGCCACTCGAACAGGGGACCCGAATTAAACACCTTTTTGTAGTATCCAACAACCTTCTATTTTCTAGCACAGCACCGGTCGGTGTGAAGGCATCCACGTCTTTGCAATTTTTAGTAGAGTTGATCAATTTTCCATGGGATTTTCATGGGGGTTGGAAGCTTGGTTGGCCTAAAAAGTGAGTGCATTGTAAGGGGGAGCCCGTGTATCCAAGCTTATGGATTCACACGCTAAGAATATGTGGCTGGGGAAACCCATGTGGAATCTAGCAGATATTGTCCTTTCCAACCTTAGGATTTGTGCTTATATTGCAAAAATTCATGATTGAGAAAAAACTCAAAAACAATTTGTCTGCTATGTCTTGCGTGTGTGTTCAAAAATAGACCTCAAACAAACATCACACCTAGTAACTTGCAACACCTCAAAACATTTCCAAAACCATCAACCAAATATGTCTAGCTGCTATCCTCCATGTTCCTCCACGACCTATGAATGAAACCAAAGGATTGAATATCTTGACCATCATTTGAAAGAGCTTGAAAAAGAACATGAATCCCAACATTTGAATGAAGTGATGCAATCATCTCATAAGCCTTTATCCTCACCCAAAACTACATCATCCAAATTCAATGTCCATGAATTTCTGCAAAGGCTAAATGAGAAACCTAAATCTATGTCCTCTAACACAAATAATATTGAGCAATCCTACCATGTCATGCACCTATCTTCATCTCCCATAAGTCAAAATAAACCTCATGAGTCTTTCATCCAAGTTAATGAATCTATCCAACCATCCTATCTCATCATACCATCTCCATCCAATGAGTCATGTCAATCTATTAGTCCAAAGCATGCTAGCATAGAATCCCCTACAAATCAAGATCAAAGTATTATTTCCATTCCATCCAATGATACCAAAAATCTCTAATTCTCTCCAATATTTGACCAAGATCCCATCTCTCAAGAACCTCATGATGATCCCCTTATCTCTTTTTGTTTCATCCAAGATGATCCCTTTCCATCTCAAGAGAAAGTATCTTTCCAAATCCTCCTTCCACCTCATCTAATAAATCCATACCATCTCATGATTCCATCATGTCCAATGATCAAGATATGCTTTCCACAAAATATCAGGATTCCCTTCCTCGCCAAGATCAAGATATACCTCCATTCAAGGATACCCTTTCATTCCATGATGATGTTCATCCTTCTCATGATTAGGACATTCCTTTCATACCACTTCATGATGATTCCATATCCAATAAAGAGCAATCTAATACATCTCCTACACCTTGTGATCCTTTTCCAAGTCAAGATCAAAGTACCCCATCATCCCCGTGTCAAGATCCTATCACCCATCCTAATTCCCCTCATGATTACAATCCTCCACAAGAGTCTATCACCCCTATTCAAGCTACACATGATCCCCTTACCTATCAAATGGGTTCCCTCACTTTTATCCAAGGTGGTTTACTCCAAGATCTTTTTATTCCTTCAATATCACATCCACCTCATGATAGACTTGCATCTTGTTTCATAAATAATACATATCCTATTGGCAAACAAATGTTTCAAAGTATGAACTACAAAGGAAAAGGATTAGGCATTCATGAACAAGGTATCATAGAACCCCTTTTTATCCAAGAAAATCCATATTATCATGGCCTTGGTTATACACCTCATGCTCAAGACATTGATACCCATCATAAGTCCATAATCCATCAAAGTAAACCTAAGTATCCTAGTCCATCAAACCTTCCATCTATCCTTGGTCCTTATCATCCAAACCCTAGTTCATCAACCTTTCCATCCATATTGGGGTCCTACATCCCTCCATCTCCTATTCATCAAGAACAACAAAGGCACACATCCTTGATGCCCTCTCAAAATTATACCTACATTAACCCATCCATAAGACCTCCATATCATTCATCTCCATCCACCCATCCCATTGCTCTTGGAAGAAATTTGGGTGCCAAATGTCAAAAGCTTCCATATAAAAATCCACATTTATCAAAGGATCAACATGTCTCCTTGAAGAGCCATGTGAAAATAAAAGAAAATGTGATCCCAAGTCAAAATAAAAATCCAAAAGGCCACAAAGGCCCATCAAGTCAAAAGAAAAATTCAAAAGGCCACAAAGGCCCATCAAGTCAAAAGAAAAAAATTCAAAGGCCACAAAAGTCCATAAATCAAAAAGAAAAAAATCAAAGGCCACAAAGGCCCATAAATCAAAAAGGAAAAATTCAAAAGCCACAAAGGCCCATAGAGAAAAAAGAAGAATCTCAAAGGCCACAAAGGCCCATGAATCAAAAATCAAAGTCAAAAGCTATGTGGATTCCTAAAATTCTCATAGAAGTAATAAAATCTAAATTGGAATCCAAATTTTCTAATCCAAAAGCTTCCTCCAATCACCCATCTAAAAACCTATCATCGTCAAACTCCATTTTTCCTCCATCACTCCACCATCCTTCAAGGTGTGTGTCAATTTTGATCTATCCATCCTTTTTGTATAACCATCAACAAGCATTCCAACCTCCTATCCATTATCCAACATTCATCCCCCATTACTCTCCTTTAGTCCAAACCTTTGCATGACTCCTTAGCTTCTCCCATCATACCATTAAAATAATTATGTTTATGAGTCTAATCCCCATTACCATGGTTTATTAGAGCACATATTCAAGGGATATTAGCTGTGAAACTTGATGCTTGATTCCTCCCTCCATCTCCCTATCATGCATATATTACCTTCCATATTCATTTATCCCTATCCATATCCTATCTTCCATATTCCTCTCACACTTTACACTTGGGGGCAAGTTTCGTCCCTCTTATCATGCATATTCATGATCCTCTTTACGTTCATCCTTTACCTTTCCACCTTTGATCTTGACAAGGTTAAGGATCTTCTTGAACATCGTATATCTTATCCTATACACTTTATCCATATCTTTCATACCATATCCTTCACTGTATCCATATTCCACCATCCTATCCTAATGCATCATTTCTTCCCTTCCTTGGTCTTGATGAGGAATAGGAGAAAAATACTGAGGAATTGTGTCCATATCTTATCCAGTTGATCTTGATCATCCTATTCATTATCCTTATCCTTGCATTATTCCATTCCATATCTCCTAGGTTATCAAAATTCATGTTCCATTTCCTTCCTTTGTTCTTGATGAGATTAGGGGAAAATTTTCAAATGCATTCTTTGGATTCCGTTTTTCATACCCTTATGCATTACCATTCCATCATAGTTCACATCTTTATCATTTATCCATGATTAAATTACCTCCAACATTGGACATCATGTCTCTTTGCAACCTTGAATCTTATCATGCAAATCATATTTAAGACTAGTTGTAAAACATTATCCAATCCAAATATCTTTTGTCAATCAATCATCAACAATCATCAATCTTATCGTACTTAGAGGAATCGGTGATCCTAAGTACTTACCATCATCATGCCTTATGGAATCAATCATTCCTAGCATCTTAATCAATAAACCATTATCATCTTTTGACAAAAGATATGTTGTTTGTGTGACATGTTTTGTAATGAATCTTTCATTTTGATCTATCGTTTATCCATGGTTGCACTACCTCTAGTGTGGGGCATCTAGTTTCTTCAATTATTCATTCACATTTCATTTCACTTCATCTTTAAAACTTCAAAAAATCCAAAAAAATCATTAAATGTCCTAAAATAATCCAAAAAAAAGTCATAAAATGTCAAAAAAGAAGAAATCATAAAATGTCCTAAAATAATCCAAAAAAATCATAAAATGTCCTGAAAAATCCAAAAGAAAATCATAAAATGTCTTGCAAAATCCAAAAAAAAATCATAAAATGTCTTGAAAAAATCCAAAAAAAATTGTAAAATGTCCTAAGAAAATCGTAAAATGTCCGAAAATTTCCAAAAAAAACCATAAAATGTCTTGAAAAAATCCAAAAAAATCATAAAATGTCTTGAAGAAATCTAAAAAAATCAAATATTCCAAAAATCCCAAAAAAAAATTAAAAATTAAAAATTCCAAAATACAGTGACACTTTCAAATCATCACACAACTTTGAACTTCAATCAAAACACATCACAATTGACAATCAAACAAACATTGCAACATATATACCAATCTATCTGGTAGACCCGCACAACATGCCTAAACTATGATAAGTGTTGGTTTTACAGTAAAGCATGATGCATGTTTATTTGTTTCTCTTTTATTATTTTATGATTTTATCTTTGGTGACATGTCTTTTAGCTTCTCTAGGATGTCTTCGACTAGAGAGGCGAGGATGGGGCATGTTCACTTGTTTTCTATCTGTGGATTGTTTCTTATTCACAAGATGACTTATCTTAGGACATGGTTGTCTAAAACCATCGAGGACCTATGAGTCTGATGTGGATGAGATCATTCCTTGTCTGATAGTGTCTTCCATGCAATAAGTATTCAGGTCATCTAAGATTCTTATACCTAGATGCTTATACTTCATTACTAAATAAAAATGCAAACAGTATTCAAATCATCTAGATGTTCATGTTATCTAGACACTTATACTAATTTGTGACATAATAAGCTCGATGATGATAAAAGCACTTAAAAGGCACAAGAGGCTTCATCACCTTCATTTTCTTTCATCTTGCATTTCTTCCATCTAACATTTCTTGCATTTCATTTTCTTTATCTTTCTTGTCACAAAGAAATCAATCACTTGCTTTATACAATTGATATATGTCCCTTGAATCAAATCTCAAATCAATCAACTGCTTCTCAAAATTTCATTCCCCCTTAATCCATCATTGCAACACCTTGTCTTGTGTAAGCATCATTCTAAATCAGCTTAATCAGCTCAACCAACTTCATTAGCTCATCAACCTGGCTATACTGATCATTTCCATCAATTGTTCAGTTACGCCCATCAACTGTGCATTTTCATGAAAATGTACATCACCACTTTATCACTTGTGCAATATCAGGTATCTAATCATTTTCTAGAAATCTATCAAGAGATTAATCTTCTTACAATTTTTTTGATCAATCTCTCGAGGGGGCATATCATCCTTATCATCATCCTTACTAGGATATCCTTGGGGCATGTATCAATTAATCAATCTTTTTTCTTTGAAACAACGCGACAGGCTGCATTGTCTCAAAGAGGGGCAAAATGTAGATGCATAAAAATGTCCTCTTAATCATTTTTATCTATTGCAAAATCATATCTCCATAAAACCATTAAAATATTATAAGCATTTACTCATAACCATAATCCATTTACATAATCATTTAGTCATTTATCCATTATTTATCCAAATACATATTTCATTAATTCATTTCATAAATATTTATCATTTCATTAATCATTAACATATCCATAAATCATTTCATATTCATCCATTTACATAAATCATTTCACTTTGACTATTTGCATGATTATTCATTTGCATTAATCATTAAAATGCATCCATATTTCATTAAATAATTTAAAATTCATAAATCAAATTCCATGAAATTAGCTTAAAATTGCACATTAAATTTGTAAATCAATTTCCATGGAATTAGCTCAAAATTGCACAATTTGAGCTTCCAAACATGAATCATGGCATAAATCACTCCACTCATTTCTCATTTCTTATTTTCACATTATGCATTTATCTATAAAAACCTCCTCAATTTTTGGGGATACACATTTTTATTTTGAAATTTCATTTCAATCTCTCTTCCACTCATCACAACTTCTTGTTGCACTTATGCTCATAAAAATCTGAGAGCATCAAATGCATGAATCAAGAATCATGGTGAAATAGGAAAACAATGGAGCTGATTTTCCTTTGAATGCATTTATTTTCGTTTTGCATAGTTTAGTTTGCATTTTGCATTTGTAATCATTTGGAAAGGCTTTATTGATGATATGCTGAAATTTTGATTTGAATTTATAGATTAAATCATTTAGCTTCTTCAGTTTTCAGCATTAAACAAAATGAACAAGGAAATATGAATGAATAACATGCAAATTTTCTAAACTCACCAACGTTCTTGAAGAAATTTAAAGAGATATCAACGGCGGCTCCAAGATATTTGATTGATGCTTGACTGAATGATGCAAAGTGCTTAGATGCTAATTGAATGCTTAGTGAATGAAAATATTGCTTGAATGAATTAGGAGATGTAAAAGGAGGAGAAAAATACTTATTTATACACACTTGTGCCTTAGTAACCCAATGATACCTCATCACAAGCTAACATAAGGTGATTTTAAATAAACACCTGAAAGAAAATTTAAAATATTTTGAATTTTGAGCCAAGAGGGACTCATTCGACACCCATGGCGAATGGGTCCTACCTTGGACTTGAAAGTGGGTGTTAGGAAATATCTTGCATTTAATGTTGTTTGTTAGCTTTACATTCAAAAACACACTTAATTAAGCCTTATGAGTGCATAAAAGGGCCAAATAAAGTATAATCAAGGTGCAAATAGTGAAATTAAGCCTAGAAAAGTGTGAAATCTTGTTACAAGACTTTACAACACTTCAAAATAGTACTTGATAAGTGATGAAAAGGTGATTTTTAGGTGAATTGTAATGATTAGAGTCTAGAAAACTATAGAAATTTCTTACAAAACTTCACAACACCTTCACAAGATGCCATAATTTGAATTTTCAGGACTTAATGTGAATTCTTAAGTCACATTACAACATTAAATCAAAGAAAATTTGACAAACATCGTGAAGAAAGACCTAAAATACCATGAAAATGTCAAAGGGAAATTTTTCTACAGCATAATTCCACATCAATATGGCACCAATCCCCCTATGGGATGAGGTTTGGGGTATTTAGCAAGGTTTCATTCATGCATGCATTGTTGTTTCATGTTTTTATATTGATTTTTCCCATGTTTTGTATTTTCAAAAATTTCATAGGGAGCTGGATTTATCTTTGGTAATGTGACTAATGGCCATGAGACCACATTTCTTTGAGGAATTTTTCAAACAATTCATTATCTTCTCTATGCTATTATGCTAGGATGGGGTGGATGGTATAGTGTGGTCTTGGTTATGAGATGGAAGGGGATAATGAAATGAAGAGGGAGGAGTATTTTGATCATGAGGGGAATAGGGAACAACCACATTTTCAAATAGTCCTTGGAGGAAGTTATTATGAGATACATGGGACGCCTTTGCTTGGTAATATTGCATTGATGTGGATTTTAAGGATGTGGGATATGAAAAAGTGGAATAAAATGTGGAAGCTTCCATAGATTGGTAAGTTGAGGATGAGGATGAGAACCTTTAAAAGCATTTGGAGGGTAACTTGGCTAAAGTCTCAGTTTCCATTGTCAAAGGAAGGGAAAGGATAAGCAAGAGGAGATGGATTGGGATTTGATGAAGGTAGGGAGGATGGAAGCTTAGTATTGATGCCAAGGAGACATCTAAGCACAAAATCATTATAGTTATGGAAGTATTAGGTGAGGCTAAAATTAGTGGTCGTAGATGGAGTAGATATGGATGGGACTTGAGGGGAGCTTTGGATGGGGAATTGGTGGAAAATTGGAGTATTCTATCTATTGAAAATGGATTTAAGGTGATCCAAAATTCTCTCATTGTCATATTTGGGATTATATTCAAGTGGGTCAAAAAGGCTATCCTCATCATCATTGATATGGTTGGGGTTGGTTGGAATGGATGAAGTTGGATTATAATAGTTTAGGTTGGATGGAGGATATTAGATGGTGAGACACAATGGAGGATTGATTGGAAGAAATATTGGTATTAATTTTGGATGAGGATGGAAATTAGGATGATGGATTATAAATGAAATTTGGGATTGGAAGAATAGGATATAAGGATGAAGATGGAGGATGGGATTATATTTTGGGATCAAATCCAAGACCTTAAAATGATTTTTTTTTATTAAAGAGGATTATCTTTGGATGTAATGGATGGGACTTGAGGGGAGCAGTGAGCTTTTTGGAAAAATGCCTCAAAGAAATATGGTCTCATGGTGATGTAATGCCATTCCATCACCATGAGACCACATTTCTTCAAGACATTTTTTAAACAATTCACTACCTTGTCTATGCTATTGCTTACGAGTATGTGTTGGATCATGATGGCCAAAAAGTGGCGATATAATGGGTATGTGTAGGGTATGTGGCTAACGACATTTTTTTACCCAAAATTGATGAAAAAAAAATGGTTTTTGAAGGAGATTCTTAGATTTCCACCAATATAAATTATGCTTTACTTTGAATTTAATAGATATTTATTAAATTCATTTTTTATTTGAATTACGACTAAAGTCCTGATTGATAGGCTAATTGAAAAATATCTATAGCTTTCAAATGGTATCACATTTTTGGAATCTGTAACATGCGTCACATTCTATGATTCACATACTATAGGATTAAAAAAAAAATGAATTTCATGAGTTTTGACCAAGTTAAGGTGGTTAGACATACAAGTTTTTATATTTTTTAAAAGTTGTAATAAAAATTCATAATTAATTATTTATTTGGAAAAAATTACAAAAAAATATGCATCACATTAGGACATGAGTCCTCTACTTATATGTAAAATATTATAAAAATAATATTATCATTAAATATTGTGGTTAGGGTTGTCGAGATAAACACCTACTTATTTTTCCCAAATTTAAGTGCTACTCGTTGAAATTTCAAATTTTCACCAAATAGATTTTTTAATAAACCTAGTAGTTTAGAAACTACATTCAATTTGTTACAAATTCTATTCTTACATATTTTTGAAATAATATAAATAACTTATTCAAATTTTTACATCAAGTTTCCTAACTTTGATTTTTCTGAAATTTTCCCCACTTAAGGGCCTATTTTTTCCATGATGATCCTGCACATACCCTTACTATTATGCTTTGATATATTTTTTGCAAGCATCTAGAGTTTTTTGGAAAATACCTATTTTAGAATTTTTGCCATAGTAGCAAGGAACTGAATTGTTTGATAAAATGCTTTGGTAGACATGTATGGAAAATGTGGTAGCATAGACAAGGTGGTCACTTGTTTGAAAAAATTCTTCAAAGAAATGTGGTTTCATGGACATCACCATGAGACCACATTTCTTTGATGCATTTTTTTAAACAACTCATTTCAATGTCTATGTTATTGCTTACTATTATGCTTTGATAGATTTTTCCCAAGCATCCATAGCATAGACAAGGAAATGAACTAAATTTGAAAAAATAACTCAATAAAATGTGGTCCCATGGAATGCCATGACAATAAAATGCAATTTCCAACTGCTCCTAGTTATTAGTTATGCTATATGAAGTAATTGCATCGCTACTTACTATCTAAAAAACTATATTATAATTACAATTTTATCATCTATCAACATTTAGTTATTACTTATGCAATGTGAAGTAATGCTTTGAGTTAAAAATATGTTCAATGCAATGTAATCAATGATATGAATATAAGATACACAAATCTATTAAGTAAAATTCATTAGTTGAACTCATTATTCTATTGTGTGAGTGAAGCTCTGAACTACACCCCCACTAGGAGGTGTTGTCCTAAAATCTCCAAGATTAACCTATTCAACATCCAAAATCAAATATTATAATAGCATTCATATAACAATGTTATTCACATTTAATACTTATAATTGTTTACTAGTTACATACCTTGACAGTACATGTCGTTGTGTAATATGGAGGTGGAGGACTACATAAAATAGAATGAAAACTATGACCCTAAAATTTCATTACAATAATTAAACTAAATTAGTTAATATTGAATTTTAAAAATGAAATTTAATAAATTAAATTCAATGAACTTACTAAAATTTACTTGAGTATCAAGGCTAAAAGCCTCATTCAAGAGGGTATCTATCATCACCAACTGGTATGCTACAGACATGGACTACACACCCACCTCCTGACTATTTGTGGGATCATAATAATAGGTAGACTTGGAATACTGACAAACATGGGGTGGAACCCTACCCCTAAAATTCTCCTCCGGCTCATGCTATACTATAGGATTGGTACACTCTATGATATAATGGGTCAAAGAACTAATAGACTATAGAGTCTTAACCTCACCACTCTCCTTCACAATGAAAGGGATAGCCACATGCTCATAATCCAGTCTGGTGAGTGCTTATCTTGTTGGCAACTAAGGATCAAGATGTACCCCTAGTCTATCCTATGTAGACCGACCACCTCTACCCTAGAATTCCTACTTATCAAAATAGTTGGGGATGTTGTTGAGGATAAACTCATAGTAGAGTTTCCTTAAGAAATATTGTGTGGCATCGTTATTGTTGCATGGAGGATGGTCAAAAACCATCTACCACCTCTTTCAAAAATGGTCCTTTATGCCTTGTTGGTTACACCAAAGGATAGGAAACCTCTTGCTTGTAGGGTGTAGAGGTTGATTTGTTTGTGGGTTAGGGAAAAGTGAACACAAGTCAAATTTTATAATTTTTTTCATTTTTGACTTATGTGTAGGATAGTTTATCTACATAATATTCTCTATACTCCTATCTCTTCTCCACCCAACCACTTGATTGCTTGCTAGTTGAATCTACATTTTTTAACATAGCTTCAAGTGATTCTACAAGTGTGTTTCTTTGTGAGGTTTAACTTTTTGGATCTTTCAACCTCGTAATTAACTCCTCAATTTATTTTTGGTTGTTTCTTAATTTCTCCCATTAAATTTTGTTGAGTTATAGAGGGATGTTGAGGTATTGTTGGGGGAGTTTTTTGTTGGATTTGGGGTTTTTCTTCACCAAGTATTTTGGATTGAGGTGAAGGAGGATTTTGAAGATTGGGAGGTTAATTATCATTTCATGTAAATTAAGTAAACTTACATAAAAAAAACCTATTAAATCTACCTATTTATAATTAAAATCACAAAAAAAAAACTTACACCTGACACTTACAAGATGTTGTGGTGGCATTTCGGTGAAGAATCAACAACAATTTGATGAAGTATTTGGTCTCCAATAATGTGAGCATGCTTTTTAGGGTTTGAAGGTGGGGGGCTTGGAGAAAAAATCAAAGAAATGAAAAATAATGAATGTTTCTTTTTTTGTTATAAGCAATCATAATGTGCTTTTGTTATAATGTAATTACTTAATAGGATTGGTGTGATCGAGCCTTAGGATCGGTACACAAAACCTATAATGTGAGTGCTTTATAATGAAAGTGCATTATAACGTGAGCTCATTATAATGCAAGTGTGTTATAAAAAACTTGAATTGTGGCTTATCAATTTTTTTTAAAAAAATTAGCCACTTTTTAGCCCCCCAACTTTTTGCACCTACCCCCATATCATATCTATTGTATTTTTCCTTCCTAAAACTTTGGAACTATCTACAGATCTTCATTCTGCAAAACTATACAACATTTGTGCAAATTTTGCAATGTTGTTTGATAATATTTGTAACTTTTTAGAATTTTCATTGTAACTACAAATAATATTCTTATACTAGATCACTGAGATCAATGATCATCACGATTAACCTTGACATCAATGACAGAAATTCCAACAAATCCTTATGCACATGACACACCAACATCATAATCCATCATATCATGGTGTATAACTATAAGATTTTCTAAATAGAATACCCAAGATTAAAATGACTAAAGGAAAGAAAATATAGAAATAAGAGATGAGAAAGAAGAAATTGTATTCCTCTCAAGAGAATGCAAAGCTTCTATGAGTTTGAGAATTCAAATCAATGGTGTAAGATTACAAAGGGAACCCATTGGTTTTATAGGCCAAGGGGAGAGAGGATGTAATAAGATTATACAAGCGTTGTCATCCTATGAGGTATGAAAACTAAGGGTCATTAAAGCTGAACAATATTTTCCCTATGTAAACTTAATCAAGTGTAAGAAAAACTTAAGTGGATAACTAGCTAGTAATTGAACTAGTTAGATATACTAGCTCTTTCACACCAACACCCCCCTTGAGTGCAACTTAGGGAAAAGTATATAATATGAATATGCAACTATGGGTCCTAACTACTAGGCCTGATGCGGTACCAATGTACAAAGAAATCTCTCACAAATGGAGAAAGGGAGAAAACCCAGTGGGATAAAACTCCTCTCTGAAAGAGAGAAAAAAAAAATAGTCTCAAGAAAATGGGAAGGAAAAACCCCATATGAGGGAAAATGTCCCCCCATAAGAGAATGAGCAAAGTAGGTCAAGTGAACCCCCTTGAATATGCAATATCATGCATTGATGGTGGATGCTCGACATAGAAATATGAATATGGTCCAAGATCATTGAACAACATTCCTCCCCTTAGGAAGAAAGTTATACATGCAAGGTATATTACCATTCCTAAAAGGAATAAGTCTCTACAATCAACTCAAATTTCACAATGCTAGGAGTCCCAATCTTAATTGAAGAATGGGAAAATATAGAACAATGTAAAGAATAGTGTAGAGCATTGACCAACTATGATGATAAGTCCTCCAAATTCTACTCCAAATATGCCAAATGATGACAAGCACTGATATAAAGAATCAGGTACCACTGTAGAAGATGTCAACATGAATGGAGATTGAGTTGGAATTGTCAACTCATGAGTATTTATAGAATCTCTCACTATGAAAGCGTATAAATGTTAATATGGAGCAAGGGGATCTAAATGTACCCATTTACAAAAATAGGAAAGGAGAAAGCCCATTCAGAACAAAATGCCTAGCCATTGATTTCCAAACTCCAAAAATTAGATGAAGTTGTATCTTCCAATGAATAGAGTCTACACTAGAATAAGGTCATAATCAAAGAAACCACTACATGATTATCAACTAGATACTCTCGAATGCTTGAAATTACAAATTTGGTATAGAGTCTAAATGAGTATCATTGATTTTTGGACATTACTCAACTAAATATTAGTTGAAAATATAGGTGCTAAGTCTATGGATGTAGAAGTTGACCCTCTAAATACAAATATATTACTTTCTTAACAATAGTTTCTATATTGTATACAGTCCATCACATCGGAATGCATGGGTAACATCATTCACTGTGTATAGGAATTGACACTTGATACATAGATCAATCCTAGGAAGCTTGTAATATGAAATATTTGGTGAGGTACATTGAAGTGAAAACATTTTGGCACTTTATTTTAGTGCATTTACAACATATTTCACATATAGGAGTTATTTGGATAACATCATTAATGGAAATCTGGAAACTTTGATGAAGAATCCAACTATAAATCAACTCTGAAGTTGACAATAGATGTGATTGGTATATATTTTTTCCAATTGAGATGTCGCTACAATGTAAGGAACAACTAACCCTTTTTGTCTACCAGATGGATGAACACAATGAATGGTACAAAGCTTGATGGTTAATCAAAAATAGAAAATCCAATTTTACTTTGATGAGAAAATTGTTTTTAAAAAAACTTAATGAAAAATTTAATTAAAAAACACTATATAAAAAATTATTACAAATATTAATAAAAAACTTTATTAAAAGTATTAATGAAATTTGTATGGTACACTTGGTTGGTAGTGCTTGTATGGTAATGACTATATATTATGCCATACAAGGTACTTCACATTGGTTGATCTTGCATCACTTGTGTCCTCAAATCGCTATGGGAATTTTCAGACACAGTTTGATATTTTCTTACTACAATGACACCCAAATTTGGACATGTGTTATTCAAATCAGGTTTATTTAATGTTTGATGTTTTGCAGGTACATGAAGTGATGATGTTTTGAAATGTGAATCAAAGAGTGTTTTTGGAATGCCTGATTCACACGAGTTAGCACAAGGTTTAGTTGCTATGAATTAATGGGCACTCCTCATGATTTTAAAATATACATTTCAATCATGAAATTAGATTGCCATGTCCTTTCATTTTCTTTAAAGGTAGTTGTTCGTAAGTGTAGCAATTATCTATGGTTTATTGCTATCTTTCATTTTGTGTGTGACGCTTGTCTGAGTGGTGAAAGCTATGAAAGGTTGGTGCTACTAAGTGGAAAGATGACCTTTAGACCATGAAATTTTAGAGTTAATAGGAATTTGTATCCATGGGAGTGACCTGTTGAGGAGTATCTTACCCATGACTGTTTAAATATGGTCTTTAATTTGGAATTCCATAGGGTTGAGGATTCTATGCAAATGGTGCTTAGCATGGAGGTGACAAGCTTGCATGCAAGAAGGATTATTTTCCAATCTCAGGTGCTTTCTTTTTCACTTTCTATTTTTCTTTCAAACATCATGGATTTAATTCTATCTATAGGAGAGTTAGAGTTAGGGTAATAAAACTTGTGAAACCCTAGTATCTTGAAAACAATGTTGTTTTAGTTGTTGTTCGAGGGTATAATATTTTTAGTGGGGAAGGGTATATAGGTGGTCTAGTTCCTAGAGATTTTATTAGGCATCATCAAGGCTTTGATGAATTTAATGAGGCCATCAAATTGGCACTACAATACATAAATGATAGCACGTTATTGAGTGCCTTGAGGAAGAATTATTGACTGCTTTATGTGTCTATGGACATGGACATCAAGGAGAAATATTATGTTGTTTATTTTCTTAGAGCACACTCCCCTCACCCACCTCTTAATGTTTATCTTGTTGGATCAAGGGAAAGAGGGACACCTTATGCTTAGTTTGATGGATGTTTGGAGACTATAGCTAAACATAATGGTGTGTAGGATGTAAATAATGTGGGTCATGGTCTTGTAGCTCACCGGCATATTGCTCGTGGGGTGCAAACAGAGAGGGAACCAATAGGAGGATATGACTTTTTCGCTCGTGGTAGGCATTTTTATGAGGAGACTAAAGCCTAAGATGAGAATTCGGTTTAGGTGGAGCACATGGAGGAGTAGTATGTTTGGATGCCAGTAATAAATAAATAAATAAATAAATATATATATTAATAAAAATCATTTTTTTAAAAAATATTTTAAAAACTTTATTCAAAAATTAATAAAGAAAATTGTTATTTTTTTAATTTTAAAAAGCTTTATTAAATATTAATTAACAAATTCTATTAAAATTATTAAAAAAATTTAATAAAAACTTATTAAAGAAGGTTGCAACCAACACAAGTTTACTTAATAAAAAGTAAACATAAATGTGCTTTTAAGAGCCTTTAAGAAGGTTGGAACCAACACAAGTTTACTTAATAGAAAGTGAAAAAGTGTTTTTAAAAAATTTAATGCCAAATAAAGATGTGGATTTTATAGGTCCCCATGATTGTGACAACCAATAAAGAAATGTTACTAGTTTTATGCACAACCACTAATTTTATTTTTAAAACATTCAATGAAAATTCTACATTTTTTCAAACATATAAAGTTTTTTGTTTTTGAATGCTTAGATTTTGAAAAAAAAAATTGCTTCTTTTTGCAATCTCACCCAAAATCAAAAAAAATAATAACTTCGATTTTAGAATTTTTGAACCTTGTGAGCACGATGGTAGAGTTGGATTTGACCCAAAATGCTCCAAAATGGTGATTCCTTACTAGATTTGGCAATGAACTTTTCACTTCAAATTCTTATAGATGTGACCTTTGATGTTTAATTCAAATGAAATAAAGGTCAGATCTAACTTTCTCAACTACTCTGGACTCAATGATGAGCTCAAAATTCCTCTAGGAAGCTTTAAAAAACCTACAACTAGCAAGTCAATGTATGAACCCTCATAGAAAATGATATTTTCTTCATAGTTTTTTTATTCTTTAGATCATCCAAGGATGCAAAAGAAGAGCATACTTAGTGCTTTGAAAAAAAAAGCTCTACACTCCCAGATTTCCTAAAATATTGCTCACAAATCATTCTTGCTCTGATACCATGTAAGGTTTTTTAAAGGGTACCCAAGATTCAAATGATTGAAGGAAAGAAAATACAAAAGTAAGAGATGAGAAAGAATAAAATTTATTCCTCTCAAGAGAATGCAAAGCTTCTATGAGCTTGAGAATTGGAATGAATGGTGTATGATTACAAAGGGAACCCATTGGTTATATAGGCTACTTGGGGAGATGAAAGCTTTTTCATCCTACGAGGTATGACAACTAAGGTTCATTAAAGCTCAACCATCTTATCTCTATGTAAACTTAATTTAGTGTAAAGAGAACTTAAGTGCATAACTAGCTAGTAACTGAACAAGTTTGATAAAGTAACCCTTTCACACCACAAATACCACCAGTGCTACAATAAATAAAAGTTTATTCTTTGCACATGATGTTACTTTGACAAGATTCATATTTAAGCCATATTTTTCCTTTCCCATTATTTATTCACTTCTACTCCATCTTTTAGCTTCCTCCTTCTATTCATCCATCCTCTATCCAAAAATCACATGCCATCATAAGTACACTAAATCCTTATGATACATCACCCTTAATTATATACACCCATGAACTTTAGAATTATCTAATCCAACCATCCAAGAAACATAAATTAGCATGTCCAATCCTCCTCCATCAGTAGTTCCATATCAATGGTGTGTAGATCACCCCAATATGATTTTTATCAAGTAAACTTTGATCCACAATCACACATCTTCCCTAATATTTTTAAGAGACCCCAAGTCCCATTTATCCCAAAGTTTTCTTAAGGGGGTATAACCCCATCATCATAACTATTTTTTTCTAAATGACTAAGGACTTGCTAGGAAAATTCCAATTCATCTTAATTTATATTCTTCTTTCACAAAACATTACTTATTCATGATATTATATACAAGGAAAAATGTACCTGCTTCTATGTTTATCCTAGTACAAATTATTTACTTAACCTAGTCCACCTAACATTTCCATGCCGAATCAATTAATAATATTATTTAATTATCTTATTTCCACCTCATGTAGCTAAAATAATTAAATAATTTTATTGCCTAATTAGGCTAATTTTCCTCAACCATTTCCAAGAATAAAGTAACCACTAATTGCACTCCCCTCCTAAATTATTATGGTTGCAACAAATTATTCTTTTTATTGAAATAATCTTAGCCCTTCAATTCATACAAATTAATCATGACCCTTTATCCTCTTCTTATCCTAGGAATATCCTCACATTCATTCTCCACTATTGATCTTTTAATCATATCTCAATTTTCATACTTCCTCCTAAAATTTATAAATAAGAGCTACAAGCTCTCATTTTGAGGATCCAAATTTATGCCAACTACATGTGAAAATAGACTAATTTTTGAGAAAATAGAAACCACATTTGAATCATTGGAGAAAAACATAATTAAAAATATGGAATCATATGATAACTTTGTTTTATTTTATATTTTATATGAACTCCATTTTATGCTCTATATGATGTTCCCATATATTAGAATAGGAATATTTTCAGTTGTATTTTTTTCTTAATTTCAATTTTAAATTATAACTTACATTATGAATACAAGTTCTATTTCATTGGTTTATTTGTTAGAAAGGTGCAAGACAACTAAGAGGGGGGATAAATTAGTTGTCACACAAATTCAAATTCAAAACTTCAACACTTGTCAATCCCACAACCACATTATTCTATTATTAAGCATGAGCATGAAATGCAAATAACAGAAAGTAAAATCAACACATTGAAAACCATATTTTTATGTGGAAAACCCAATGAGGGAAAAACCACTGTGAGGATTAACTCACAATATAAAGAGATTATAAAACCAAATTTAGAGGCTCACTACCCAAAAAAGGACTCAATGTCCAAATACAAAGGTTCACTTCCTACAGAAAGGACTCATTGTCCAATATAGAAGCTCACTGCCTAGAGATACAAAAGAGAACAAAAGATCCACCACAACAATAAACTCACATCTATAGCCTTGACCAAAAGATTGTAGAAACCTTCAACTAACTTCCTTCAAGAATCTAACACAATGAAGTATTGTTTCCTAAAATCACTTTCACACACTTCTTCTTTTTGATTTGTGGCTTACTTCGTCACTTTGTATCCCCAACTAAATCTTCACAATTCGACTTACATTTATACCATCTTCAAGCTTAGAAATTTTCTCCAAGGTCAAAAACTCAACATTCTCATGGTGGAAAAGAATGCGAGTGGACCAATAAAAATACTTAACCAAGACCAAAAATAATGTAATGGATCAACCACATGCTTCCTTGATTAATTTTAATTCTTTGAATGAAGTGTAAACACTAGGTCAACCAAACCTAATGAAAACATAAATGAACATTGATGTACATGCTTCCCAACAATAAGATAACATGTGGATGACACAAAATTCTTCATTATGCATGAGAACACATCTTAGATTCCTTTAGGTACATCCACAACAAGTACAACAATATTTGAACACCGAACTCCTTCCGTCAGTCAATTCAGACTATGCAAACACATATAGTAACTTAGAAACATAACTTCTAGATCACCAAACCACACACATCTTTGCCAAAACCAAGAGAACACCAATATAAGACATATTCTAAATCTACAAGATTTGAAATAGAACAGGGGAGGACTATGGAGTAGAAAAATTTCTCCTAGTCCATAGAAGACCAATTCTACCAGAACAGTTCACACACTGGTGAACATAACTTTCACATCCCATCAAACCAAAAACTTCAACTCAAGAGATATCACCACTAGATCACCATTAGAAAACCTTCAGATTCACACAAGAATAGGATCAACACAGGAGAAATGCAGGGCACATACCAGAGCACATTCTGAACACATTCATAAATATGACTTCTATTCTTTATTAATTTTCTCAAAATCACTTGGAAACTCATCATTTCAACACATCTACAACATCACGAAGATAACTCCATGTACTCACAACATCTCAAAAGCATCTCAACAATACATGTACAATCTACAACATACTAAATTGTGTTGACATCAATGACAACACCACCAAACTTTCTCATCATGCAACCTTATTAATTAAGTCTTTGTTACATTTTTCTTCTTTGGTAACAAATATCTTAGGTCCAAGTCAATGGTATAAGATAATGATGAAGTATTTTAGGAAAGAATGCAATTGACAAGTAAAATGCTTATGTAAAATGGTGATACAATTTTGTTGCTTTATGATGATATGTTTATATCTTAATTGCTCCCAAATTAATCTATTGATGGATGAATAATGAATTAGAGTTTTTCCTTAAATACAACACCCTAGCACATAAATTCATAATTTTCATGCTCAAGCTGACTAAAAATTGCTAGCTAGAGGAAGTCGACTCAAGCCCAAGATTTAAACTTAAATATACAAGTTATACTAGGTGATCATTTATGTACTCACAAAACTAAGCTTGTTTAGCTATACACCCACATATCTAACCTTGGACAATGAATTAATAAACAAACAATAAAAAATAACCCTTAGAATTTTTGAAGATAGAATCAAGTCATGTTCAAATTATATGAAAACTTATGTGTATAAATCTATCCCATATACACTAGTCATTATAATAAGGATAACTTGATCTAGGTGAGTCCAAACACAAAGGGGAAATGTGCAAGGTATGTACCTTTCACCATTGTAATAATAGAAAAGAAACACCAATAATAAATATGGAAACAATTATAACTTCTTATGATAAATATTATGTATCATAATAATTTTATGAAACCAAGCATGACTACTAATTTAGCACTACATTTCTATAATATTTTTGTGTTGTTAGGTTCTCTTATAGCCTAGTGCTAAGACTTTCAGCTTTTTTTGGCACTAAAGAATTTTGCATGAAGTGAGTCCACAACTTATAGTTTTTTCTTCAATTTTAGATAGATGTTTACATTTCTTAATTTAAATATAATAACAAATTCTTTATTTCTTTAAATTAAATAGTGAAGATGATAATTACATTTAAATATTGTTTATTCAAATACAAATTGATTGTGATAATTAAATATTTAAATATCCATATCACAAATAATAACTCTAATAAAAAAAATATATTAGTTAGTGCATATAACTATACATTGACCAATTAAGTATATCTTTACTACACAATACAAATATATAATATTTTTATTAAATAAAATTTATAAGTTATAAACAAATGTATTTATTGAATACTTTTTTATCTTAAACATAAACTTAAAATATAATTTTAATACATATTTATCAACATAACTTAATTAAATTATATATTAGAAAAAAACTTTTGAAAAAGTAGATATTAAATTATATAAACACCATAAAAATCATATAATTTATTTCACTAAAGATTGTGCTTAATTACAACTTGTTTCCGTTGGAAACTAAATAAAATATTGAGTACTTGCACAACACCAATCATACCCTTCTTGTACATTGGGACACTTCAAACTGTAACTGTAGTAGGAGACTAATCATGTCGCAACTGCAACAGCTGCTGTTTGTAAAATAGATGCATGCATATATTGGATGAAAATAAGAATAAACTAGCGTAAATATGATTTGTTGCATCATACCAAGATAATAAACTTGGGCTCACTTTTCATTCAACCAGGCTAGAGAATACATGCTACTAGAAACAACATATATAGCGTAACTGAATGCACCACACTAGAGACGGGGGTCGTTTCCCATTTCTTCAAGAAAAGAAATGAAGAATGCCTTACCTTAATCATCGGGCATACTTTTCTGACATCTCAAGCTGAATCAACGCAGTTGAAGGACCCTCTGATGGAGTTGCTGTACAAGATGGAGAAGTGTAATGATAATCCGGTGCAGGATGCTTACAGGTCCTGTCACTGGTACTTGGCAAAGTATCATAATTCAACCCAGCTTGGTTCAGATCACTGGTGTGCTCCACAAGACTCACATCTCTAAAAAGCCTCGGCTGTTTTGTGGCGGCTCTTATCCAAACAAGCTCATCTACTACCTCTCTCATGGACGGCTTTGATTTTGCTTCCTTTTCCAAACATGCTTTTGCTAAGCTTACCATATTCTCCATCTGCGCTTTGTTTTCCTCATTCACCATTTCTGGATCTAAAATTTCAGTGAGTCGGTTGTTAATCGCGGACAGGAAATGGTCATACAAAGCACACGTAGATCCTTCTATATACAGCAAAGGCTTCAAACCCGTGAGAAGCTCCACCAAAACTACACCGAAGCTGAAAACATCACTCTTGTCTGTAAACTGACTGCTGCTCACGAACTCAGGATCCACATAGCCTGGAGTGCCCGACGGACGCATGGTGCTCAGGTGCCCATCATCCGAAGGGCGTAACCGAGAAATACCAAAGTCTGCCACTTTTGGTGTGAATGTGTTGTCGAGCAAAATATTTGAGGATTTTATGTCGCGATGGAAAATGGGCTGGGAAGCTTGATGATGCACATATGCTATCGCCTCTGCCGTTTCCATGGCAATCTGCCGCCTTCTCTCCCATGTCAACTGCTTCTCTCCCGAGTGTATATGCTCAAAAACTGTCCCGTTTGGTACAAATTCGTATACAAGCATCTGAGATTCAGTTTCCAAACAGCAACCGAGCAATTTCACTACATTCCTGTGACTAATATGGGACAGAATTATAATTTCGTTGTTAAACTCAATGGAAATTGATTTTGGCTTTTTTAATTGCTACAGGTGTGCCGTCCACAAGAACTCCTTTGTAGACAGTGGCGAAGCCACCTTTCCCCAATTCTGTTGAATAATTGTTTGAAGCTCTTTCCAACTCTCTTTCAGAAAATATTTTGAGGCTTTTTCTTCCTCCCATGGAATCGATGAGTTTCTCTAACTCTGTCCCGCCATTCCGCCGGAAATTCTTTTCTCTCTCATGTTTCAAACGACGCATCCTCAAACACCAAAACAGTCCAGAAGCTACCACAGAAACTCCAACGAGTGAAGAAACAGAGCCTGCGTTCTCACGAAGCAGAAAAAATTTTACTGACTTTGCTGTTTGAAAAAAAAAAAAAGATACAAAGACACGCCATATGCTTACCTATGATCGCAGATTTGAGATCGTTAGAGCTTTTGGATGTAGAGCTTTTGGATGCACATCTTGTCCCGTTATGAAAGCCATCTCCCTGATATCCCTTTACACACGAACAATTGTAGGAACCTGGCAAATTATGGCATATTCCCCCTTCCTCTGCTCCAACACACATATTCGACTTTTTATCGCCGCATTCGTTTATATCTGAACATTCATCATGATTATCGTTAGAAGGCTTGAGATTTGAAAGAGAAATGATTATAAAAGAGAATATATAATACTGATAATGGTTCTAGTAAGGAAAAGTGTGGAGATAATACCTGTGCAATCTGTGCCATTAGAGTAACCATTTCCTTCATACCCAGGATGGTATTTGCATACGTACCCTTTGCCTGAAGGAGAGTCAATGCATTCAGCGTTGGTGGAACAAGAATAATCAGCAGTTGGTTTAACTGTCGAGCAATTCCCAGAGCCGATACCCCAGTTAAGGCGGATACCATATTCAGCCTTGTTACCTTCTCCCCAGAAGAGGTTTGTTTTATTGTCCACTACGTTGAAGGTGGAGGGGTCCAATATGGTGGAGAAGCCACATTCACTATCACCGTTAAAAGAAAACACACCTCCGCCGGTGAAATTTATCCACTGCCAATTATATGGAAGGGTAATTTCACAACAGCCATACCGGCAGTATGGTGCATCAGTTCGAAAGAAATTTATCCTCGTCCAGTAATCATTTCGAGCGTCACATGTTGATACACATTTCGCGTCTCCATATTCTCCAAATGTGTAGGTACCGACCGTGTTGCAGCCGATAACCGCGAACTTATTGGAGATGGAAATTGTGAAAGGCCCGGGAATAGGTAGCTAACTCCGCCGTACTAGTGAACTTATTACACGAGAATTGTTTGAGAGAAGTCGAATTCATGATGAGGTGACCCATATAATCGATATCCATAATCTTATAATAAACCAGAGTTAGATTAGCAACATTTCTACCCTTGTAGGCAGGAAGAAATGGAGCCATCTTCCCAGTAGAGTTATCCTTGGTGCAATTGATCTGAAAACCAGGGTATCCACAATGAGAATTTTTAATCCAGAAAGGGTAGCTGACATTCATGGAACCACACATTTCAGGAACACATTGTGCAGCAGTAAAGCCCACCAAACAGACACAAATTACAAAGCGAACGACAACTCTGTAATACATTTGCGTTTGCAAAATCTTCTGTTTCAGTAAAACCGGCTACTCAATGATTATCACAATAAGAAGATATAAAGGAATGAGAAAGCCGCGTTGAAGTAAACAGTACAGAGCATGGCTGACTGGACAACAAATATTCAAGATGATTTTATTCAGTGAAAAATACAGGAAATTAGTGGTAATTAATCTGAAGTGCCCACGTAGTTTCATAGAGTGAACAAAAGAAATTTAGTTCAGAAACGCAAACATTATGATATTAAAGTAGTTACGTAATGGTTTCATTTTAAAGTCAGCTTTCGGAAAGACTTCGGAAAGTTGATAGAGAATTGCAATGAACGGAATTGAACTTTCCGTGATCCTGGACGCTTCTAGAAGGCGAAAAAAATAAATCTGTACTCCACTTTCAACCATGTAAAACATGTATTAAAAGAATTGGAAATTATTTTTTTATTGACCAATGTTAACCTAGTGGAATTTTTATTTATTAACAACATTTTTTGGAGAATAGGATTTTAATATTTTGAATGGTGACATTCAGTTGTAATGTTTGTCAAGGAGAGACATTAAAAATTTATATTTTTTAACAATTTATGGAATTAATTAGTATATAAAAATATAAACAATTATTCAATTATAGAAAAATAAGAGTAGATGGCAACAAACACAATTGTGGTAGGAACTAAACAGTTGATTCTATGCTTCACTAGACAACACCAGTGAGTGAGTTATGGTTGCAAACTTCTTTATGTTTTTAGACTTTATGAAATCCCTAGCACTAAATGAGTTAACATTTCAAGACACTTTGGATTAGATAAGAGACTAGACTTCGCACAAAATTATTTCATTTATCAATATGTCTAGATATCAAGGCACTTTCTCCAAAATAGTCACAAAAATAAATGGAAAATTGCAAGGGTATACTAATTTGACCACGATACTTTGAGGTGCATGTGAATCTTAGAACGATAATGCATCTAAAAGTACATAGCATTCACAAACATGCTTGTAAAGGAGATCACCATGGTATGCATCTTAGACATTTAAAGGAGATCACCATGGTATGCATATTTAAATTATCCACTTTTGTTTTGAGACCTAAGAGCCATATGCCCAAAATCCCATTGTTCAAAAATTTCTACGATTTATTTTACTAATGCACCCCCTACAATCCTTTAGCTTCCTCATCCCCCTCCCTTATTAAGGATGCTAATGAAGGAGAAAGTGACTTATTTCTAGAATCAAGAATGGATTCTAGAATATAATCACCTACAGTGCCACGTTCTTCATAGAAGTTAAAACATCTTTCCATGCCATATTTTTAATTCTACATGGAGTCAAAAAATTATTCACCTTTTCTCCATTAGTAACTTATTTATCCTTTTGAATATAACTATCGCAAACCTTAGGAGCTTGTTAGAGTTGTCAAAAGAAAGTCACACAATAGTTTAATATTTTAGATGGGTATGTGCATGAAAATGTGGGACCAAAAAGGGGTCTTAGGGTGATCCCACAATAGTGGTTTACAATTTTTGGCCAAACTTGACACTGGAATCATTTTTTTATCTAAATCTTCACTTTCGGGCACCTATAGTGCTAAACTATGAGGAATTTAAAGATGATGCAAACTAGAGTTTCGTGACATTTTGTTTGTAGATTCTAAATATATTTTTTTCAAAATTTTTGGAAGCAGATTTCACTTCTTTTTCCATTTCCCTCAAAAACTAGTTTTTTTTTCAGAAAACAACTTTTTAAAAAAGTGACGCTCACAGTATAACACATAACTTTTTTTCCATGAAGGATAAAATTCTGATTCTCTTGAATTTAAATTTGTAACTCTGATATCTATGTTGGTTAGATAGTTTTTTATTGAATATTTTGTCTTTAATCAAGTTTCAAAATCAAACCAATTACAATTTAGACATAGCGCGACCATATAACATGTAACCTTTTTTGTATGTATCAAAATTTATTTATTTTTGTTGGATCAAGGACTTCAATATCTGGTGCACTCATATTTTTCAAAAAAAAAATTTGACAATCTGTTATTTTTTCACATGTGCAAAACAAAGAGCTTGATTTTCGATGAAAAACATACATTCACAAGAAATACAAAATAAATATAAAAATTAAATTAAATTTATTTAAAATTATACTTTTTGGGAAGCTTATAATAAGGACTACGTACTTACAAAAAAAAAAAATTAAACAGATTCATTTGATCCCCCAAAAAGTAAATCAAAAGTGGTTTTTTATCAACATTTTGATAGGTGTAAAGGAGACTACGTTATAGGTATGGTTTAAAACTAGTAGGGTTCTATCCAAGGGGGTTTGATCTAAGGTAGTTTGATCAAACCCTCTTCAATTGGAATGCTTTAAATGAAACTTTCTAAGGCTTAAATCATTATATTCTCTAAAAATATGTGATTTCAACAAAAATCAGAATCTCCCAAAAATTGTAAACCAGCTTTGTGGGATCACCCCTTAAGTCACCAATTTCTTTTTAAATCAATAAAAAATTGATCTTGTATAAGAAATTGAAGATAGTTATGCTCAAATTTTGAAGTTGCGACAAGAACAAGAGGCATGATTCTTTTAATCTACTTTCTAAACTATATTTTTTTGTTAAATGGTGGAGGTTAATGGGTTCAAATAGGAGCACACAAAGTTCTCCTTTTTTGTCAAAAATATAACATAGCATTTAGTGTGCTCCCCTAAAATGTTAACTTTTCTTAGTATTTCAAAATTCATTTCAATGAAAATGAAGTCTAACACCATGTATTTTATGCTTGATTTTTCTATTAATTTTTTAATGAAAACATAGCTTTTTGGTATTTTTTAAAATAGACACATCTTCAAAACTAAAAATTGAGCATGCTCCCCTTAATTTTTGGAAAAATAATTGAAAATCAATTGTTTTGAATGTGTATAGAATACATTCTAGAACGTAAAAATGTAATTTATTTCAAAATTTTATGAATGGGTAAAAATGAAACCAAAAATACTATACATAGGTTTTTAGCAAAAAAGGAAAACATTAGCAAAAAAGCTTAAAGATCAAAACCTTAACATATTCAAGATTTAGAAAAAATTACATTCTTAGAAAGGTAAGAGAGAGCTTAACATTATTCTTGTACTTTTTAGTTTAATATTGAAAGATGTGCAATGTTGATAGATAACATGCTCAATATCTAGTCACTTTTTACAATTTATAGAAAGAACACATTTGGGAATTAACATGCATGTCAAACTTTGTGGGTTGGGTGCCCAAGGTAAATCCAGCCCTAAGAGTTCAAGATACCCTTGAGGAAAATCAAAATGTGAGCACATTATACATGATTAGCCGAAAAATGGATGTGTTTTATGGTTTAAGACATAGAACATCACGTTTCTCCAACTAACATTCAAGGATCTCCTAGAGATATCAACCCAATAGGAATGAAGGAAGAGATCTGACAATAGGGTATCTTAGGATATCATTTCAGATTACAAGAGGGGTTTACCACCAAGTTTTGACTTGGAAAATATAATGAAATGCAAGGTATGATGCAAAACTGTAATTGACTATAATGACCTATAAAATGACTTAGATATGCCAAAAAAGGAGAAAAAAAAAGTAATGAAATGAATGATTTGCACCTAGAAACTTGATTATGACAGGAAACAACTTAGAAATTCTTAAAAACCTAATTTTTTGACCTAGTGGGACTCATTTGCCATTTTGGGAAAATCAGTCCTAGTTCTATATTTTTGCATAGAAGTGGGTTTCGGGAAAATGGGTATCCAAATATGTAAATATCTCTGGAAAAACACCTACAATGGGACTCATTCACCACTTGTGGTGAATGAGTCTAGTTTGGATTTTCTAGAACTTCAAAGTTCTCATCTGCACCTCTCAGTCTGTTCTTTTTGCTCCTCTAGGTTCCTAGATCTGAAACTATGACTTTCAGGACTTTGATTTTTTTGTGAAGATTATAACCTTTCAAATGGGGAGACAACTCCAACAAGCTTGTAACCTAATCTTCAATGATCTTTCAAGCTCCAAGAAACCTAGATCTACAATCACACATGTAAAGAAGAGAAAACTTGTTGATTGTTAGCGAATAATGGTTTGCCTTGGTCAAACCCCTTGTAGGTAATTAAACCAAATGATGAAATAATGAAAGATGAACTTGAAACATGAAACATAGGACATGAAACATGAAAAATGATACCTTGATTGATGACTTGTAAATCTACAACTCAACATGAAATGGGCATGAAGGATGTAGATATTCATCTTGACAAGAGTAAAACAATGCTTGATCTTGGATCTTCAATGCTACATCACAACACTAGCTCAACCATTCTTGATGATTCATATGCTTGAAATGATGATGGATCTTGAATTGCTGCAATAACTAATGAAGAATTTTCCCTTGAATGCCTTAGAAATGATCTTGAATGCTCTTGTAACAATCTTGTGAAGTCTTGAAATGCTTAACTTTTGCTTGCTTGACTTGATAACATGTAGGCTTGATGAAATAATGATTTGGAAGCTTGATTATAGGAAATCCATGCAAATGACCATTAATTTTATCCCCAAGGCCAACATGGAAGCAATTTGAATTAAAACCCCACCTTTACCTACTCAAACCTCAAAAATAGGGTAAATGGGACTCATTTGCTATTCTGGGTGAATGAGTCCCACCTGGATGGGACTCATTCACCCAAGGTGGTGAATGGGTCCCACATGGGCTATTTTGAGAGCTAAAGTGTCGAGGAGTGCATAAATTAAGTCTATATGTTGATATTGTCAAGTTTTTTATCATAAAATGCCTTGGTATGCATAATATGGGGTCATAGGGGCCTATTAATGATGACATTAAGGTCATAAATTCAAGAGGGCTCAAAATCCAATGTGAAAGTGTAAATAAATACACTTTACAATGTTGGAATTGTGTGCCTCAATCCCACAGGCTCAAACTGCTTGTGAGCAATTTTGGTGAGACTGGTGAGATGTCTGGCCAACCTGCTAGTAGATCTTGAACTGTCACTGTGACCTCCTAAATGTCTTGGCGATCGACATCTGAAACCTTCAACGTAACCTAGATTGTTAGAATGATGTATCGGCGACGATAGGAAGTCTTCCCGATATCGGTGTGACCTTTGGTCTGTCTGGCCGATGTGATAATCGGTATGACCGTAGGAAGTCTTGGTGACTGGGAGATGTCTGGACGACAATTGGTGTCTATCGGATATCGGGGTGACTCTGGGCAACAAGTGGTGTCGGGGAGAGTCTTGGACAGTCGATATGTCTCATACTGACAAGGGATGTCTTACCGATAGTTATACACCTGTGGTCGTCGATGTAACTCATGTGTTTCAAGATGAAGTCCCAATGATTGGTGAAAGTCTCACCAATAGAAAATGGCTATCAGGGTAACACAAGGGTCTCGAGGTGAAGTCTTGGCTAGTTGGTGAGTCTCGTCGATAGTAAAAGGTCTTTGGGATGACATGTTGAACTCAGTGTGATATCTTGGCGAAAGACGAATGTCTTGCCAACTATCAGATGCTTCGATGTAACTAAGAAGTCTCGGTGTAACCTCTTGGCGAGTGGTAAAGTCTTGTCGACTATTATTTGGCGCTCGGTATAACTTGAGACCTCAGTGTGATGTCTCAATGAAAGCGATAAGTCTCGCCGACTGTTGGATACTTCGGTATAACATGAAGAGATTGGTGTGATGTCTTGAAGAAAGATGATTGTCTTACCGAATGGAATTCTCGCATCGGCATGACTTGAAGACTTCAACATGAGGTCTTGGCGATCTGCGGTAGTCTTGTTGATGGCATTTTTGAGATCGATATGACCTTTGAACTTCAGTATGATGTCTCATCGAATGGCGATTGTCTCGCCCATGAGAATGCTAAGACCGATGTGACTTGAAGACTTCGGTGTAATGTCTGGGCGAAGAGAAATAGTCTTTCCAACTGATGAACTCTTCGGAATACCTTGTGATCTTCGGTGTGAGGTCTTGGTGACATGGTGAAGTCTTAGTGATAGCTCTCTGGACTCGATGTAACCTCTCGCCGATAGGGATGACTCTTGGCAATATCGAATGCTGGCTGTGTTGGCATTGGGGAGACACAGTTAGTGTCTCAAGGACATGACAACACAGGTTGAATGCCCTTGACCGTTTGATGACTATCCTACGTGGTGTCTCATGGACCAATTAGAGGAAACAAAATTCAAATGGTTCGCAGTTGGATTTTTTCAATAGTTGCGACGTTGGAGCTGAACTGTATGCAAGGAAAAATATACACAGGAGTGGAAACATCTACGATGTTGAGCTAGTTGATTCGATAGTTGTAATCCAACAGTTGGAAGCAAACTGATTCACAGAGGTTGTTGAGAATGAATGCATATATGTATGCATTGGACGTTCTAAAGAGAAGGTATAGAGAAGTACACAGAATAGAGTCGAGGAGAGCTAGAGAGAACAAGAGAAGAAGAGAGAGTCGAGTGGCTGGCTGAAAGGCTGAGGCCATGAGGCTAAAACAAGAGGAAGAGAGAGGTAGGGTTTTGCTACTGGAATCTCTCCTGACCATGAATGCCATGGTTGATCTCTCATGTTGAGTTTGCTACCAGTTGTATCCAGAATGAACAAGATGTAATCTCTGAAAAGGCTATGAGCCTGAAATTGTATTGTAACCGTTTGTTGATGAATAATACAATGGCTCGATCTTTGGAGTGTGGGGTTTTTTATCTGAAAGGATTTTCCCCACGTAAATCTGTTTGTTCTGGTTTTTGTCTCATCTTTCATCTCTGTTGGTTCTTGTTGTAGAATCTGTTAATGCATCCTATTGAATTTACATGTTCTTCTCTCAGAAGGATCAATGTGGGACATAAACTGTATGTTTCTGCTTTAGGACATAGTTGTACGTGTCTTTGAGGCAACCTAATCGAAATGAAAGTTATTGAAGGCACTACTGTTCTTGGAGGTTACTCTAAGATGCCCTAGATTCCCTTACAAGTGGTATCAGAGCCATCTTTTGGTTGCTGGTTCTGGGAAGAAACTTGGAGGAATCATCTGTTTTATTGATCCTTTGGTGAGTAGAAGTCTTGTGATATTTGGAGACACCACGCAGCTTGAAGGATGGTGGAGATAGAAAATGGAGTTGATCATGTTGTGATCTATGTCTCTTGATTGCTAGCAGTATAACCTTAGAGTATGAGGTGGATTTTCTTTCTCTGTGGCTGTGTAGCAGTAAAGCTTTCATATTGGGTGTTTGTCTGAGAGGCTCCTTAATGATATGGAGAAGCCTAGTTTCTTTCTCAACCATGGAAGAGAGTGCTTATGCTAGGTAGTGTTTCATGGTGTTGGAAGGCATTGTTTCCTATTAACCTCAAATACATAAAGGCTATGGAGTTAATCATTAGATGATTTGGAAGCTTTTGAAATAACCTTTCTCTCTTTCTCAGAGGCATGTACATGGTGGTGGTTTTAGAGTTGGCCTGAAAGGGGCTTGGATTCTCCTAAACTTTTGTTTTCTTTCTAAGGATGATTTGTACTTGCATGGCTCTGTGGTTTTCTAGGTCTTACATGGTTAAGCAAAACTTGTGACCATGTGGAGTTGTTGTTAAGCTATTATCTAGACACTAGCCTTTTGGGGTGTTTCTGGACGAGATAGTTGCAGTTCTACATGCATGCTTGGTGCATGGCTTGAGGAGCATCTTTTCTTCTCTACATGGGAGTGTTGGTACGTGATTTGTCACTCAACATTCCTATGGTGGTAATTGTGAGTTCCTTGATTATGGTGCTCATTGTGGACATGATTGGAAAATCAGATCTGGCATGATCTGGTGTTTGAGTCATGTTGTCTACATGGTTATTCTCTTTGAAATCTCAGTGTTGCGATTTCCAATGCGATGATGGGTTTGCATGTTTCATGTTTGTGATCTACAAGTTATGCGGTTGATGGATTAGCTACCCATTGGCTGCAGTGAGATAACTTGGATGTGGACTGTCTTTATCCACGAGGTTGATTCATTGCTGGTGCAAACTTGTTAGTTGGCCTTGTCTATGGTCACTAGTGCATTGGTGTGATTTCTTTGAGATGAGAGGATGGATATTGTTTGAGTACCTAAATAGTCAGTTAAGGGAACCTGTAGCTGGTATCCATGATGCTTGGAGAGCTCAAGTGTCACTTTTCAGTGGGAGCTCTAGCAGTGACTGTGGATTCATCACATGGTTGTGAATTATCTTCTTTAGTGTTGCAGAAGGGTTCTTTCACATTTGCATGGACATTATTTTAAGATGTGAAACATCTTGGATCCATGGAGGACACTTGGAGTCTTTGGCTGAGGTGTTGGTGGTGCTTGATAGGTGATGTTGCTTTTACGTCTATTTGCTCTATGTCATGGTATACTCTTCCTTGTACACTGGAGTTTTGGCATTGTGCATTGTACATGAGACAATGGAGAAGTCACTTGAAGCATGGGATCTCCTAAGGGGATATGTAGATCATGGTATCCTGATAAGTTCCTGATTTAGCTTATATCGAGATTTGACAGTGGTCTGGTAATTCTTTATGTATTGAGTGCTATGATTATTTTCTTGATACTTTGTGATATTGCAGTAATGGAATCAAAGTTTAGCGTGAGATGATCGGTTGCTAGTACTCATGGATACATGAAGAATAAGGTGAGGCTATTTTTCTCTTATGAGAGAAGTGTTGTTGCTTGTTACTCTTGTTAAAGTATTTTTAGCAGAAAGTCCAAGAAGCCTACACCTTGGTTGAACGTGAGTTCAATAAGAGACCTATGAGGAGATTTCTCTTGGATTAGTCATGATCACTTGTTTATCTTAAAGGAGTATTCTCGTTCCCACTCTTGGTCTACTCGGCAGTTTATATGAAAGGTATTTGGCCCATTATATTTTTCATATGTGTTTTATGAAGTTCACTTTCATGATATGGATCTTAAATTGTTGTCTAATGGTTCTGGAAGATTCATAGTGAAAGATGTACAGTTTTTTTTTATCTCCTTGTTACTAATGAGAATTGGTAGGAGATGTTATATGGGCTGATTTCCTGAAATGGGGAATGAAGTAGCTTGATCTTCTTTGAGATGCTTACATCCATGTTGGTTTTAAAGTTGGTTTGATCTTGGTGATTGACCGAATGGATGTTGTTAAGGCTTTCTTTTAGGATGTGAAGAAGATAATTCTTGACACAGCTGGCTATTAGAAGTGTATGTAGGAGGATGTTCTATAGGAAGATGATGCGCGGAGTTTCTCTCTGTCGCCGTGAAGGTTTCTGGTGAGAGAAATGTTTCTTGTAGCATTGTGTTGCAGGTTGTGCATATCATTGTGGATATTCCCTTGGTACTACATGGTTGCAATTTCTATGTGCTGTTATTGGTAGACTTGGGATGCCTTTGATCTTAAGATCTAGATTACACAGGTAGTGGGAGTTCCTATATGTGTCTTGTCTTCTTCGACTTGTTGGCACTTGGAGCTTGTATTTGCTATTAATGAGTTGGTTATACTTTGGAATGAGTTTACTAATGTTGATACCTTTGAGGTATGTGATCTCGATTGGATGGAATAGCATGAGCTGTGAGTGCTATTTTCAGTCACGTGGGTTTATCAGTTGGATGGAAGCAGTCATTCTAATTGTTGTTCTAGTTGGTGTTTTTTATCTTGTTTCTAGAGAGTGACTTCATGGTTGTGCTTTTTTTGAGGTTTGAAACTGATATTGCTTCTGCATAGCGTTGAGGACAATGAAGTTGTAGCAGTATCTCATTGATGATATCACTGGGATATTTTGCTTGTGTTCGTTGGAATGGTGCTTATTCACCTTGGCTTCAATCTTTCTTCCACAGGTGGCATGTTGGAAGATGACAGGGTTTATTGCCTGAATGGTGGACATCATGGATGTTGGAGGAGAATTCATGTTGGAGCATGAGAGCATGTTTGAGGTCTATGTGGTTTCATGGAAGGATGTGATCGTTTGCTTTGTTGGACAGTGAGTTGTAGTTGGGTGCCTGGTCTTTGTTGCAGATTGTCCGGTGGACTGTTATCTGTGGAATCTTGTTGTTTGGGTGTCTTGAGTATTGCAGGTATTAACTGGTGGAGCTAGTGTGATCTTAGGTTCTGGTTGCTTTGGAGGTGCCTGTGTGATCTTCGTCAAGTTTGAGATTGTTGGAATTGTGTGCCTGAATTCCACAGGCTGAAACTTCTTGTGACAAATTTTGGTGAGACTGGTGAGATGTCTAGCCGACCTGCTAGTAGATCCTGAACTATTGTTGTGACCTCAATGTCTTTGCAATTTTCATCTTAAACCTTCGGCATAACTTGGACTGTTGGAATGATGTCTCGGTGATGATAGGAAGTCTTGCTGATATCAGCATGACCTTTGGTCTGTCTGGCCGATGTGATAATTGGTATGACGGTAGGAAGTATTATTGACTGGGAGATTTCTGGCCGACAGTTGGTGTCTATCGGATATCGTGGTGACTCTAAGCGAGAAGCGGTGTCGGGGAGAGTCTTGGACAGTTGGTATGTCTCGTACCGACAAGGGATGTATTGCCGATAGTTATACACCTGTGGTCGTCGATGTAACTCATGTGTTTCAGGATGAAGTCTCAGCGATTGGTGAAAGTCTCACGAATAGCAAATGGCTATCGGGGTAACACAAGGGTCTCGAGTTGAAGTCTTGGCAAGTTGGAGAGTCTTGTCGATAGTAAAAGGTCTTAGGGATGACATGTTGAACTCGGTGTGATGTCTTGGTGAAAGACGAATGTCTTGTCAACTATTGGATGCTTCGGTGTAAATAAGAAATCTCGGTGTAACCTCTTGGTGAGTAGTAAAGTCTTTCCGACTATTATTTGGTGCTTGGTATGACTTGAGACCTCGGTGTGATGTCTCGGCGAAAGAGATGAGTCTCGCCGACTATTGGATTCTTTGGTATAACATGAAGAGATCGGTGTGATGTCTTGGTGAAAGACGATTGTCTCACCGAATGGAATTCTCACATTAGCATGACTTGAAGACTTCAACATGAGGTCTTGGCGATCTATGGTAGTCTTGCCGATGGCATTTTTGAGATTGATATGACCTTTGAACTTCAATATGATGTCTCATCGAATGGCGACTGTCTCACCGATGAGAATGCTAAGATCAATGTGACTTGAAGACTTCGGTTTAATGTCTGGGCAAAGAGCAATAGTCTTGCCGACTAATGAACTCTTCGAAATACCTTGTGATCTTCAGTGTGAGGTCTTCACAACATGGCGAAGTCTTAGCGATAGCTCTTTGGACTCGATGTAACCTCTTGCCGAGAGGGATAACTCTTGGTAATATTGAATGATGGCTGTGTTGGCATCGGGGAGACATGGTTAGTGTCTCACGGACATGACAACACAGGTTGAATGCCTTTGACTATTTGATGACTATCCTATGTGGTGTCTCATGGAGCAATCAGAGGAAGTGAAATTCAAATGGTTGGCAGTTGGATTTTTTCAACAATTGCGCCGTTGGAGCTCAATTGTATGCAAGGAAAAATCTACACAGGAGTGGAAACATCTACGATGTTGAGCTGGTTGATTTGATAGTTGTGACCCGACAGTTGGAAGAAAACTGATTCACATAGGTCATTGAGAATGAATGCATATATGTATGCATTGGATGTTCTAAAGAGAAGGTACAGAGAAGTACACAAAATAGAGTCGAGGAGAGCCAGAGAGAACAAGAGAAGAAGAGAGAGAGCCAAGTGGCTGGCTAAAAGGCCGAGGACTTTAGGCCAAAGCAAGAGGAAGAGAGAGGAAGGGTTTTTCTGTGGGAATCTCTCCTTACCATGAATGCCATGGTTGATCTCTCATGTTGAGTTTGCTACCAATTATATCTAGAATGAACAAGATGTAATCTCTGAAAAGCCTATGAGCCTGAAATTGTATTGTAACCAATTGTTGCTAAATAATACAATGGCTCGATCTTTGGAATGTGGGGTTTTTTATCTGAAAGGATTTTCCCAACGTAAATATGTTTGTTCTAGTTTCTATCTCAACTTTCATGTCTGTTGGTTCTTGTTGTAGAATCTGTTAATGCATGCTATTGAATTTACATGTGCTTCTCTCAGAAGGATCAATGTAGGAAATAAACTGTCTCTTTTTTCTTTAGGACATAGTTGTACGTGTCTTTGAGGCAACCTAATCGAAATTAAAGTTACCGAAGGCACTACTATTCTTGGAGGTTACTCTGAGATGCCCTAGATTCCCTTACAAGTGGTATCAGAGCCATCTTTTGGTTGCCGGTTATGGGAAGAAATCTGGAGGAATCATCTGCTTTATTGATCCTTTGGTGAGTGGAAGTCTTGTGATATTTGGAGACACCACGTAGCTTCAAGGATGGTGGAGATGGAAAAGGGAGTTGATCAGGTTGTTATCTATGTCTCCTGATTGCTAGCAGTATAACCTTGGAGTATGAGGTGGATTTCTTTTCTCCGTGGCTGTGTAGCAGTAAAGCTTTCATATTGGGTGTTTGTCTGAGAGGCTCCTTGATGATATGGAGAAGCCTAGTTTCTTTCTCAACCATGGAAGAGAGTGCTTATGCTAGGTAGTGTTTCCTGGTGTTGGAAGGCACTGTTTCTTGTTAACCTTGAATACATAAAGGCTATGGAGTTAATCATTAGATGATTTGGAAGCTTCTGAAATAGCCTTTCTCTCTTTCTTGGATGCATGCACATGGTGGTGGTTTTAGAGTTGGCCTGAAAGGGGCCTGGATTGTCCTAAACTATTGTTTTCTTTCTAAGGATGATTTGTACTTGCATGGCTATTTGGTTTTGCAGGTTTTACATGGTTAAGAAAAACTTGTGACCATGTGGAGTTGTTGTTAAGCTATTGTTTAGACACTAGCCTTTTGGGGTGTTTCTGGATGAGATAGTTGCATTTTTGCATGCATGCTTGGTGCATGGCTTGAGGAGGCATCTTATCTTCTCTACATGGGAGTGTTGGTATGTGATTTGTCACTCAACCTTCCTATGGTGGTACTTGTGAGTTCCTTGATTATGGTGCTCATTATGGACATGATTGGAAAATCAGATCTGGCATGATCTGGTGTTTGAGTCATGTTGTCTACATGGTTATTCTCTTTGAAATCTCAGTGTTGCAGTTTCCAATGCGATGATGGGTTTGCATGTTTGATGTTTGTGATCTATGAGTTATGTGGTTGATGGATTAGCTACCCATTGCCTATAGTGAGATAACTTGGATGTGGATTGTCTTTATCCACAAGGTTGATTCATTGCTGGTGCAGACTTGTTAGATGGCCTTGTCTATGGTCACTTGTGCATTGGTGTGATTGCTTTCAGATGAGAGGATGGATATTGTTTGAGTACCTAAATAGTCGGTTAAGGGAACTTGTAGCAGGTAGTCATGATGCTTGGAGAGCTCAGGTGTCACTTGTTAGTGGGAGCTCTACCAGTGAATGGGGATTCATCACATGGTGGTGAATGGTCTTCTTTAGTGTTGTAGAAGGGTTCTTTCACATTTGCATGGACACTATTTGAAGATGTGAAACATCTTGGATCCATGGAGGACACTTGGAGTCTTTGGCTGAGGTGTTGGTGGTGCTTGACAGGTGATGTTGCTTTTAAGTCTATTTGCTCTATGTCATGGTATACTCTTGCTTATACACTGGAGTTTTGGCATTATGCATTGTACTTGAGACAATGGAGAAGTCACTTGAAGCATGGGATCTCCTAAGGGGATGTGTAGATCATGGTATCATGATAAGTTCCTGATTCAGCTTATTGGAGCTTTGACAGTGGTTTGGTAATTCTTTGTGTATTGAGTGCTATGATTATTTGCTTGATACTTCATGATATTGCAATAATGCAGTCGAAGTTTAGCATGAGATGATTAGTTGCTAGTACTCATGGATACGTGAAGAATAAGGTGAGGTTGTTTTCCTCTTATGAGAGAAGTGTTGCTGCTTGTTACTCTTGTTAAAGTGTTTTCAGCAGAAAGTCCGACAAGGCTACACCTTGGTTGAACGTGAGTTCAATAAGAGACCTATGAGGAGATTGCTCTTGGATTAGTCATGATGACTTGTTTATCTTGAAGGAGTATTCTCGTTCCCACTCTTGGTCTACTCGGCAGTTTATATGAAAGGTATTTGGCCCATTATATTTTTCAGATGTGTTTTATTAAGTTCACTTTCATGATATGGATCTTAAATTGTTGTCTAATGGTTCTAGAAGATTCATAGTGAAAGATGTATAGTTTTTTTTTATCTCCTTGTTACTAATGAGAATTGATAGGAGATGTTGTATGGGCTGATTTCCTAAAATGGGGAATCAAGTAGCTTGATCTTCTTTGAGATGCTTACATCCATGTTAGTTTTAAAGTTTGTTTGATCCTTGTGATTGACTGGATGGATGTTGTTAAGGCTTTTATTTTAGGATGTGAAGAAGATCATTCTTGACACAGCTGGCTATTAGAAGTGTATGTAGGAGGATGTTCTACAGGAAGATGATGTTTAGAGTTTATCTCGGTCGCTGTGAATATTTGTGGTGAGAGAAATGTTTCTTGTAGCATTTTGTTGAAGGTTGTGCATATCATTGTGGATATTTCCTTGGTACTACATGGTTGCAATTTCTATGTGCTGTTATTTGTAGACTTGCGATGCCTTTGATCCTAAGATCTTGATTACTCAGGTAGTGGGAGTTCATGTATGTGTCTTGTCTTCTTCGACTGGTTGGCACTTGGAGCTTGTATTTTTTGTTAATGAGTTGTTTATGCTTTGGCATGAGTTTACTAATGTTGATACCTTTGAGGTATGTGAGATTGGATGGAATAGCACGAGTTGTGAGTGCTATTCTTAGTCACGTGGGTTTATCAGTTGGATGGAAGCAGTCATTCTGATTTTTGTTCTAGTTGGTGTTTTTTATCTTGTTTCTGGAGAATGACTTCATGGTTGTGCTTTGTTTGAGGTTTGAAACTGATGTTGCTTCTATATAGCATTTGAGCACAGTGAAGTTGTAGCAGTATCTCATTGATGAGATCACTGGGATCTTTTGCTTGTCTTCATTGTAGTGGTGCTTATTCACCTTGGCTTCAATTATTCTTCCACAGGTGGCATGTTGGAAGATGACAGGGTTTATTGCCTGAATTGTTTGACACCTTGGATGTTGGAGCAGAATTCACGTTGGAGCATGAGAGCATGTTTGAGGTCTATGTGGTTTCCTGGAAGGATGTGATCAATTGCTTTGTTGGACAGTGAGTTGCAATTGGATGCCTGGTCTTTGTTGCAGATTGTCTGGTGGACTCTTATCTATGGAATCTTGTTGTTTGGGTGTCTTGAGTATTGTGGTGTCTTAACTGGTGGAGCTAGTGTGATCTTAATTTTTGGTTGCTTTGGGGATGCCTGTGTGATCTTCGTCAAGTTGGAGATTGTTGGAATTGTGTGCCTGAATCCCACAGGCTGAAACTTCTTGTGACCAATTTTGGTCAAATTGGTGAGATGTCTAGTCGACCTGCTAGTAGATCCTAAACTATCGCTGTGACCTCCTGAATGTCTTGGCAATCATCATCTGAAACCTTCGGCATAACCTGGACTGTCAGAATGATGTCTCGGAGATGATAGGAAGTCTTGTTGATATTGGCATGACCTTTGGTGTTTCTGGCCGATGTGATAATCGGTATGATAGTAGAAAGTCTTGGCGACTAGGAGATGTCTGGTCGACAGTTGGTGTCTATTAGAGATTGGGGTGACTCTAGGTGATTGTCTCGCTGATGAGAATACTGAGATCAATGTGACTTGAAGACTTCAGTGTAATGTCTGGGCAAAGAGCAATAGTCTTGCCGACTGATGAACTCTTCAGAATAAATTGGGATCTTTGGTGTGAGGTCTTGGTGACATGGTGAAGTCTTAGTGATAGCTCTCTAGACTCAATGTAACCTCTTGCCGATAGGGATGACTCTTGGCGATATCGAATGCTGGTTGTGTTGGCATCGAGGAGATATAGTTAGTGTCTCATGGACATGACACCATAGGTTGAAAGCCCTTGACCATTTGATGACTATCCTATGTGGTGTCTCGTGGACCAATCAGAGGAAGCGAAATTCAAATGGTTGGCAATTCAATTTTTTCAATAGTTGCGACATTGGAGCTAAACTATATGCAAGGAAAAATCTACACATGAGTGGAAACATCTACGATGCTGAGATGGTTGATTCGATAGTTGTGATCCGACAGTTGGAAGCAAACCGATTCACAAAGGCCATTGAGAATGAATGCATATATGTATGCATTGGATGTTCTGAAGAGATGGTACAGAGAAGTACATAGAATAGAGTCGAGAGCCAGAGAGAATAGGAGAAGAAGAGAGAGAGCCGAGTGGCTGGCTGAAAGGCTGAGGCCATGAGGCCGAAGCAAGAGGAAGAGAGAGGCAGGGTTTTGCTGCTGGAATCTCTCCTTACCATAAATGCCATGGTTGATCTCTCATGTTGCGTTTGCTACTAGTTGTATCCAAAATGAATAAGATGCAATCTCTGAAAAGGCTATGAGCCTGAAATTGTATTGTAATCATTTGTTGTTGAATAATACAATGGATTGATCTTTGGAGTGTAGGGTTTTCTATCCGAAAGGATATTGCCCACATAAATATGTTTGTTCTAGTTTTTGTCTCATCTTTCATGTCTGTTGGTTCTTGTTGTAGAATCTGTTAATGCATGCTATTGAATTTACATGTGCTTCTCTCAGAAGGATCAATGTGGGAAATAAATTGTCTATTTCTGCTTTAGGACATAGTTGTACGTGTCTTTGAGGCAACCTAATCAAAATGAAAGTTACCGAAGGAACTACTGTTCTTGGAGGTTACTCTGAGGTGCCCTTGATTCCCTTACAAGTGGTATCAGAGCCATCTTTTGGTTGCCGGTTCTGGGAAGAAATTTGGAGGAATCATCTATTTTATTGATCCTTTGGTGAGTGGAAGTCTTGTGATATTCAGAGACAACACATAGCTTGAAGGATGGTGGAGATGGAAAAGGGATTTGATCATGTTTTGATCTATGTCTACTGATTGGTAGCAGTATAACTTTGGACTATGAGGTGGATTTATTTTCTCTATGGCTGTGTAGCAGTAAAGCTTTCATCTTGGGTGTTTGTCTAAGAGGCTCCTTGATGATATGGAGAAGCCTAGTTTGTTTCTCAGCCATGGAAGAGAGTGCTTATGCTAGGTAGTGTTTCTTAGTGTTGGAAGGCATTGTTTCCTATTAACCTCGAATACATAAAGGCTATGGAGTTAATCATTAGATGATTTGGAAGCTTCTAAAATAGCCTTTCTCTCTTTCTTGGATGCATGTACATGGTGGTGGTTTTAGAGTTGGCCTGAAAGGGGCCTAGATTCTCTTGAACTGTTGTTTTCTTTCTAAGGATGATTTGTACTTGCATGGCTCTGTGGTTTTCTAGGTTTTACACAATTAAGCAAAACTTGTGACCATGTGGAGTTGTTGTTAAGCTATTGTCTAGACACTGGCCTTTTGGGGTGTTTCTAGATGAGATAGTTGCAGTTTTGCATGCATGCTTAGTGCATGGCTTGAGGAGGCATGTTTTCTTCTCTACATGGGAGTGTTGGTACATGATTTGTCACTCAACATTCCTATGGTAGTACTTGTGAGTTCCTTGATTATGGTGCTCGTTGTGGACATGATTGGAAAATTAGATCTTGCATGATCTGGTGTTTGAGTCATATTGTCTACATGGATATTCTCTTTGAAATCTTAGTGTTATAGTTTCCAATGCAATTATGGGTTTGCATGTTTGATGTTTGTGATCTATGAGTTATGCGGTTGATGGATTAGCTACCCATTGGTTGCAGTGAGATAACTTGGATGTGGACTGTCTTTATCCACGAGGTTGATTCATTGCTGGTGCAGACTTGTTAGCTAGCCTTGTCTATGGTCACTTGTGCATTGGTGTGATTTCTTTGAGATGAGAGGATGGATATTGTTTGAGTTCCTGAATATTCGGTTAAGGGAACCTGTAGTAGGTAGTCATGATGCTTGGAGATCTCGGGTGTCACTTTTCAGTGGGGGCTCTAGCAGTGACTGGGGATTCATCACATGGTGGTGAATGGTCTTCTTTAGTGTTGCGGAAGGGTTCTTTCACATTTGCATGGACATTATTTTAAGATGTGAAACATCTTGGATCCATGGAGGATGCTTGGAGTCTTTGGCTGAGGTGTTGGTGGTGCTTGACAGGTGATGTTGCTTTTAAGTCTATTTGCTCTATGTCATGTTATACTCTTGCTTGTACACTAGAGTTTTGGCATTGTACATTGTACTTGAGACAATGGAGAAGTCACTTGAAGCATGGGATCTCCTAAGGGGATGTGTAGGTCATGGTATCATGATAAGTTCCTAATTCAGCTTATTGGAGCTTTGACAGTGGTCTAGTAATTCTTTGTGTATTGAGTGCTATGATTATTTGCTTGATACTTCATGATATTGTAGTAATGCAGTCAAAGTTTAGCATGAGATGATCGGTTGCTAGTACTCATGGATACATGAATAATAAGGTGAGGTTGTTTTTCTCTTATGAGAGAAGTGTTGTTGCTTGTTACTCTTGTTAAAGTGTTTTTAGCAGAAAGTCCGAGAAGCCTACATCTTGGTTGAGCGTGAGTTCAATAAGAGACCTATGAGGAGATTGCTCTTGGATTAGTCATGATGACTTGTTTATCTTGAAGGAGTATTCTCGTTCCCACTCTTGGTCTACTCGGCAGTTTATATGAAAGGTATTTGGCCCATTATATTTTTCAGATGTGTTTTATTAAGTTCACTTTCATGATATGGATCTTAAAGTGTTGTCTAATGGTTTTGGAAGATTCATAGTGAAAGATGTACAGTTTTGTTTTATCTCCTTACTAATGAGAATTGGTAGGAGATGTTGGATGGGCTGATTTCCTGAAATGGGGAATGAAGTAGCTTGATCTTCTTTGAGATGCTTACATCCATGTTGGTTCTAAAGTTGGTTTGATCTTGGTGATTGACCGGATGGATGTTTTTAAGGCTTTTCTTTTAGGATGTGAAGAAGATCATTCTTGACACAGTTGGCTGTTAGAAGTGTATGTAGGAGGATGTTCTATAGGAAGAGGATGTGCAGAGTTTCTCTCTGTCACCGTGAAGGTTTGTGGTGAGAGAAATTTTTCTCGTAGTGTTGTGTTGCAGGTTGTGCATATCATTGTGGATATTTCCTTGGTACTACATGGTTGCATTTTCTATGTGTTGTTATTGGTAGAATTGCGATGCCTTTGATTTTAAGATCTAGATTACTCAGGCAGTGGGAGTTCTTGTATGTGTCTTATCTTCTTCAACTGGTTGGCACTTGGAGCTTGTATTTGTTGTTAATGAGTTGGTTATTCTTTGGCATGAGTTTACTAATGTTGATACCTTTGAGGTATGTGAGATTGGATGGAATAGCACGAGCTGTGAGTGTTATTTTCAGTCGCGTGGGTTTATCAGTTGGATGGAAGCAATCATTCTGATTGTTGTTCTAGTTATTTTTTTATCTGTTTTCTCGAGAATGACTTCATGGTTGTGCTTTGTTTGAGGTTTGAAGCTAATATTGCTTCTGTATAACGTTTGAGCATAGTGAAGTTGTAGCAGTATCTCATTGATGATATCATTGGGATCTTTTGCTTGTGTTTGTTGGAATGGTGCTTATTCACCTTTGCTTGAATCTTTCTTCCATAGGTGGCATGTTGGAAGATGATAGGGTTTATTGCCTAAATGGTGGACATCTTGGATGTTGGAGAATGAGAGCATGTTTGAGGTCTATGTGGTTTCCTGAAAGGATGTGATCATTTGCTTTGTTGGACAGTGAGTTGCAGTTGGACGCCTGGTCTTTGTTGCAGATTGTCTAGTGGACTGTTGTCTGTGGAATCCTTTTGTTTGGGTGTCTTGAGTATTGCGGAGTCTTAACTGGTGGAGCTAGTGTGATCTTAGTTTTTGGTTGCTTTGGAGGTGCCTGTGTGATATTCGTCAAGTGGGAGATTGTTGGAATTGTGTGCATAAATCCCACAGGCTGAAACTTCTTGTGACCAATTTCGGTGAGACTAGTGAGATGTCTAGCTGACCTGCTAGTAGATCTTGAACTGTCATTGTGACCTCCTGAATGTCTTGGCAATCATCATCTGAAACCTTCGGCGTAACCTGGACTGTCGGAATGATGTCTCGACGATGATAGGAAGTCTTGCTGATATCGGCATGACCTTTGGTCTATTTGGCTGATGTGATAATCAGTATGATGATAGGAAGTCTTGGTGACTAGGATATGTCTAGCTGATAGTTGGTGTCTATCGGATATCGGGGTGACTCTCAGTGACAAGCAATGTCGGGGAGAGTCTTGGATAGTTAGTATGTCTCATACCGATAAGGGATGTCTTGCCGAGAGTTATACACCTATGGTCGTTAGTGTAACTAATGTGTTTCAGGATGAAGTCCCAGTGATTAGTGAAAGTCTCATCGATAGAAAATGGCTATCGAGGTAACACAAGGGTCTCGGGGTGAAGTATTGGCGACTTAGAGAGTCTTGCCGATAGTAAAAGGTCTTCAGGATGACATGTTGAACTCAATGTGATGTCTTGGTGAAAGACGAATGTCTTGCCGACTGTCAGATGCTTCAGTGTAACTAAGAAGTCTTGGTGTAACCTCTTGGCGAGCGGTAAAGTCTTTCCGACTATTATTTGTCACTCGCTATGACTTGAGACCTCAGTGTGATGTCTCGGCAAAAGTGATAAGTCTCACTAACTATTGGATGCTTCAGTATAACATGAAGAGATCGATGTGATGTCTTGGTGAAAGATGATTGTCTCACCGAATGGAATTCTCACATTAGCGTGAGTTGAAGACTTCAGCATGAGGTCTTGGTGATCTGTTGTAGTCTTGCCGATGGCATTTTTGAGATTGATATGACCTTTGAACTTCGGTATGATGTCTCATCAAATTACGATTGTCTCATCGATGAGAATGTTGAGATCGATGTGACTTGAAGACTTCGGTGTAATGTCTGGGCAAAGAGCAATAGTCTTGCTGACTGATGAACTCTTTGGAATACCTTGTGATCTTCGGTGTGAGGTCTTGGCGACATGGCGAAGTCTTAGCGATAGATCTCTAGACTCGATGTAACCTCTTGCCGATAGGGATGACTCTTGGAGATATTGAATGCTTGCTGTGTTGGCATTGGGGATACATAGTTAGTGTCTCACAGACATGACAACACAGGTTGAATTCCTTTGACCATATGATGACTATCCTATGTGGTGTATCGTGGAGCAATCAGAGGAAGAAAAATTCAAATGGCTGGCAGTTGGATTTTTTCAACAGCTGTGACGTTGGAGCTGAACTGTATGCAAGGAAATATCTACACAGGAGTGGAAAAATCTACGATGTTGAGCTGGTTGATTAGATAGTTGTGATCTGATAATTGAAACAAACAGATTGACACAGGTCATTGAGAACGAATTCATATATGTATGCATTGGATGTTCTGAAGAGAAGGTACAGAGAAGTACACAGAATAGAGTCGAGGAGAGCCAGAGAGAACAAGAGAAGAAGAGAGAGAGCCGAGTGGCTGGATAAAAGGCCATGAGGCTGAAGCAAGAGGAAGAGAGAGGTAGGGTTTTGCTGCTAGAATCTCTCCTAACCATGAATGCCATGGTTGATCTCTGATATTGAGTTTGCTACCAGTTCTATCCAGAATGAACAAGATGTAATCTTTGAAAAGGCTATGAGCCTGAAATTGTATTGTAACTGTTTATTGTTGAATAATACAATGCTCAATCTTTGGAATGTGGGGTTTTTTATCCGAAAGGATTTTCCCCATGTAAATCTGTTTGTTTTGGTTTTTGTCTCATCTTCCATGTCTGTTGGTTCTTGTTGTAGAATCTGTTAATGTATTTTTTTGAATTTACATGTGCTTCTCTTAGAAGGATCAATGTGGGAAATAAACTGTGTCTGTTTCTGCTTTAGGACATAGTTGTGCATGTCTTTGAGGCAACCTAATCGAAATGAAAGTTACCGAAGGAATTACTGTTCTTGGAGGTTACTCTGAGATGCCCTAGATTCCCTTACATACAATGCTAAATTAATGAAAAATTGGGTCTATTTAGCTTAGAAGGGCCCTAAATCCCATGTGAATGTTTAAAAAGCATTAAAACACTAGATTAGGTCTAGCTTAGTTTACAAGCCTCACAAATTTGATGTGAAGGTGTCAATAAATACCCTTTACAACATTAAATTAGGGAAAGGTTAAGTTTATTTAGTTTAAAAAGGTCTGAATCTTCCTAATGTGGATGTGTAAAACTCACAACACTAGATCAAGGCGATATCAAGTCCAATTCATCATCAATTATTCCTGAATTGAGCAAGGGATACATTTTTCTACACTCCATTTAGCCCCCACTTTAGTGAGAGGATGAACTTGCTTCAAAATCACACTAAAGTAGACATTGAAGAGAGGTTCAATCATAACCATGTAGATGGTCTAGGATAACAAAGTCAGGGAGGTAACCAAGCCCCCAAGATCCAAGATCCTCAGTCAAAATGACATAAGCATAAAAGGACACACACAATTTGTATGCTTTACAACAAAACAAGATACACTAACATGCAATGTCAATGACTAGAAGAAAAATGGACAAAAATAAACAAAAATAAAAATGTGGATCAAGCTTCGACCATTTGTCAAACGTGATGTGGATTAGATCTAGGTTGTTTGTCCAAAAAATGCATACTCACTCTGAGGCAACATAACTCTTGGCTATCCATTGGGTGAGAGGTCCAAAAAGGTGAGCAACATACACTCATGGCTGGTATGCACTCACACACACATGCGAGTGGCTATGGGGAAATTCATGCCTCAGTCGGGCTTCCCAATCAAACATTACAAAATTTATACCTCTTGATAGCTTTGATAAGGCGTCACAAAAAAATGATCTTCAAGCTCCATGAGGCAAGTAGAACTTCATATGCTTGAAACTCATAGACATTGTAAATGCAAAATAGTGTAAGGTTTGTTCAAAGGGATTTTCCTTAGTTTGTGCAAGGTCTCTTCTTAGGGAACATTGTGTCTAATGTCTCCAAGAGAGGACAAGTCAAAGAAATATCACACTCTTAGAGGAAATCAAACCCAATGACACCACCAAGAAAAGCATGCATCGCAAGAAGAAAGAAAATCACACAATGAAACATGAGTGTCGATGTATGCTCCCACTTTAAAGCAGTTGCTAACACCATTACTATGAGCAATTTATTTAAAGTAGAAGAAGAAATGAGAGATTATTCAGAAAGCCCTATGCCAAGTCATATGTTTCCAATAAGCTATGCCATGAAAAAGGTAGTATGCCACATGTGAGCCAACTTAAGGCATGTCATCCACATCCCAAGCTTTCTCTTATATGAGCATGAGAGGCGACCAACTAGCCAAAAGATACAACGACAAGTGACATACGAGGAGGAGGATAACTAACCCCTTTCCCCCACTTAGTGTAGGACAAGGATGAGACAAATAGGATGAAGAGAAGTATTAGTTAGAGGGACTAGGTGCTTCAATAGAATGAAGAGTACCATGATCCTTAAGATATTGAATTTTGTTACTTAAAGCCTTACATTCATTAGTAGAATGACCATGAACTCTATGATATGCACAAAATGAACTCTTGTATTAGAATTTATTTCGAGTTCTTGGAGGGAGGGATATCAAACGATCTTGGAGGAGTCTCAACAAGATACCTTCTTGATCAATGGTAGAGGATGTTTTGTTATTTTGCGACAAAGATGTCTCTTGTTTAGTACAAGGTGTTATACCTACACAAGACTCTTTAGATTGCAAGATTTTGTACTAGATCCTTCACAGGAGGATGTAAAATATAACAAATTCAAATCATTAGTGTTTTGTGTGATGAAATTGACATTAATTGAGGATTTCTTTATTTTTTCCATTTCTTGCAGAGGATAACAATCAATACCACTACTGTCTATTAGTTTAGGATTCACTACTATTAAAGTTGGCTTAGAATAATCTTTTGTAAGAGTGTTGATGTTGATCGAAGGCTTGTTCGATGGGTTGATTTCTATGAAAGGACAATAACCAAGACCATGAGTTGATTCTTGTGTGTTAGGCTCTATAGGGACATGTATGCCTTGTTCTCTAGCACCACATCCTTTTCCACTATATCCAAGTTGTTTCATAAGCTCATAACCTTTTCCATAAATTTTTTTCATTTCTTTTGGATTTGGTGGTTACTCATGATTCAGTTCATCAAATTTTGTTGTATAATATGTTGTTTTCTGTTCTAAAGTGGTTGAGGTGGATGCTTTCAAAGGGTCATTTGAATTTTGTATTGACATTACTGCCTTTTCTTTTCCCTTTTAAGAGTCTTTGTTTATGATCTTGTATTCTACCATGAATGTTGGTGTGAAATCTAAGGAACCCCTATCATCTTCTAATAGCTTTTTGACTTCCTCGATATGTTTTTATTTTTCTTTCTATTTTGTGGGTTCCACTTGTGTAGTTGATGTCAATGTTGCTAAAGGATTCTCCTTGTTTTTCTCAATATTTAAACAACTATTTGGGTTAGGATCAACTTCGAGTGTGTACACTTTGTTGTTGTAGACATACTTCATTACATGATGAAGAGTAGAAGGAAACCCATTCATTTCATGAATCCATGGTCTTCCTAAAAGGAGATTATAGGAAAAATCATGAGGCGTAACATGGATCGGTGTTTCTAATGTGGCCTTTCTAGCTATGATAGGTAAAGTGATCACACCCAACAATTGTTTTCCTACATTGTCAAATCGGTAATTAGATAAAGAATTGAGTTGAATGTTTGATTTATCAAGGCCAATCCTATCCAAGAAGGTCACACTACACACATTAAGGGTGGATCTGTTATCCACAAGGGTTCTCTTTATTCATTTTCATTTGTATTGAGATATTATTATGAAAGCTTCATTTTGTTTTTGTACTTCCAAATTGGGGGGTTCACTTTGGTGGAAAACAATTTCAGCATTTATTCCTTGAATCATGGCTGCTATGCCATTCAGTTGCACATTAGAAGGGATAGGAACTTTTTGTATGTAATTTTGAATCATGTTGTGGTAGTGAGGGGAGGCTTGAATAAGGTTCCACAATGATATCTTAGCAAGGATATTCTTTAGTTGTTCAACAAGATTGTACTCCTTTCTACTTTATGGAGATAAATGAGGAGGACCTGGTAAGATGGAGTTAGGAAATGGGAGGGATGTTGGAGTTGATTTTCTTGGTTGCAGATTGTTTCTAGTGTTATATGTATGAGTAATGATATTATGACTCAACTACTACGACAAATTATTCTTAGGTTGGTAAAGGATAAGTTTGGGTTTGTTTTGATTTGGAGGTTTGTTTGAAGGTGGGTAAAATATTAAGATTCTAAGTATGTCCCACAAGTTTTGTAGGAGGTCCAATAGTCAAGGGGGGTCTAATGGACACTTGTGCATTCATAACCTCAACGGTCTTGGTTTGATGTATCTATAATAAAGGGAAAACTAGTATCACCTTTTTACCATCCCCCAAGGAAGACACATTACTATTGTTGTCATTTTGTTGCACCATGATAGCCCCCCTAGGAGGAGAGTTTTAAGGATAACTACAAACTAAATGTTATTGAAATTCAAGGATTGGTTCTTCCAAAATGACTTCATCACAAGTAAGGGAGTTATCAATGGTTGGATTTTTTGTTTATCGATAGTGGGGATATTAGGAGAAGGCTCTATTTTATTGTCATTTTTCTCTAATGTCTCATTGTCTTGTGCCATATTATCTACCCTAGTAGGAGAGCTTGTAATATGTTCATCCATAGTTAGATTTTATAAAGTAGCTTCATCATAAGTAGGGGAGGTATTAAGAGAAATACAAGTATGATTTTCATACTTAGTAAATAGATCTTCCCAAATGGTAGGAGAATTAGGGAAGGGAGGGACAAGATTCTCATGACTCATAATAGGTGCATATTCTAACACCAACCTATCCTCTTTGCATTGAGGAGGGATATTAGGAGAAGGACAATTATGGCTATCTATGATATCATCCTCTTTTGCTGAAACATTCTCACAAGCAAGGGATGAATGGAGACTAGGTAAGGTGATGTTTAGGAATGTTACTATGATCTCATCTTCTTGTTTTCTAATATCTTCCAAAGGGGGATGCGGAGAGGGATGATCAAGACCCTCAATGCTTATATCTTCTTTTACCAAGATACCTTCATCACTAAGAGGAGATTTATCGGGAGAAGAACAAGTGTGACTGTTATGATTGTCTACACTACCATCCTTAGCAATGGGAAATGTAATGTTAAGGATTGTTTCAATGGTTTGATCCACTTGTTCCAGGATGTTCTCATAATTATGAAAGCTAATAGAAGGATAACTAATGTGTTTCTTAATGACCTCATTGTTGTAATCTATATTGAACTCATAACATGGGATGTTGTACTTATGCAATCCATTTTTAACCATATCAAAGCCACATCTCTTGAAATAAAACATACTATTATGGAAAAGTCAATAAAGTGTAATTCTATGACCTAAAGTGAAATGCAACAAGGTAATTTGTTGATTACACTATGTAAAAATTTGACAGTGAAATATTGTAAATGCAAATTTTGAATTGAGCAATGCATGAAATGGACTAAATTAAACTAGATTTAGTGAAATGCATGTAATAGAAAATCAACCAACTTAAACAAATAGTTAATGGAAGAAAACAGAAGTGCGGAAACAAGGTTTTTAGTGCTATAAAAGGCGATTTTAGGGGTGCACTAGGATTGATTCACCCAAGGTGGTGAATGAGTCCTAGTAGGGATTTTTTCCAAAATTTTGAAAGATTTTCAATTGTTTTTTCTACTTTTTAGTTTGTATTATGTGTATCCTAAATGGAAATGCAATTTTCAGATGATTTTTTGATGATTTTAGATGCAAAAATGCAACCTATATGGACTTAAATCACTAATGAAAAGTTTAGAAACCCTAGATGCCAAATAACTAATGCAAACTTTAATGAAAAGTCAATGTAAACTAGATATAGGATGATGATGGACTCCAAATTAGAAAAGAAGGTATTCTAAATGTAGGCTCACCAAAATGATTAGTCAAAAAATGGATGTTTTAAGGGTTTAAGACATATAACATCACTTTTATCCAACTAACATTCAAGGATGCCCTAGAGATCTCAACCCAATGAAGAATGTAGGAAGACATCTAAAAATAGGGTATCTTAGGATATGATTTCAAATTACAAGAGGGGTTCACCACCAATTTTTGACTTGGAAAAGACAATGAAATGCAAGGTATGGTGAAAAACCCTAATTGAGTATAATGACCTATAAAATGACTTAGAAATGCTAACAAAACATAACAGAAAAGTAAGGAAATGAATCGTGTACAATTGGAAACTTGATGATGACTAGAAAAAACTCTAAAATTTTGAAAAAACTTGAATTTTTGACCTAGTGGGACTCATTTTCCATTCCGGTTGAATCAGTCACAGTTCTATATTTTTGCACAAAAGTGGGTTTCAGGAAAATGGGTATCCAAATCTGCAAAGATCTCTGAGAAAAACCTAAAGGGGGCCTCATTCACCAGTTGTGGTGAATGAGTCCAATTTGGATTTTCTAGAACTTCAAAGTTTTGATCTGCACCTCTCAGTTTGCTCTTTTTTCTCCTCCATGTTCTCAGATTCAAAACCCTTATTTTTGGGACTGTAAGGGACTTTTTGTGAAGATTATAGCCTTGCAAATAGGGATACCACTCCAACAATCTTGTAACCTAATCTTCAATGATATTTTAAGCTCCAAGAAACTAGATCTGCAATCACACATGTAAAGAGGAGAAAAATTGTTGATTGTTAGCGAATAGGGGTTTGCTTCGGTCAAACCCCTTGTAGTTAATTAAAAAAATGATGAAATAATGAAAGATGAACATGAAACATGAATAATGATATTAAACCTTGATTGATGTATTATAAATCTACAACTCAACATGAAATGGCCATGAAGGATGTAGATCTCGATCTTGACAATAGGAGTAGAACAACGCTTGATCATGGATCTTTAATGCTACATTACAACACTAACTCAAAAACATGCTTGATGATTCATATGCTTGACATGATGATGGATCTTGAATTTCTGCAATAATTAATGAAGAATTTTTCCCTTGAATTCCTTAGAAATTATCTTGAATGCTCTTGTAACAATCTTGGGAAGTCTTGAAATGATTAACTCTTGCTTGATTGACTTGATAACAAATAGGCTTGATGAAATAATGATTTGGAAATATTTTTATATAGGAAATCCACTCAAATGACCATTAATTTGATCCCCAAAGCCAACATAGAAGAAATTTGAATTAAAACTCCACTTTTTGCCAAGTCTCAAACCTCGAAAATAGGCCAAAAGGGATTCATTTGCCATTCTGGGTGAATGTGTCCCACCTAGATGGGACTCATTCATAAAAGGTGGAAAATAGGTCCCACAGGGGCTATTTTAAGAGCTAAAGTGTTAGGGAGTGCATAAACTAAGTTTATATGTTGATATTATCAAGTTTCTTTTATCAAAATATGCCTTGGGATGCATAATATGGGGTCATAGGGGGCCTATTAATGATGATATTAAGGTCATAAATTGAAGAGGGCCCAAAATCTAATGTGAAAGTGTAAATAAATACACTTCACAACACTAAATTAAGGAAAAATTAGGTCTATTTAGCTTAAAAGGGCCCTAAATCTCGTGTGAATGTGTAAAACACATTACAACACCATATTAGGTCCACCTTAGTTTACAAGCCTCCAAAATTTGATGTGAAGGTGTTAATAAATAACCTTTACAACATTAAATTAGGGAAAAGCTAAGTTTATTTAGCTTAAAATGGGCCCAACACCTAATGTGGATGTGTAAAACTCACCACAACACTAGATCAAGGTGATATCAAGTGCAATTTATCATTAATTATTCCTGAATTAAGCAAGGGATACATTTTTCCACTCTATAATATCATGCTCATATTTTTGTGAATAAAAAAATAAAACAAGAGGGGGGAGAGATAGAGAGGAATATCTAAAAAAAGAGTGAGATATATAGATCTAAAGAGATGGAGAGGAGAGATAGAGGGATAATATCTCTTCCTCTACCTCTATCTCCCTATATCTCTGTCTCCATCTCCATTCATATCTCATTATCCATATCTCTCTATACATCTATCTCCCTATACTTCTATATATTTGTATCTCGCTCTCCCCCTCCCTCTCCCTCTTTTGCTCTTCCTTCTTATCTGCTAAGCTCTCCCTTTCTCTGTCTTTTTGTTTATCTTTCTATCACTATATCTCCCCCTTTATATTTCACTTTATCTCTCCCTCCTCCTCTTCCTTTATATATCTCTCTCTTTATCTTTATCTCTCCCTCTACCTCTATCTATCTTTCTATATAACTATCTCCCTTTTACCCTCTCCCTCTATCTTCATCTCTATATCTATCTTCTTCTCTCCTCTCTCCCCTCTCCCTCTTCCTATACGTATATATATATATCTATATTTACCTATCTATATCCATATATTTCTATACCTTCATCTCCCTATCCCTAATCTCTTTTTCTATTCCTTTATATCCCTCTATATCACCCTCTATCTATATCCCTCCCTCTCTTACTATCCCTCTCATTCTCCTTCTATATATTGGGTTATCTCTCTCCAATCTCCTCTCTCTCCTTTTGAAGACCTATCTCTCCACTTATCTCTCACCAACCTCCCTCTGTATCTCTAACCTCTCTCTTTCTCTTCCCATATTTCCCTATCTCTCCTCTCTTGCTCTCTATTTATCTATCTCTACTACTCTCCATCTCACCCTCTCTCCCTCTCCCTCTCTATCTATCCATATCTCCTTCTATTTATATTTTTGTCTCTCCCTCCCTCTCCCTTATCTCTCTCTCCCCCATCTTCTTCTCTTCTCCATATTTATCTATCTCTCTCCCTTTCTCTACCTCTATATCTCTATATCCCACCCTCTTTATCCCTCTCTATATCTCATTATATTGAGCTATCTCTCTATCATTTTGTCACCATTTATATCTCTCTATATTACTCCCTCTCCCTCTTTCATTATATCTCTCTATGTAAATTCCTCTTTATCTCTCTAGCTATCTATCAGCATTTATCTTTATTCCTACCTCCTCATCTCTTTATATTTATATTTCCTTATCGCTCTCTTTGTATCTCTATTTATTTCTCTCTCTTCATATATCCATGACTTTGTCCCTCTCCCTCTTTCTAGAACTCTATATCTATATCTCTATTTTTTCTATCTCTATCTTTCGAATATCTCTCTTTCTTTATTTGTATCTCCTTATCTCTCTAGCTATTTACCCCTATATCTCTCCCTCTCTCTACCTCTCTATATATCACTTTTATCTTTATATTTCCATCTCTCCTACTCTCTTCCTCTCTATATATTTATTTCTTACATCTCTCTATCCCTCACCCCCTCTATGTTTTCCTCTTTCTATCCCTATTTATCCCTCTCCCTCTCTCTCCCTCTCCTTATTGAAATTCTCAAAGTAGGTATAAATATAAAAACATTATAGCACTCTCATGTTATAATGCTAGCACACTCACATTATAACACTATAGTGTTATAACATGCTCACATTTATAGAGAAGCAAAATTCTAAAAAGCTGAAAAAAGACATGTGGGTCTAATGATTTTGGACCCGCATGCTTTTTTTTACCATACATTCTATGTGATCTAACATAAAACACACTTTTCTTAGTTTTGAAAAAACATCAATCATTGTTTAACAATTCAACCACTTTTTCTTTTCTTTCGGCACAGAATAATCAAATTGCATGTTTTTAGATTAAAATTGATAATATCAAGTGATATTTTTTCATTTTTATGGAATGATAATTATCATTTTCTTCTTTGAATTCATAACACACAATTTTTTTTTTTCATATTTTATAGTAATTCTATCATATTAAAAAATAATTGAACATCATACCAAGGAAGTTAATAAAAATCTTAAATTTTGGATGAGAGTGAAGCTAAAAATGAATTCAAGACAATATCATGTAGTTAAGAAATTAAATCCCAAAGTTTAAGGTGCATTCTCTTTTCCTTTTTCCCTTTTCTTAATAATCCCTTTTCATCACAATTCATGTGCTACATAGCCTAATGCTATTTCACTTCATTTTAGCCTAATCATTAACCCTTCCATGGTTCATATCCATTATTTTTACAAAAAAAATAATGTTGTCACTATTTTTTTCAAATGACACTCACTTATCCAAGCTAATATCAATCAATTGTTGGCCTTGTCGTTGCACCAAAAAGTCACCCTATCAATGCCCAATACAAGCTTTAGATAAGATCCATAGGAGGCAGTTAAACCATGTCACAAACCCATGCATTGTGTTGGACAAGGAAGACCAAGGGACACACCATCTTACAAAAATCCCTCCCTAGCATAAGCGAGGGGTTTGAACCTATGACCTCTGCTCTAATACAAGGGGGGGTGAATCAGTTGTCACACAAATACAACCTTAAAACTTTATCACTTATCAAATCTTCAACCACACTATTATGTTATTAAATATAAGCATGAAACATAAATAAAAGAAAGTAAATCAACACAATGAACACTATATTGTTACATGGAAAACCCAATAAGGGAAAAACCACTGTGAGGGTTAACTCACAATATAAAAATTATAAAATGAATACAAAGCCTCACTTCCCAAAAGAGGACTCACTTTCTGAATGCAAAGGCTCATTTCCTACAAAGGACTCACTATCCAATAGAGAGTCTCACTACCTATAGATACAAAAGAGAACAATAGATCCACCACTACAATTAAAGAAAATTCACAGGATTACTGAACCCTTCAGTTCACTACCTTCAACAAGTTAAAAAACCACTATCACAACTCACTCACACACACTTCTAATCTTATGATTTGTGGCTCTCTTTCGTCACTTTGCATCTCACTGTCATACAATTCTTCACAACTTGAATTTCTTTTATACTATTCTCAACCTTAGAAACTTTCTCCAAGGTCAGCCACAATACATCATTTCATAAATTCAAATTATGTCAGAAAATATAAATTCCCATGGTGGAAAGGAATAATAATGGACCAATAAAACATATAACCAAGACCACAAATAATATTATTGAATCTTCTACACTCTTAATTAATATTTTTATTCCTCGAATAAAGTGTAAACACCCAGTCATCCAAGCCTAATGAAAACACAAAAGAACATTGATGCACATGCTTATCAACAAGAATATGACATAGGGACACCTCAACATGCTTCAATATGCATGAGACTTCATCTTAGAGTTCTTCAGATACTTTTGCAGCAAAACAATATACTTCATACACTGAATACCTTTCACCAGATCTTCTAAAATATGCAAACTTGTACTGGAATAGAGAAACATGACAAATAGATTACCAAACTTCATCCATCTTCACTAGAGCATGGAAAAGACCCTCACAAGACATATCCTAGATCTACAAGATCTGAAATAAAGTAGCAGAGAACTGCAGAGGAAAACCAGTTCTCCAAAGCCATAGAAGACCAACTCTACCAGAGCAATTCAAATACCGGTGAATGTAACTCTCACACATCATCACACCAGAAGCTAAAACTCAGCATATATCACCACTAAATCACCTTTATCAAACCTTCAGGTCTGCACAAGCATAGGACTAACACAGGATAAATGTGGAGTACATACTGGAGCACATTTTGAACTCTTTCAACATTTTGACTTCTCTTATTTATTTAATTTTCTC
>VDFB02281492.1:743022826-743296691 GCA_007258455.2 Sequoia sempervirens | reverse complement strand
TCCTTTCGTGAAGTTGTATTGATCAAAAAAATCAAAGTGTTAAAAAACACAATGTGTTTTCAAACAAGAATCCTCCTCCTCTTTTGCTTTGCATCTTTTCGCCTTTGTTCGTTTGTACCTTCGCTTGTACCTTCGCTTTCACTTGATTCCGATGTTTGACTTTGATATCAACCTTTGCCCTTTTCCTATCAATATCACAAGTAAGAGTTAGGCAAAATGATAAGATTTAAGGCATGTCAACTCTATGAAGTAATCTTTTCCTTTTTTAAAGCAAGGAAAATAAAATAAAATTGCATTGACATTTATTATTGATTCAATGATAAATGTCAACACACTTTTAATTTACACATAACCTTACGATAAACTTGAATCAATGATAATATGCCAGGACACTTTTAATTTACACTTGCCTTTTATAACAACAAAAAGAAATGGATTTCAAAACTTTTAATTTACAGCAGACCAAATGCGCATTAAAGACCAACTTAGGTACAGCAGTTATGATGATGACTTCAGTAGTGTTTGGCAGTAAACAAGAGTACATTGTGTTGATGTCGACCAAATCACATTGCATAGAGCACATCTAGAATCTAGAGCCATAGCCATAGCTGCAGTAATAATCATAGCCCCTCATAGCTCTAGTCTTGCAAAGAGTAATAGGAAAGCTGCAAAATAGTTGTCTTTTCAAAAAAAATATGACTGCGAGATGAGAATTCTAGACGGTGTTATGTAAGAAAAATGACAAAAAACACTATAAAGCATGTGCCTCCTTCATTGAAAATTTAATGAATAGGCATTGAGGCTAGGGGTGGTGTATCGACTCGCAGCTGTGATGATTAGACTGGTAAACGTTCGCCATCATTTCCACCATGCTCACCTCGCTTTTCGTGGCCATCAAACTGCCCTGCAATAAATTCTCACGATGTAAAAGCACAACAAAGCACCTTGTCTTTAATGTTAGAAGTCCGCACCAAGTGGTGGAGTCAGGCCATCCAGAGGAGCAGCGACCACAGATTGGTGAACATTTAAATTGCAGAGCTCTCAGAAGACCGCTTGTGTGGAATGCGTAAGCATAGGAAAGGCGTATGAAATGTTAGACCTCTTAGAAGACTGCTTGTGTGGGTCGCTCTTTACCAAACAATGGGACATCCTCTGCAATGGTTATTACTGCATGGTGAAGCCAGTATCATACTACACCATCGCACAGACCAGAGGGACCGACTGACAACTTCTTGACTGCGCAGAATGAGCAAAGAGTATACCCGCTGCTTGGCCTATCTACAGCTGCACCACAGAAGCGTTGACTTCAAGAAATGATTTGAGGCCGAGTTTGGTGGAGTCCCATTTGAGGCGTCCTCTGTAGCGTGTGGAAGCATAGATCAAGTCACATGAGGGCGCGATGAACTACTTGATAGAATGTCTGTATGAAGAATACAAAAGCATAGGGAAGCCGTTGCAACTGTTTTGACATTATATTGTGCTTTGCATTAGATATTATAAAGCGTAGATTTGAAACGATGAGTAGCTACTATAAAGCGCTTTGGAGCAGCAGAGGAGTCAATGCAGCCACCGATTGAGCAAAATAAAGGGCGTTGGGCATTAAGAATAAATCAAGGTAGCTGTAACGTGAAGCTAGCAATAGTGATATTGAATAGAAATGACCTATATCAATGAAATAAAGTGATCAAACCAGACAATATTGATCACCAATATTAGAAAAATTCAAGCATTTAGAGTCACCAAGCGCAAGGTCAAATTCCTAGAACTTTTTCCACATTCTCTGGTAGATCTTATATGCATCACGCTGAAACATAGATAAGGTACATGAACTGCTGAACATAATGCCTAAAAGGAAATATTAACTCATGGAATACGTTGATTGCAGTATATGTTTAGAAAAGTTTCTTTTAAGCAAAATCCATTGATAGGTGAAAAACCAGATACCACAACCTTTTTCTACAAATGGAATGATTGTATAACCTGCGTTAAAATGGATCTGTTGAAAAGACATTAATTTTCAAGCAAATGATATTAGCAGGCATAAATGCAATCTTTGACAGCAGCCTTTCTACCTGTGTTGAAAGGGAAACTATGATTTGAGCTATTCTTGCCACAGAAATTCACAGATTGAAAGGATTTATTAGCTATGATTTTATATGCCCTCCCTCTAGCGCCATTTTGTGGACATCGAAATCTGCAAATCGTTAGTAACTAACATATACAAACATGATTAGTTTCCAAGCAATAAGCACCATTCAACATCCATATGAGATATCTAACATGTTTTAAAATGCTATCTAATAACAAGATACATAAAATCCTATAAAGAAAAACATGAAACCAATCTATCCCATATTGGATTGGTGTCACATGTGCTAGTGACCCTTTCCCAATCCTTGATTGAAAGCTTAGATGATGATGATAAGATGGAAATGATGAGCAAAATTAGTTCTCAAGGAGAGTAACTTTGCATATGATTTTTGGATGAAATTGTGGAGTGGATGAACAAAATCAGATCTCCATGTGAAGAGAGTGACTTTGCATAAAGATTGTGGAGATTGTGAAGGATTTGCTTGAGGATGATGTAACGCATTTTAAAGATAAAATGCTGAAAGTTGAAGAGGGAATTCAATGTGGACTTGAAAAACAGCCACTGAATTGAGAACTAATTTCGTCATGTGATTATTAAATGTGTGCAAGATTTGGGAAGAGTGCCCAAGAGGGGAAACTTTGAATTCAAAATTTGGCAAGCAATTCTGAGAGGGGGACAAGGTGTATATAAATAAAATGCCCGGCTGACTTACCGCGTATGGAAAATGATTGTTTTAATAAAATCACAAAATTGACTTATTAAAAAAGGGATGGGATTGAATTCTAGATTAGGGATTTAGATTAATTTAATGATGAATATGTTGATCGAATGTCGATTAACCTGATCGACTTTGACCTTTGGAAAATGATTTAAGATTTGATTTAAATGGCTTTTTGATTTTAAATAACCTTAGGCAATGAGATTATTTAAATGGATAAAGGTGATGAATGGATCCAATGCAATATCTAGTTCAATTGATAAATGATCCTGATCGAATGTATAATGTAAATTTTGCATGTCTACAACCTCAAGATAACACAACAAAATAAAACTTCATTCTAGACTTCTTGAAAACCTAGTGTTTCCCAAGTGCTCCTGCACCATTCTCCCCCTCCCTGAACAAACACTAAGGGATGCGAGGAGAGAGCAGTGATTCATCAATTCCTTGCTTCTTGAACTCAACTTCATCTACCCAAGTAGCCTCAGATTCATGTTTTTTCTTCCATTTGACAAGATGCTCCATATACACCTTCTGCCTTGTAGATTTCTTCACTCTTGACTCCAGGATTCTCTCTACTTATAGCTTGTCTGGAGTAGGTAAGGCTATGTTTCTTACATCCTTGAAGATCTTCCTACTTTCCTGATCTGAGTTACTGAATGTTCCCTTATATCTGATCAAATCAACAATGTTGAACACTGGTGAAATCCCTAGATCTACTGGTAACTCCACCATGCATTTTTCCCATACTTGGCCAACACTTTGCATGGTCCCACTCTTTTCATCTACAATTTGGTTGATGTACCCTTCTACAACCTGGATTTTTATAGGTGAACCATGGCATAATCTCCTAATGCAAATTGCAAATCTTTTCTTGACAAATCTACCTTATCCTTCAACTTTTGTGTAGCTTCGGTGATTGTCTTCTTTACCCACTCCTGAATCTCCTTCATGGTCTGACATAAGTCCTCTGCATGTCCACTTCTATGTTCCATAGCTCCAAGATCTTTGAGCTCACATATGCCTCTTGGGTACATCCCATACACAACTTCAAAAGGGCTCATCCCTGTGGTTCAGTTCACACTATCATTGTAAGCATAGTCAACTTGTGAGATAACCATATCCCATGTTTGTCCATACTCCTTAGTTAGGAACCTTAGAAGGTTACCTAGCACCATGTTAACCACCTCTATTTGACCATCAGTCTGAGGATGGTAAGCTAATCCAAATGACAGGTTGGTACCCAATCTACTCCATAGATTCTCCCAAAAGTGACTCATGAACTTCACATCCCTATCTGAAACAATGCTCAAAGGCAGTCCATGGATCCTTACAACTTCCTTGAAGAAGAGATGAGCTATGTAACTACCATCATGAGTAGTTTTGCAAGGGATAAAATGACTCATTTTTCTAAATATGTCCACTACTACATAGACACTGTCAAAACCAGTCTTGGTCTTAGGAAGGCCTACCACAAAATCCATGCTTACACACTCCCATGATCTATTAGGAATGGGTAGGGGTTGATATAGACTAGAATTGCTGTCTCCTCCCTTAGATTTCATACACACAACACATTGTTCCACATACTTTCTAACATCTCTTTCCAACTTAGGACAGTAATAGAATCTTTGCACTAGTTCTAAAGTCTTGTTGATGCCAAAATGTCCACTAAGACCTCCATTATTCTTTTCCTGAATGAGATTTTCCCTCATTGACCCTCTTGGAACACATAACTGATTTCCTTTAAACAATAACCCACTTTACAATTTATACTCTGAGTATTGGCTATGGAAATGGTTCTCAAAGTTTTAACATACCTTATAGACCTTTGAAAATTCTTCATCTTCCCCATAGAGATCTTTAAAACTGTCAATCCCTATGTTCTTCACTTGTATCTCTTGCACTGTCAACAACCTCCTGATCAATGCATCTACTACTTTGTTTAGCTATCCCTTCTTGTTCTTGATGGTGAAGGTAAAAGCTTGGATGCATTCCATCCACTTCAAATGCCTATTACTCAACTTCTCTTGAGTTTTGATATAGCTAAGTGCCTGATTGTTAGTAAAGACTACAAACTCCTTGGGTAGAAGGTAATGCCTCCACTTCCTAAGTGACTGAACCAAAGCATAAAGTTCTAAGTCATAGGTTGAATACTTCTTTGCTTCATTGAGCTTCTCACTAAAGAAGGCTATAGGCCTGCCCTCTTGACTTAACACTCCTCATACTGCCACTCCACTTGCATCACATTCAACAGTGATTTTTTTTTCAAAACTAGGTAATAAGAGAATAGGTTGAGTTTCCACCTCTTGCTTCAGTTTCTCATACCCTTTCTCAGCTTCTTGAGTCCACACAAACTTAGTTTTTAAACCACCATTGATTGCATCTAGGACTGGTGCACATATACCACTAAAGTTCCTTATGAATTTTCTGTAAAATTGAGCCAATCCATGAAAACTTCTTACCTCTGTCCTTGTGGTTGGTGTAGGATAGTTTAGTATAGCTTCCACCTTGCTTGGGTCCATTTTCAATGTTCCTTGGGATACTACAAACCCCAAATACACAAGCTCTTGTTTGAAGAACTCACATTTCTCTAGATTGATGGCTAATTTCTCCTCTTGCAACCTTCTAAGAACCATCTCCACATGCTTTAGGTGTTCTTCTGCTATCTTACTAAAAATGAGTATATCATCAAGATACACTACCACAAATATCCCTGTAAAGTCTTTAAGCACTTCATTCATGAGCCTCATGAATGTGCTAGGGCCATTAGAGAGGCCAAATGGCATAACTCTCCACTCATACAACCCATCATTTGTCTTAAAAGTTATTTTCCACTCATCTCCATCCTTGATTCTAATATGATATCCACTCTTGAGATCCAACTTTGTGTAGTATTGAGCTCCTCTAAGACAATCCATTAAGTCTTCAATTCTAGGAATAGGGAACCTATACCTAATGGTGATCCTATTTATTGCTCTAGAATTAGTGCATAACCTCCATTTACCTCCCTTCTTGGTTTCCAAGACTACCGGTACTGCACATGGGCTAATGCTCTTTTGAATCAATCCTTGATCCAACAACTCTTGCACTTGCCTAGCTACCTCTAGATTCTGATCCGGTGTAAGCTTATAAGCTGATTTGTTAGGCAATGAGGCTCCAAGTATGAAGTCAATTTGATGACTTATGGATCTCTTTGGTGGTAGGGTTGCAGGTGCACCATCACTTACAATGTCCTTGAACTGATCCAACAACTTTAGGACTACTCCAGGTATGACTGTCTTTTCAGCCTTGTCCTCTTCCTTGGGTTGCACCATGACCACATATCCTTCACCTCCTTGATGTAGGTATTTAATGAACTCTTTTCCACTACTCAATAAGACACTAGGGGTCTTTGACTGTCCTTCTTCCTCATCTAATAGTGACTGCAACTTGAATGTCTTCCCATCCTTCTTGAAAGAAATGGTGTTCTCTTTTCCATCATAGATGGCACTTTTTTCATACTACCATGGTCTGCCCAATAGAAGATGGCATGCATCCATGGGTATTACGTCACAAATCAACTTGTCTTTATATTCTCCAATGGAGAACTCCACCATTGTCTGCTCATTGACAAGAACACTCTGTCCTTTGTTCAACCATGTCACCTTGTAAGGGTTAGTGTGGGGTACCTTTTCTAACTTCAATTTCATCACTACCTCCTCTGAGATGATGTTGTCAGTAGACCTTGAGTCCACTATAACCTTACACACCTTTCCAAGTATTTTGCACCTTACTCTAAATAATGCTCTTCTCGGTTTTGGCTCTTCCTTGACCAGTTGTTTGATCAAAACTCTACTGAACATCAGATTCTCCCCCACTTCTGATTCAATGTGACTAACCTCTGGTGATTTGACATTCATGGTGTCCTCTTGTGCATATGCCACTCTCTTCTCAGTATTTGATGAAGATGCTTTCTCCGGGCACCTATAAGTTGGATGTCCTACTTGTCCACAATGGTAACACTTCATATTAGCAAAGTAAGAATTGCTCCTGCCTCCTCCTCTTCCTCTATTTGAACCTCCTTAAGGTCCTCTACCTTTGTTATACCCTCCTCTAGAAGGTGTTTCATTTCCATGATCTATGGATTTAAACTCTCCTTGGTTTCTTTGGTCATTGCCTCTACCTTGGTAGCCACCTCACTGTCCTCTTTGATCTCTTTGATCTCTACCTTTGCCTCTACCCTTAGAAGCCTGGTCTTGCTTCCTCTTGTTTCTTTCCTCAATCTTGATAGCTAATTGGTAACATTGATGTACTGTCTTAGGACTTAAAAGAGCCATCTCCTCTTGAATGTTCCATTTCAAGCCATTAAGATACCTAGCCACCTTGAGACTTTCATCTTCTGAAACATTAGACCTTATACAAACTTTTTGGAACTCCTCCATGTAGGTATTCACATCTTGGTATTTCTTCCTTAGACTTTGTCTCTTCTTGTGTAACTGAATCTCATAATCATCTGGCATATATGCTTCCCTCACTTTGGCAACCATTCCTTTCCAAGTTGAAATAGGTTGTTTGCCTTCCTTTTCCCTCTCTTTCTGAATGAATTTCCACCATGTCAAGGTAGAACCACTTAATCTTGATTTGGCCACCTTTACCTTCTATGCTTCAGTGACTCCATCACATTCAAAATGGTTTTTCATTCCCTCTATCCAATCCATGACTAGATCAGCTTCCATTTTTCCACTAAATAGTGGTATTCCTTCAAGTGCTTTTCCACTCAAAGCATTCAATGCCTTCAAGAAAGGCTCTTCTTTCAAAATAGGATCAGGTTCATGGATCTTATCTTCCTCTACAACCTCTTCTTTCTTTGGTACCCTTCCTTCAAACTATGCTTCATTCAACGCTTGCTCTTGTTGGTCTATTCTTTCCCTCAATAGCCTATTGTCTTCCTCTTGTCCTTCGACCATCTTGGACAACTCTGCATTTGTCACCATGATGGTAGAATCACTTGACTCAACTTTTGACATACATTATTCTATCCAAAATCTTTAACTTGCTCTGATACCAATCTGATAGGGTAGGGTTAGATGGAACACTCACTGTTCCATGCCCTGGGTCTCACCTTGGCGAACCCCATTGGTGTCACTCTCCACCACCTTAACCTATAGGCCCTAATTCTTGTTAGGCACCCCTAGTTCTCTTGGCCAACCCTACTATCATCTCCATTTCCCTAATCAAGCCAATCTTGGTGCTCTCTCTACCATTCTCTCCTTAGCCCTTAATCTTCCTAAAGGCTAGCTAAAACTCCAACCTTCACTAATTCGATGCAGGGGTGTGTGATGTCTCCCATGGATTCAAGACCATCCCCCTAGGGTTCTTGATCATCCACCAATCTCCAATTCTCCATCACTCTCACCAAACCCTCTTCTAGGGTTAAAAAGGCTACTAACCCTTGAGCCCCAATTAGGCCTCCATCACCGAGAAATCTTGTCTTTGCTCAAAAATTTCCCAAAAGAAACTCCTTATTTCTTTGTGATTCTTGTATCAATTGGACTCCTTTCAGTGATTTTTGAGGACTTAAGCCTCAACTATCTGTACAATGCTTGAACTCTAAAATGAGCATTTTCTAGGGTTTTTTTAAGCCACTGTCTTGCCGTTTGCAAACTGTCTACTTGTTCTGAAATCAAATGATCTGATGGAGCCCTATCCTTCATACCATACCTAGGTAAGGCACTTACCTACCACCTCCAAAAGTAAATTTTCAATAACTTGACATCCGTGCGGAATTATGTGCTCTGCACTTCTTGCTTTCCTAGCCAGGTACCATTCTGGCTCGCCTAGGGCAAGATCAGTTCCTGACCTTTCCTAACCCCTATAGCCTACCATATGGAAAAACATGGATTCTAGGTACTGTTCCCAAAGGGATTTACAATTTTTACGGTGGGAAAGTGGTCTAGCACTCCATTTCTTCAAAACTGTCTGGTTTAGACCAGCAACAGGGTAAAAATGAACTATTTACAAACTATGAATGGAAACGAATCAAAAAAGACTAGAAAATGGCACACACAACTTTTATTCTATCAACAATTCATCCTACATGCAAGACAGTAACAAATTCAATCCATTTAAACCCTACTTTTAGAAATAAATCATAAAATAACACACAAAAGTGTTGTTTTCTTTCAATCCACTAAGTGTTTACACAATAACAAGACTTCCAGCCCCACTCTCAGGTCGAGGCACACCTTAAATAAGGTCCCTCAATTAGTTATCTTCCTTGGTCAGACTTATTCAAGACCTAAAAGTAAGAGTTGTAAAACCCACTGTGTTTTTCAATTCTTGCCAATTGTTAGCAACCTAATCAAGTTTAGTTCCTAAACCCATCCATCCTCTTCACTTCTTATTCTACTGATCACAATAGATCAAGACTTATTCATAAACCTCACATGCTAACTAAATGGTCAACATGACCTCAAGATAACAAAACAAAATAAAACTTCATTCTAGACTTCTTGAAAACCTAGTGTTTCCCAGGTGCTCCTGCACCACTTTTCTTTGGAAATTTTTTTCAAGAGGCGCATCAGGTCTTATATCTTCAAGATTATTCTTTTGGGGTGGCATCATTATTCCTCATAGCTGATCATATCATATTTTTTCCAGGTTGTATAATATCTGATTTTTCTTTGAAATCATATCTTCACAAAGCTTCTACGACATCCAGAGCCATTAATGAAGTAGCTCAAATTTTATTGACAAAGATTATCATGATCTAATAAGATCTTTGATTAGATTGTGGAGTATCAGATGAGGGAACTTGTTTGGAGTTCATCTCTATCGACTACAGTATTGGCTCATCTCTCTGGCTCTATAAAAGGGGTTTGTAGTGACTAAAGAAAGGGGGATCTTTTTATCACCAAGAGAATTTCTCATTGTATTATAATAGTGAGGAGTAGGAAATATTTTACAAATCTTTGTTTCGCTTTATGGCATGTTAAAATTGTTAAGACTATTATTCAGATTGACATTCAAACTTTGCATTTATGTTATTTATTGCAAGAAATATTAATATTAGGAAGAAAAATATGAAACTATGCATCTATATGGCCTCTGTCACATGTTTCCTTTCTCTATTCTATATATGTTGAATGCTTTGTGTCAATTTATATTGGTGTTGTCTTGGTGATTATTTTATATGCCATTAGCTTTTATGTTTTCTCAATGCTACCTTTTAGAAATTGAATCATGTTTATTGTACTCTTTAATTTTCTATGGATATTGTGTTAACTTTCATATTATGTTGTAAGAGCTAAAGGTTTTTGTAAAGATTTGAAATATTCCTTTAGTAATAGGTTTCTTGCTTCTATCAGACCTTAATAGGTCCTTCCCGCGGGGAGATCTGAATGGCTACTTTGCACTTCTATGGGCCTTAGTTGTTCATTCTCTTCCCAAAAATGAAGGGTCTACAACATTTTGTGTCCATTTCATCAGAAGTAAGAAGTTGCTAGGATTTAAAATGTTGTAAAATCTTTCGTGCATCACAATTTTTTTTTCCCCATATTTCTTCTTCCCCTTTTCCCCACAACACAAGGAAGAGTCAAATTCTATAAAAATATTGGAGGTCATTCAGTGAGGTACAATTTTATCTGCCACTCACTTAATTTCCCATAAGGCTATTTGAGAGAAGCACAAGCTTTCATGATCAACAGTAGGATAATAATATCTTATTCCAAGGAGCTTCTTGGTAAAGATCATGCTAATTTTATGAGAACCACAAATTCCATTATGGACTTCTTGAAGTGTATGGGTAGCCTCATATACATTGATACATCTGAGAAAATTTTCATTGTAGCCCCTATGTTAGAGTGTGACATCAATTAGATTGTAATAAGAGGCATGTTTGATGAGGGATTTATGTTTATTTTATCATATTTTGGGTGGGATGGTTTTATCTTTGAGGTATTTATAGATATTAATGTATGAATTTATGTTGGGACCAAGAATGTTGCAAACCATTTTAGATTTATCGTGTCAAAAATGAGTTCAAGAAGTTGTTCGATAAGTAAATGATACTTATGAGTATTACCAAACATGTCTAAAAGAGATCCTATGGTAACCATTGCATTAACATCATTGTTTCTAATGTTGGATACTTGTTCAAAAGATATATCTAGGAAATAATACTTTAAATTATCCACCATGAATTTATAGGGGATGATCTTATAATCCTTTGTGAGGAACTCATTATAAACTTACTTAATATCTAATTATGGATTACCAAAGACCTATGAAAGATGAATGTTACACTACAATACTATTTTGAGATGAAAAATGAGTGATTTGAAATATTTTTATATGTTATTTGTACAAGGTATCTTGATGCAAAATTATTTTGGAATGAGATCACCTTGATGGGTGATGAAGAGGATACTAGTGCTAGAACCTTGTGAAGTAAACTATCCATCAAATTATAGTCTCTAACATTTAGATTATTTAATATGAAGGATATATTCATCAGCAAACTCTATGATCAATGTACAAATACTTGGGAGTGTAGCCTCTACTAATAGGTCTACAATATATTGCTCTTTGATTGCCTTATGATCCCCATACTCAATGCCAAACTCACTAAGGAGCATAACCCACTTAGTCATTCTTCCTAAGAGTTTTAATTTAGATAACATACACTTTAGAGGATCCAAATTAGAAATGAGATGGGTAGTGTCATTGATATGAATATAGTGATAGATCTTCTAGGAGGAAAATATTATTGCAACGCACAGTTTCTCCAAAGATGAGTAGTTAATTTTACTCTCAATCAATGTATTCATAAGAAAATTAATGTCATTTTCTTGTCCTTGATCATTATGTTGTGCAAGTAGGGTGCCCAAGGAATTTTGTGTGGCCAAAATGTAAAGAAAAAAATTATTGTCAAGTATAGATATTACTAGAACTGGTGTATTAAAAATATATTCCATGATCTAGTCCAATGATACTTAACATGATGTGTCCTATTCAAATCTAGAACTTTAATTGAGAAAACATGAAAATGGGTGGCATTTATTTGATAATTGGGAAAAAAATCACAATGGCTTAAAGCTTACACTATAAACTATGCAACTCTATAAGATTGGTAAAAGGTGGCATTCTAGTTATAGATTTTTCCTTATCATGATTGACTTAAATTATACACATGAAAATCATCAATCCTAGGATTTTTCTTAATGTGACTCTTGAAACAAAGAAAAAGAGATCCTGCGTCCTAAATACAAAGAACCTAGGATTCAATGGTGCCCTTTTTCCAAATTTCATTAGAGGTGTAAATCACAAGGTGAAAATATTGACTTTCAACCCTGAAGGTGAGCTAATTAGACCTAGATCTATATCTGATTGAGGATTGGAATGGGTTGGGATTATTTTGAAATTATTAACTTAATTATCCTATATCCCTTAATATGTAAAATGCAAGATCCAAACAACTGACAAATGGAAACAACAATTTTCCAGTGGATTTGGGAAGTGCAAAGTGATATGTACCTTCCAAAAAAAAGTTGGTTTTATTGTGCCTACAAAGAATCATTCCTCCAATGAAAAATGGATCTTTGTAGGTCCTTTCTAATCAATTTTTAGGGTCCTATAGACATGGATTTGAGATGTTGTTTTCCACTTGCAAATTTTTCTGAGTGTTAGAATTGAATTTTTCAACTTAGTTTATGTGTGTTGACAATAATGATGACATAAAATGCAATAATGTAAAATTTCTCTTCAATATCTCTTATATCCTTCTTCAAACTATAAACTACACATACATGAAGAGATAATTTTTTTGGGCCATTTAGGGGCTTTCCTTAGTCAAACCCCATGAATAATGTTCCCACTTTCACAATGGCAATGCCAATGATTAAAACCTTAGTGGAAATGGAAGGAAAAGACAAATGAGAACAATTATTGCAACTCACCTTTCTTACACATGCAATATTTTTTTTAGAATTTCAAAAGAAAATTTTGAAAACAAGAATAGAGTGAGACTATGGAGAAATAAATGCAAAAAGATTACAAAAACACTTGCATAAGTGGGTCACTAGGGAAAATGGGTCTTTGTATAGGGCTCTAAAAACTAAAAATTTGAAGCTTTATGTTGTTGTTTAATGTTTCTTTCTACTATTGCAAATAGGTTTATAAGTGACCTTTTTCTATATTTTTCCCAATTTAAGACAAGGTAATGCAAGATACAAATGCAAAACAAAGGTGAAAATGTTTTGAAAATTTTTTAATTTAAATTTTAGATCTAGAATGCAATAGTTGATTGATTTTAAGATGCTGCAACCTGAAAATGATTATTTTGATGTAATTTTGAAGCCTAAACAATGCAATGTTTCCCAATTTAAGAAAATGTGATCCAAATGTAAATATGCAATGCTAAAGGACAATTTTGAATGGAATTTTCAGATCTAATGTGCAATACTTAACTAATTTGAAGATGTAAAATTGTGCAAAATGATGATTTGATACAAATTTGAAACAAAATTATCAAAAAATTTACTTGTTTTTCACCTAAAATGAAAGAAGTAATTTACATACAATAAAAAAAATCATATTTTTAACCACTTAATGAATGCAAACTAAATGTGAATCTGATCTATATAACTAAAACAATCCCTAATCCAACTTATAATGCAATAAGGAATGCAATGTTTTTATTTATGACCTTTTACAATGCAAAGATGAAACCCTAAATGAAAGATACAAAAATTGGATTTAGGGTGAATTTTGAAAAGGTATATAATGTTAACTGGTTTGGTTCACCAAAATGAAATATAGAAAATTAGATCCTAGGTCCTCAATGCAAAGAACCTAGGATTCAGTGCTTCATTTTTCCAAATTTTATTAGAGATGTAGATCACAAGGTGGAAAGATTAACTTTCAGCCCTAAAGGTGAGCCAATCTGCACTAGATCTACATTGGACTGAGGATGGAAATGGATTGGGAATATTTTGAAATGATTAAAAATTAGTGATTGCATATTCCCTAATATGTAAAATACAACACCTCAAAAGTTGACAAATGAAAACAACAATTTGCAAGTGGGTCTAGGATGTGTGGAGTAATATGTACGCGCCCAAAAAAATTGGTTTTTTTGTGCCTAAAAGGACTCATTCACCCAAAGGTGAATGGGTCTTTGTAGGGATTTTTTGATAAACTTTTTGGGTCCTTTGGAGATGGATCTAAGACATTATTTTCATCCTACAATTTTTTTGGAGTGTTCGAAATCAATTTTTCAACTTTGTTTTTGTAGGTTGATGACAATGATGAAAAAAAATGCAACAATGTGAAATTTCTCTTCAAGATATCTTCAATCCTTCGTCAAACCTATAACCTACACATACACAAAGAGGGAAAATTGTTAGGCCATTTGGGGACTTGCCTCAGTCAAACCTTAGGAATAGTGTTCCCACTTTCACAATGGAAATGTCAATTGATGATGAAAACCTTAATGAAAATAGAAGGAAATGATAAATAAATACAATTGTTGCAACTCACCAACCTTAATTATAGCTTCCTTGAAGGAATGAGGACATGCACTAAACTTCAAGGGAATTGGATCTTGCTTGATATATTTTCTTGATTTCTTAAATTCATGAATACCTATAACACTTGTTATCATTCATAAAACAACATGAACACACATAAAATTTAACATGATGTTAATATCTTGATTACTACTATAAATGATTGCTAATGCTACTCTTGAATGCTCTTGATAATAATTTTCTCAGTAGGATTGCTTCATATATTTTTTTTGTTAGATTTCAAATGATAAAAAAATTATGTATTTATAGGTGTTTATCAGTTTCACAAAAAATAGATTCCAAAATTTGATACTTACAATTTGAATTTTGGATATTAAAATTTTGCAAAAAACATATTTGAATTTGGGTCTTGGCTGATAAAGGGGACCCATTCGCCCATGGGAAAATGGTTCCTAGCCTAAACATAGACACATGATCCAAGGAAATTTAATTATTTAGCGCATTTGTTTAATGTTGGTTCTCTTTTTCAGAAAATAGTGAGAATAAGGCTTTGAAATGCATATAGAAGCTTAATTAAGTCCAATAAATTTAAGGGACCCAAACATAATGTGAAATTGTAAAGGTATAGAATTTTCTACACTAAAACTCCAAATACACATTTCAAGGATTTAGGTAGATCTTATAATCTCATAGTCTTTCAAAGATGTGGCATAGAATAGTGAGATGATGTTCCTTATGTTAAGAATTTCCTAAGATATTATCTACATAGGTTTCAATAATTAGCACCAATATTCTTGATTTCAAAAGGAATGACTATAGAAAAAGGTTCTTGTATGAGTGATAAAGGCAATATTCTTCTAGTCTTTTGGTGTGACCTATATTTGGTTGAATATAAAAAATTTATCCATAAGGGAGAATATTTCATGGCCAACTATCAAATACGCTATCATGCAATTTTGGGGAGAGGAAAATAATTGTTAGAGAAATATTTTTTGATCTCTAAAACTAGTACATACCCCAATTCCTCTAATATTCTTTCTAACAAAAACTATATTAGAAAACCACTCTAAATAGTTGATCGATTGAATAAATCTAATGTCTAAGATCTTTCAGGCATCTTATTTTATCAAGAGGGCCACTTGAGGGTACATTTTTTGAGATTTTGGTGTTCTAGTTCGACATTGGGTCATGCCACAAGATGATGGACAATCAAGGATGGAACGAAGCTAGGAATATTGATAGATGACCATGAAAAAATATGAATATAGTCTCTCAATACTTTGAAAATTTCTTATTTTAGCTCAAGATCTAAAGTAGCAGTTGGTTGTGTGAATTTATTTTCTACCTTTATACCCAAATTAATTAGCATAGCTTCATCAACAAGGAGAGGTGACCCATCTTTGACAGTTGTGGAGGATAATGGAAGATGGATCTCATTATTAATTAATGTGCCTATAGTACATATATGTTGATTTGGATTATTCATCAGGTTTAGAATGCTTTACTTTTTCCCAAAGTACTCAAATGAGCCTAATAAGATCTCAAATCCCCTTTTATGATCTCTTGATAGCAAGTGGTCACATGACTGCATGATTTCAAGAATAGCTAATTAATTTTTAAAATTATCTAAGGTAGAAATATCTCATTAGGCCCAATCAATTAGATTGGGGTATTGTGAGTCAAGGGGATCACAAGGATGGCATTTCCATGGAATAGCTCATGGAACTGCAAGATCTTAAAAAAGAAAAGAGATAACATCTGTATTGTTATCATCAAGGTCAAAAGAGGTATTTATATAAATTTTAGGAAAGTCAACAAGGGAATCATAATAATCATGTTAGGAACAAAATCCTAGGTTGGTTGTTCCATCTTTTGTTTGAAGATCTAAAGAATGAAGGAGGCCCTGCTCATAGAGGCCAAGAAATTATCCTTGATAGTTCATATTGTAGCACATTACTAATGGGATAAGATATTTATGTTCTCTAAATTAGGTAGTGTACTCATTATCATGTATGATTAAATCCTTCTATGTCTTCATATTCAAGAAATATATTGTAAACAAAGGTAGTGGACCCTATTGTAGCATGAGAAAAGAGTCTTGGACTTCAGGCCTAGGTTGAATAAAGCAGTGAGAAAATATGGGTGATTTGATAGCGTGAAGATAATCATGGATTTGATATTCTACACACCCATAATCAAACATGATGAATGTATGCTTTTGGGAATTTTTTTGGGGGCAGGTGGAGTGGAAGAGTTGGAAGGTTACAAATGAGATAAATGTATGATTTGGACTTTGAGGAAATAGATTCAGGATCACCTTATAAAATGAATAGTAGTGGAATTATTTTTATTATCTTTCCAACATCTTAAGAGATTGGAAAGTATCAGGGTATGTGCAAGATCATGATGGGCCAAAAAGTGACAATATGATGGGTATGTGTAGGGTATGTGGCTAACGACTTTTTTTTTACCCAAATTTGATGAAACAAAAAGGGTTTTTAAAGGAGATTCTCAACTTTCCACCAATATAAACTATGCTTTACTTTGAATTTAATAAATAATTATTATTCATTTTGTATTTGAATTACAACTAAAGTCCTAATTGATAGGCTGATTGAAAAGCATCTATAGCTTTCAAATGGTATCACATTTTTTGAATCTGAAATATGCATCAAATTCTATTCTTCACATACTATATGATTAAAAATAAAAAAATCATGAAGTTTTGATCAAGTTAAGGTGGTCAGACATATGATTTTTGAATTTTTTTAAAATTTGTAATAAAAATTCATAATTAATTATTTCCTTGGAAAAAAATTATAAAAAAATATGCATCACATCAGGACATGAATCCTCTACTTATATCTAAAATATTATAACAAATATTGTCATTTTATTGTGGATAGGGTGGTCAAACAAATACATACTTCTTATTTTTTCCTTGAAATTTAAGTACTACTGCATTCAAATTTCAAATTTTCACCAAATATTTTTTTTTTTAAATAAACCTAGTAGTTTAGAAACTACATTCAATTTTATATAGATTCTATTCTTACATATTTTTGAAATAATATAGATAACTTATTCAAATTTTTATGTCAAGTTGCCTAACTCTGATTTTTCTGAATTTTCATTGCCACTTAAGGGCCTTTTTTTTCCATGATGATCCTACACATACCCATCAAGGTCACCAAGAATAGTAACTTCCTCAATGTTATATGAAAATTTTATGCATTAACAATAGGTGGATTGGATAACATTCATTATATGGATCCATGGTTGGCCAAGTAGTATGTTGTATGGGATATATCCAAATTGAGGGCATAACTATTGGTTTATGGAGAGTGATCATACTTTGATACTAATATTTTGGTATCTTTGGAAACTACATTTTCCCCCCCAAATTAATTAACAACTTATTATAGGGGGAGGAGACCCTCTTGTAGGGTTTGGGGACTCATCTTCTCGAAAAAATCTCAAGGTGGATCCTATAATGGGGGTTTGGGGGAAATGCCCCCAATGGGGGCTACTAGAGGTAGAACCCCTAAAGAAAAAAAATCCCATTTTTAATAAAGGAATTTTGTTTATAAATTTGGTTGAAATGTATTTTTAAAAATATGAGAAATGTGACTATCTTTTTGCTATGAATGTGGAAAGCCAAGAGTCACAGGAATGGATGTGAAGGAGCATGCATCATCATGTGGTTGGTATTTTTGGTAGTGTGTATGTAACATGCAACAACAAGATTGTTGTGTAAATTGCATGACCATTTTCTGAAGAAGAATCCCTCACATTTTCTAATGAAGTAGCCACATACCTTCTTTCCATAGAATTACTATTGCACTATAATATGTATGAGTTAATTTTATACAATGTTCCAAATATGATCCCTCTAGTGATCACCATAGCACCTCCAATCATCTTACATATTGCATTAGAAAAGACTACTTGCACACCTGCATCTATTAGTTTTCTTATAGAAAACACATTTTGTGCTAATCTAGAGATATGTAACACACCATTAATCTTTTAAATATTCCACCATCAAGAAACTTGATTCTAACTTTACAACCACCAATAATATTTAAATAAGAATCATCACCCAAGTACACCTTACCTCCATCAAATTATTCAAATTCATAAAAGCAATCTCTATTAGATGTAATATATGAAGAGATGCACCTGATTTAATTAACAATGTGTCAATACTTGCATGAGTGGAAAAATATACATTGAACACATCACCATATTCCTTCTCAGAATCAAAATTAGAATCAAATTTCTTCTCTTTTTTTCTTTTCTTCCTTGCACTCCTTATAGATTTATCCAAGATTTCCATACTTCTAGCAAATAGTTTTAAATTTTTTAAGAGATTTAGATCTTCCCTTGGACTTGGATTTATCATGTTTCTCACTCTTCTTTCCTTTTTCATAGGCTCTCCACAAATATTTCAGAGTCCTTGGGCCCACTAATGGATACCTTCCTTCTCATCTCTTAAAAAATAAAAACTTACAACATTTTCAACTTTCAAGACAATATAAGTACTCCCAATATTCATAATGAGATAATTTCATGAATCAAACAAAGAAAAAATCAAGATCTGACATATCTCATCCTCATTAAATTTTACACCAACTAATGCCAATTAAGCCACCAACTTATTGAATGCTTCCATGTGATATGTAATTCATCCACCCTCTTCCATTCTCAAGAATAATTATTTATTCCTCAAGAAAAAATTATTTACTAATGATTTGGCTTGATGTATCCCAACAAGTTTCTTCCATTGTTTATTTGCAAACAAATCTTCATGTACATTGATTATAATAGAGTATGTGAGACACAATTTCATTATACCCTTGGATTCATGGTCCATAACATCATATTAAGCAAGAAAAGTAGTATATGTGGGCCTTGAAACTTTCTCATCAACATCATCCCACAAATCTTAATCAATTAATATGTCCTCTATCTTAAGTTTTCACATCTCAAAATTGTTACTAGATGTACCATAGAAAAATGGATCTTTGGAAAATTTCAAGGTCATTTGGGTCTTTTCCTATGATTCTTAGCCTAATTTTCCTTGATTTGATGTTGTAATATGGCCAACACATTCACATTAGGTCTTGAATCTTTATGAATTATTAAGACTTTATGATGTCTTGTAAAGTGTTGTAACACATTTTCACATTTTTCTAGACTCTTCTTATTATAACTCACCTAAATATCCCCTTTTTATTACTTACCAAGTCTTATTTTAAAGTGTTATAAAGTCTTGTAACAAACTTTCACCCTTTTGCAGACTTTTCATCAATAATTACACCTTTCTTATGCTTTATTTGGCCACTTTATGCACTTACAACCTTAATTAAGTGTATTTTTTAATATAAACTTGATAAACACCATTTAAGACAATTTAATTTCTGACACCTAGTCACTTTCCTTGAGTGGGACCCATTCACTTTTAGGGCCGAATGAGTCCCTCTTGGCACAAAAATCAAAATAAATTCAAATTACTAGCATGTTTGTATTCCTTAAGACCTAAGGTCGGCCTGTGATCTATTTTCAAGAAATTAGGGCATAATTGTGTATAAATATATGATTTTATATTCATTTTAAATCCCAATCAATTCATTCAAGAATTCACTCATTAAAACATCATAGCATTCAAGCATTCAAGCATCTTAGGTAGCATCTTGGAGCATCTTCTTACATATCTTCATTAGAACATCATAGCATTCAAGCATTCAAGCATCTTAGGTAGCATCTTGGAGCATCTTCTTACATATCTTCAGACTTCAACATCAAGAGTCTAGTGAGTTTATAACATTACATCTTATTTTTTCATCATTATCTCTTTATTTCATTTCATTTTAAGGGTTTGATTACCAAACCGGGGTTTGACCAAGGAAAACCCCTATACTCTAACCTTTAAACCTTTTTCCCCTCTTTGCATGTGTGTTTGCAGGTCTTGTATGCATATTTTCCAAAGAGATAGGTTTTAAAAAGTGACCAAAAATTCATCAAAGTCATTCAAGTCAACAAAGACCTAATTGAAGCTTGGAGACCTCTTCCAGCCCATTTTCTACAATTTTGGATATGACAACCTGTCAGGAAGAAAAGTGTAGACAAGGACCCACAAAATTGACTTTTGATTTTGTAGATTTATGTAGGTGGACTAATTCACCATATATGGTAAATTAGTTCCATTTCCAAGATGGAAAAAGTGATTTATGAAGTTTGTTGTTCCTGGCATCTTGAAACTTGTTCTGGTAGTTTTAACCAAAAAATAGGACTAATTCGCCATTTGTGGTGAATGAGTCCCAGTAGGCTTCAATATTGATCTCTGCAACATTTTAGAATCTTTCACCATTATTCTTCAGCTTCCAGGTGCACGTCATTTAGTTTCATTAAATTTTTTTATTGTTTGTTCATGTTTTTAGTTCTTTTTGCATATCACAATGTGTTTTCAAACATTTCATATTTCTTAGGCTTTGCATAAATAATCAATCTATTTTATCAGTTATTTGCATCTAGATCCTTGAATTTAGGCATATTTTCATCATACTTGCATTAGTTTAAGTGAACCACCACATTTTTTTGCCTATCTCTCTCTCCTTTTAGGTGAAATACCCTAAGAGAGAAAGAGAGCCATAACACCCAAAAATCTTTGGTTCATTTTGGTGAACCTGCATTTTGAACATTCTCTTTCTTATTTACATTGCATTTTCATCCTAAGACTCATTTGCATCAACATTGAATTAGTTTTTGCATTATTTTTCATCTTAGGGTTTGTCAAAATTGCATTAGTGAAAAGCTCATATAAGATTTCATTATTGCATTTAAAAATCATTAAAAATACTGAAATTTTGCATCTACATCTTAGTTTTTCATTAGACAATATGAAAATCATAAGATTCATCTTAAATTTTCTGAAAAGTTTCAAAACAATTCATCCCTATACTCATTCACCACCCTAGGTGAATTAGTCTAGTTGCACATTTTGCACAGTAATTTTTGTCATTTTTAGAGCATTTTTTGCATTTTTGTTTTCTGTTATTGCATCTCTGTTACAATTTTTAGAATTTTTGTTATTAGAATTTTATTGCTTCTAGTTTACATTGCATTTGCATTCACCTATCTTTAGTAGCATTTGTATGAGTGTTTGGTGCCCTATTGATAATACTTTAATGAGAAGAAGCTCAAGACTAAAGGCATCCTGCGATAACACATTTATTGTGGACCTTGGGTTATCTAGAGCTACTACTCCTAATATTGATAATAGTGCATTGAGCATAGAAAATACCTTTAGTAACCCCTTGCATTCAGGAAGAATGCATGTTCACACACAAAATGACTCTATACCACATGAAAAATTAGTTAACATTCATGAGGACTTAACACATCTCCAACATCAAGTAAATCTTGAAAACATTTCAACCATCACATGATTGAAAGTGATGAAGGATGATGTTGTGAAATAAATTGTTGAGATATATCAAAAACATGTTCCTTCCACATCTCAACCATAAAACACAATGGTTATCCAAGGAGGACCTCACATTCCTCCTCCTTCAACTGTAGCATCCATACCTACCTACACCACTCCCCAAGTTGCAACCGTCATGCAGTCTGTTAGTAATGTTCCTCCTTCCTTCGGTATTCCTACTAGCAATCCTAGTTCCTTTGTGGCATCGAATGTTCTATCCTCTACCACCCTCCCACCTATTAGTGTTCCCTTCATTGGTCCTACCACTACATACACTCCATCACCACTCTCTCTTCCACCTCCTACCACCTATACTGAACGTCTCATCACAAAACTCTTCCATACTATTTCTTCCATGCAACAATAAATATCCACCATAAACCAAAGTCAAAATTCCCCAACCACTTATTATGTCCACAAAAACCCATTATCTTTAGAAATATTAAGAACACAAATGCCACAAGGAATTGAGATACCTAGATTTGAGAGGTACAGAGGGAAAGGAGATCCTACTAATCATGTCATTTCCTATACCGCCTTATCTAGTGATTTTTTCCTTGATGATAAACTATTAGCTAAATGTTTTCCTAGGACTTTAAAGGATATAGCCTTGGAATGGTTTCCTCTTTACCAAACAATTCAATTTATTCATTTAGTGAACCTGTTGATGCATACACAATTCATTTCCAAGTGCACATGACTCCTAGAAAGATAATGGTTGATATGATGAGATGTAAACAAAATGTCAAAGAAAAGGTATTTGATTTCATCTCATGCTATTAGTCACTCTATGCTCAAATAGATTTCAAGGTTGGGTATGTGCAGGATCATGATGGAAAAAACAGGCCCTTAAGTGGCAAAAAATTTAGAAAAATTAGAGTTAGGAAACTTGACTTAAAAAATTGAATAAGTTATCTATATTATTTCAAAAATATGTAAGAATAGAGTCTATAGAAAATTGAATGTAGTTTCTAAACTACTAGGTTTGTTTAAAAAATATATATATTTGGTGAAAATTTGAAATTTCAATGTAGTAGTACTTAAATTTTAGGGAAAAATAAGAAGTAGGTGTCCTGCAATCACCCTAACCACAATAAATGATAATATTTTAGATATAAGTATAACACTCATGTCCCAATGTGATGCATATTTTTTGTAATTTTTCCAGGTAAATAATTAATTATGATTCTTTTTTTATTACAACTTTTTAAAAAATATAAAAACTCGTAGACCAATTACCTTAATTTTGGTCAAAACTTTATGAAATTCATTTTTTCCTTTTTTAATTCTATAGTATGTGAAGCATAAAAAGTGATGCATATTTTGGATTCAAAAAATGTGATACCATTTAAAAGCTATAGATTTTTTTCATTTAGCCTATCAATTAGGACTTTATTCGTAATTCGAATAGAAAATGAATAATAATTACTTATTAAATTCAAAGTAAAAGATAATTTATATTGGTGGAAAGTTGAGAATCTCCTATAAAAACCCTTTTCATTTCATCAATTTTGGGTAAAAAAAAAAGTCGTCAGCCACATACCCTTCATATTGCCACTTTTTGGCCCATCATGATCCTACACATACCTCATTCCTTATCCACATCTCCAAAAGATGTTTATTGAAAAATTACAAAGTCACATTCAAGATAAATTGACCATGATGAAATTTCCATTTTTCATGCATTTATGTATAGCCCTCTGTGACTATAAAAATTCAGTTAGTAGTCGTGATGCAAAATCCACTTCTAGCCAAGCTGAGAAATTTGGCCATGCCAACCAAAAAAATTCACAACCATTTTGAAAACAGAAGACATGATTTTTACAGTTCAATCCCCCTCCTCCACAACCAACTCTGCCTATCAATAACCAAGTGGCATCTATTAAAACACTAGTGCCCTTTAGCTATGGGGATCCAAAGAGATATTTTACATCTTTTCCTGATACCATACATAATACGATGACTCAACTTCTACAACAACAAATGATCACTTTTCCTACTGTTAAACCACTTGATCCTACCAAACCTTTACCCCCAACCTTTAAACCCAATGCTTATTGTCATTTTCATCACCAAAATGGACATGATACAGAATAGTGTAAGTGTCTTAAACACCTAGTGCAAGACCTCATTGATTCTGGTCGTCTATCCATTGCGGGCACAAATGATCAAGTCAATAAGTCCGTTGACCATCCCAATCAAAATTTGCAAATTTTTACCAACCCAATGCCTAAACACAACATATCATTTTTCAAAGCTAGTGAACCCTCAAACAATGATGTGATGAATGTTGATACACATTTGATGAACATAATTTGATCTTCCTCCAATTGTTACCCATGTTAACCCTATGACTAAAATGGTGGAAATGATAGACATTATCCCTCGTAAGGGCCAACCTAAGAAATCTCTTGATATTACTTTTTCTTCTCAAGAAATACTCAAAAATATTTTTGATGGTCCTCTTTACATAACCGGTCACATCTATGATAAGCCCACTAATGGGATATTAATAGATCTCGCCTGTGGCGAGAACGTGATCACATAAGAGTTTTTAGTATTACATTATTTTTATCAAGATGATTATGGAAAACCAATAGCATGGATCAAGACACATAATGGTTTTGCATGACCTACGATAGGATCGATCATCCTTTTGTTATAGATAGGACCTAAAACATTGGATGTAACATTTTCTATCATTCCACAGTCAGATCAGTTTCGTCTGTGGCTAGGCCATCCATGGCTTCGCTCGATGAAAGTTGTCCCTTCAATCATTCACAAATATTTGAAGTTTCCAATTGAGAATAACATATTTATTGTTCACCATAGTGGCTTTAATCAATTGTCATCTAAAGGAAACTTTTCCTTGGAAGCCTTTTGTCATGAACCCATGGAACCCATAACACCTTGCAAAGACTTCTTTTTCATTACCTATCAAAAGTTTAAATCCAAACACAGCCAAATTGTCTCTTTGCAACATGTCCCCATCCACTTCCAACACTCTCACCCTAGATGAGACAATGCTTCAACCTAAAAAAACACTAGAACATCAAGATCAACCAACCATAAATAGTTCACCATCATTTAAACAACCAAGAGATAATGAAGCCAACCCTGTCATCCCAACTCACATAAAAAAAGTATATAAAGCAAAAGAGAAAGTGATTGAACCACCTCCTATGGTTCCTTCCATTCCTCCCCTTATGGAAGAAAAGTAGCCTATGGTGGATCAAACAACTCTTACACCCACACAACTTCAAAACAGAATCAAAAGAAATCAAGGTGTTAGGGAGTGTAGGCGTTGACGTCATCTCCTTAATTGTTAGTTACATGCTGAAGAAAATCATAATCCACACTTGATAGAAGCAATTCCTAACCACATTTCTTTCCTCGTCTATGAGCTTAACTAAGATATCTCCTATATAGAGTGATGAGCTTGGCACTTCACCTAGTTCAACCCTTTCTCTTGTCCCTCTTGCTAGTTCTCCTTTCGAACATGATTGGGAGGTAGATGACTTGTTAGATGGTTGACTTGCATTCTCCTTACTAGCCTTTTACACTTTCTTTTTCTTTGGTGTGATTGCATGTGTGCAATGTGATCCCTTGTAATGTGTTGTTTGATTTTCTCTCTCTTTGTGCAATTCCTCTATTTGTACCTTCATTCTTCTATATGTCGTACACTACTTTTTCTTTTTCACTTTCTGCTTTGGTTTTTTGTTTTCATTTTGGGGATGACACAAATCATTGAGAAACCCTATGTCTCTTCCATGTTGACCTAAAAGGTTCCTTTTTCATTTTTCACTTTTGTTTTTTGTTTTCCTTTTGGGGATGATGCAAAGCATTGAGATGCCCTATCTCTCTTCCATGTTGACCTGAAATGTCCTTTTTCCTTTTTTAATTTTTCTTTTCTTTTGCTTGTTTTCCTTTTGGGGATGACACAAGGCATTGAGACCGAAATGTCTCCTTCATGTTGACTCAAAAGGATTTTTTTTTTTTCATTTCGCCTTTTGCCTTTCGCTTTTCACCTTTTGTCTTTTGTTTTCCTTTTGGGGACAATAAAAAGCATTAAGACATCTTATGTCTCTTCCATGTTGACCCAATAGGGTTATTTTTCTTTTTTTCCGCTCTCTTTGGGTCATTCTTCTAGTTCTATGTATTTGGGGAATGATGATAGTTCTGAGCTCTTTAATCAAAACATTGTAGCAACGAACATACTGACCCCAAATCCATATATCCTTTATGTGTTTGGTGTTTTCTTTTTGGGGGAAACCCCTTTCTTTCCTATCTTTCCTTTTCTTTTGCATGATGTAGCCTTACTTGAAAACATATGACTTGGCATAGTGCTTTCCAAGTTGGCTCTCATGTCTTCTTTTTTTTTGCATTTTTTGTTACTTTAAAGTCATTGCTCACAAAACGTTGTGCAGCAATTCCTTTAAGGTGGGAGCATACATTGGCATTATTCATTTTGTATTTTTCCTTTTTCTTGGTTCGTAGTGTAGCCTTGTTACTTCATACAATATTTTTGTTGCTTTGTGGATGACATTGGGTGTAGTGTCCTTCATGAGCATGATCTATCTTAGCATATTGCATTCCTCTTAGTGGCTTGATGTGACACACTGCATCCCCTAAGTTGCAAATTTTTTTATTCCTTGATCGGTCCTCTCTTGGAGACATTGGCCACAATGTTCTAGGTATGTGCAAGATCATCATGGAAAAAACAAGCCCTTAAGTCGCAAAAAATTCAAAAAAATCAGAATTAGACAACTTGACATAAAAATTTGAATAAGTTATCTATATTATTTCAAAAATATGTAAGAATAGAATCTGTAGAAAATTGAATGTACTTTATAAAATACTATGTTTATTTTTTTTTTTAAATCTATTTGGTGAAAATTTGAAATTTCAATGTAGTAGTACTTAAATTTTAGGAAAAAATAAGAAGTAGGTGTTTGTCGACTACCCTAACCACAATAAAATGATAATATTGTTTTATAATATTTTACATATAAGTAGAGGAATCATGTCTGATGTGATGCATAATTTTTTTGTAATTTTTTCCAATTAATTAATTATTTATGAATTTTTTATTACAAATTTTAAAAATATAAAAACTCATATGTGTAACCACCTTAACTTGGTCAAAACTTCATGAAATTCATTTTTTTTTTAATCCTATAGTATGCAAAGCATAGAATGTGATGCATGTTTCGGATTCAAAAAATGTGATACCATTTGAAATCTATAAATGTTTTCTAATTAGCCTGTCAATCAGGACTTTAGTCATAATTCAAATAGAAAATGAATAATAATTATTTATTAAATTCAAAGTAAAGGATAATCTATATTGGTGGAAAACTGAGAATCTTCTTTAAAAACCCTTTTCATTTCATCAATTTTGGGTAAAAAAAAGTCTCCAGCCACATACCCTACACATACCCATCATATTACCACTTTTTGGCACATCATGATCTTGCACATACCCTTCCCTAAGTTATAGACCTCGCATGAACTAAGCAAGACTTTTTTCAACATTTCTTTTCATGTTGCATTTTGCATTTATTATATGGCCACCTTGCATAACATAGCTTGTATTCCTGTGGTGCCATTGGTTTTTTTTCATGAGTTTTAAGCATACAAAGCTTTCCTTGTCTCATGGAGCATGAAATTAAATTTTCCTTTGTGGCACCTTATTAAAGTTATCAAGAGGTATAACTTTGGTATGGTTGAGTGAGAAGCCCATTCTGAGGCATGAATTTACCCATAGCCACCCGCGTGTTTGTGAGTACATACCATCTATGAGTGTATGTTTCTCACCTTTTGGGCCTTCTCATCCGAAAAACAACCATGAGTTTCATCATCCCAGAGTGAGTACACATTTACTTTTTCAGACAAACAACCTAGATTTATCCACAAGGGGTTGGAAAAATGATCAAAGCTTGATCTAACTTTTTTCTTTTTCTTCTTCTCTCTTTTGACATTACTTTCATGTGTGTTCCTTTGCATTTATGTTGGTTTTCTATGGGATCTTGATTGTGGGGGCTTGATCATCCCTCTTGATTATTGTTGTCTCATCTTCCTAGCATAAGTACACTTGGATACCTCTTGATATGCATGCATGGCTACTTTAGTGTGAATTTGAAGCAAGTTCACCTTATCACTAAAGTGGGGGCTAAATGTACCATAGAAAAATGGATCTTTGGACATTTTCACAGTCATTTGTGTCTTTTCCTATGATTCTTGACCTAATTTTCCTTGATTTAATGTTTTAATGTGGCCAACACATTCACATTAGGTCTTGAATCTTTATGAATTATTAAGACTTTATGATTTCTTGTAAAGTGTTGTGAAGTGTTGTAACACATTTTCACACTTTTCTAGACTCTTCTTATTATAATTCACCTAAATATTCCCTTTTTATTACTTACCAAGTCTTATTTTAAAGTGTAGTAAAGTGTTGTAACAAAATTTCATGCTTTTCTAGACTTGTCATCAATAATTACACATTTCTTATGCTTTATTTGGTCCCTTTATACAGTTACAGGCCTTAATTAAGTGTATTTTTGAATATAAACTTGATAAACATCATTTAAGACAATTTAATTTATGACACCCATTCACTTGCCTTGAGTAGGATCCTTTCACTATTAGGGGTACGAATGAGTCCCTCTTGGGACAAAAATCAAAACAAATTCAAATTATTGGTGGGGTTTTATTCCTTAAGACCTAAGGTCGGCCTGTGATGTATTTTCAAGAAATTAGGACATAATTGCGTATAAATATATGATTTTCTATTCATTTTAAATCCCAATAAATTCATTCAAGCATTCACTCATTAAAACATCATAGCATTCAAGAATTCAAGCATCTTAGGTAGCATCTTGGAGCATCTTCTTGCATATCTTCAGACTTCAACATCAAGAGTGTGGTGAGTTTATAACATTGCATGTTATTTGTTCATCATTCTCTCTTTATTTCATTTCATTTTAAGGGTTTGATTACCAAACTTGGGTTTGACCAAGGAAAACCCCTATACTCTAACCCTTAACCCTTTTCCCCCTCTTTGCATGTGTATTTGTAGGTCTTGTATGCATATTTGTTAAAGAGATGGGTGTTAAAAAGTGGTCAGTAATTCATCAAAGTCATTCAAGTCAAAAAATACCTAATTGAAGCTTGGAGACCTCTTTCATCCCGTTTTTTGTAGTTTCACATCTGACAACTTGTTAGGCAAAAAAGTGTAGACTAGGACCCACAAAATTGACTTTTGACTTTGTAGATTTTTGTAGGTGGACTAATTAACTATCTATGGTGAATGATTCCCACTACCAGGCTGTAAAAGGTGGTTTTTGAGGTTTTTTGTTCTCGGCATCCCAAAACCTCTTTTGTCATTTTTTACCAAAAATAGGACTAATTTTCCATCTGTGGCAAATGATTCCTAGTAGGCTTCAATACTAATCTCTATAGCATTCCAGAATATTTCAACATTAGCTTTCAGTTTCCAGGTGCATCTCATTCAGTTTCATTAAATTTTGTTATTGTTTGTTCATGTTTTTAGTTCTTTTTGCATAGCATAATGTGTTTTCAAACATTTCATATTTCTTAGGTTTTTCATAAATAATCAATCTCGTTTTTAAGTTCTTGGTATCTATATCATCGCATTTAGGCATATTTTCATCATAGTTGCATTAGTTTGAGTGAACCACCACATTTTTTGGCCCATCTCTCTTCTTTTAGGTGAAAAAAGCTAAGAGAGCAAGAGAGCCATAGCACCCAAAAATCTATGGTTCACTAGAAAAATTCTCTACCTCTATTTTCCTTAATATACTTGTGATCTGAAATTTCTATAATAATATAACAAAATATCTTCTATATAAACTCCCACTCAAAACTAGATTAGTTCAAGAAACCCAACAACTCACAATTGAAACCAGAGGTGATCAAGGTATGATACTATTCATAATGAAGCTAAGGTATTCAAAAAACTTCCTAAACTAATCTTGAGAGGATAATTATACATTTTTTTTAGATATTTAAAACAACTATAGAAACCAAAAAAAAAACATAACATTCATACCACAACATTGTTTTTGAAAGAGGAAAAAATGAGTTTTACAGGAACTCGAAATCACAAAGTCTACAAAATAAAGAGAACATCAGAAAATAAAACAAAGATAGAAAGGATATAAAAAGACAACAGTAAATGACCACAGCCATCAAAAATGCCAGTGAAGGCCATAGAACCAAAAACCAGCCGAAAAGCCAACAGTAGCTAGATTTGTGTTTTTAAAAAATCAACAGTCTGAGCTTCCAGCTCATTCATTTCTTGAACCCCCCTCTTTAAGATCTAAACCATCTGTGTAGTGGGAGGCTCTTTCCTTTTGAGGTTGGCTTGAGTCCTTTTAGAAATACCTTGGTCTTCAACCTTTCTTTCCTTTTTCGCTTCCAGGTCAACAACCAGCGAACCCTGTTACGTTTTTTCCACCTTTTCGGACATAGCATTGATAATAATGGAATTGTGCCTAGCCATTTTATGGTTTTGTTCAACAACAATTTTTAGGTTATTTTTAATTTTAACCATTTACTCCTCCAAAGACTTGTACTTTTCCTCATTGTCTCCAACTTTCTTACCAGTACTGCTTTTATTTTGTTTCCCTTCTTCGCTGCTAAGAGCAGCTAGCTTCAGCTCTAGCTTCTTCGATTTGCTACACAGGGGGGTGATCCCACAATAGTGGTTTACAATTTTTGGCCAAACTGGACACTGAAATTATTATTTTTAACTAAATCTTCATATTCGGGCACCTCTAGCGGCTAAACCGTGAAGAATTTGAAGATGATGCAAACTAGAGTCTCATCACATTTTCTCTGTACTATTCTAAAAATATTTTTTTCAAAAATTTTGGAATCAGATTGCACTTCTTTTTCCATCTCCCATGAAAACTAATTTTTTTAAAAAACAACATTTTTAAAAAGTGACGCACACCATATAATGCATAAATTTTTTTCCATGAAGGATAAAATTCTAATTCTTTTGAATTTAGATTCTTAACTTTGATATTTAGTGCTTCCACTTGATTAGACAGTTTTTTATTGAATATTTTTCTTTAATCAAGTTTCGAAGTCAAACCAATTACAATTCAGACATAGTGCGACTGTATAACGCATAACTTTTTTTTATGTATCGATTTTTATTTTTATTTTGTTGGATCAAGGACTTCAATATCTAGTGCTCTCATATTTTTCAAATTTTTTTTTGATAATCTGCTATTTTTCCACATGTGTAGAACAAAGATCTTCATTTTTGATGAAAAACCTATGTTTAATAAAACTGAAAAAAAAATACATAATAAAACCAAAACGTATTAAAATTATATTCATTGGATAGCTCATTCGGAGGACTACCTGATTCCATTTGGGTTCATGAAGATTCATCCATTTTCATCCTCAACCCGAGCTCCGAAGTGCCAAAATTCACGGGTTTTTTTGTGTCTCAGGGGGGAAGAGGAATAAGGGGGGTTCAAATAAACCCCTAGGAGTTCGAGCGAACCCCCCTTTTATAAGGGGTTTTGTTGGATTTTTTTGGAGGGAAAGCATTAAAAGGGTTCACCTGAACCCAGGTTCTAGCAAACCCCTAATGGGTTCAGTCGAACCAATAGGTTCATATGAACCCCTAAAATCAAGTTTTTTTCTATGCATTCATTTTTTGTGAGTTTTCCTTCCTCACTTCAATTGTAAACCACTATTGTGGCTTCACCCAGGGCCCTGTTTCTTTTATTGAGCTCGTTAATTTCATGGTAGGCACATTTTAGGACCTTGAATATGTCACTTATGCCGTTTCTAGAAAAGGACAAAATGTCACCAGACTGAACCTGGTCTAAAATGAGATTGACATCACCCGGGATGGGGGAGCTAGTAATTCTAGTACCTTCAAATCTAAAAGAGGCAGGAGTGGAGGGAACATAATTTCTACTAGCATCAAGGTTCTTGGCTTTATCTTCTAAGGAGTCCGTGGAATAGGAGACCAGCTTTTTGGTAGGGGATCCCTTAAGAATAGGATACTTAAAGGGGCCAGAATAGTCGGGGAGGGTTTTAGGGTTATCTTTAGCAAGCTGGGATTTTTTAATCTGGGTTTTCTTACTAGAAATCTGAAAGGATGGGTGGGTTTCAACAATTCTCTCCTGGTTAGGTTGAATCTCTGAACCTCCACTATCAGTATCATAGTCCTCGAACTCCACAGAGGTAACAAGGTTAGAAAGAGTTGGCATGCTTTGGTAGTGTTCATAAAATAACCTAATAAGACTAGGATGAAGAATAGGGTATCTCCTGGGATTTTTCCTATGGTTTTCTAGGCTATTAGTCAATGAACATGGGTATGTGCAGGATCATGATGGGCCAAAAAGTGGCAATACTATGGGTATTTGTAGGGTATGTGGCTGACGACTTTTTTTTACCCAAAATTGATGAAACAAAAAGGGTTTTTAGAGGAGATTGTCAGCTTTCCACAAATATAAATTATGCTTTAATTTGAATTTAATAAATAATTATTATTTATTTTCTATTAGAATTACGACTAAAGTCCCGATCAATAGGGTGATTGAAAACATCTATAACTTTCAACGGTATCACATTTTTTGAATCCAAAACATGCATCACATTCTATGCTTCACATACTATAGGATTAAAAAAAGAAAAATTAAATTTCATGAATTTTTGACCAAGTTAAGGTGGTCAGACATACAATTTTTTATATTTTTTAAAAGTTGTAATAAAAAATTCATAATTAATTATTTACTTGGAAAAAAATTACAAAAAAATATGCATCACATGTGGACATGAGTCATCTACTCATATATAAAATATTATCATTTTATTATGGTTAGGGTGGTCAGACATACACCTACTTATTTTTTCCCTGAAATTTAAGTACTATTGCATTGAAATTTCAAATTTTCACCAAATAGATTTTATTTATTGTTAAATAAACCTAGTAGTCTAGAAACTACATTCAATTTTCTACAGATTCTATTCTTACATATTTTTGAAATAATATAGATAATTTATTTAAATTTTTATGTCAAGTTGCCTAACACTGATTTTTCTAAATTTTTTGCCACTTAAGAGCCTATTTTTTCTATGATGATCCTGCACATACCCACATAACAGGTAGTGAGGCGCAAAAATCCATACCTTGTGGTGGAAGTGGTTAAGAATGGAAAAATGGTGCCCATACACTTTGGTAAATCTCTCATCCAGAGTGATATACTCCATTATCACTCGAAGAACCTTTCTCCATAGTGCCTTGATAGTGTCAATTTTGAAATAGTTGTTAGATATTTTAACCAGCTTCAATTTCTCCTTGTCCTTCTTCAGAAATTTGATGACCGCCTCATCAAAAAACCTTCTGTCATGATAAAAATTCACTCCCTTAGTGGACATGCAAGTAATCTGCCCTATGATTTGCTCTTCCAGCTTCACCTTCCTGCCAAAGAGAATGATTTTTCCGTTGTTCCTATTCTTCTTGAAGTAGTCTGTGGCCACAAAATTGGTTCCATGATTTTTTTCCAAATATGGAACTAGGGCAACTCTTACAATCTACTCCCAAACTGTGTCATTTCTTGTATGCACCTCATAGCTATTAGGCTCCACTCTTTTCCTATCCCCCCCATTTTTTGTTTTCTCCTTACTATTGACTCTGCTAGCACCAAGAGCCTATTGCAAAATTAAGCAGTTGTTCCAATGCACCCACAAAGCATGCAGATTTTCCTTTCCTTCCAAGTAACATGATGTGGCCCCATAAAATCTCTTGATTTCGATGTACCTAGCCCCTTTCTCTTTAATCATTAAATGTGGTTGCCGCTTTCCCATGCATAACATTGTAATTTAGTAAAGCCTTGACTTCAATGCTCAAGTCCCTACAATTATGCCACATGTTCAATCCTTGAATCTAAACCCCTTCATTCGCAAAGAAATAAGCCACGTTGTTAGCTTCCCTGTAGACGTGTGACACTTTCACTTTTTCAAATTTGTCTAAAATAGACTTAGCTTCATCTATCAAAATTATTTATCATCCAAGAGGGAGGGGTTGTCCCTAAAAGAAAATAAATTATATTTTTAGAATCTCCTTCAAGCCATAAGTTTTTTATATTCAAATTATGAGCAAGCTCTATAACATTGTGGTCTTTATTGAATTTCTCTTTATTTTGTAAACTTTGTGGTTTTGGGTTCCTATAAAACCCTTTTTTTTTCCTTTTTTTCCTCTTTCAAAAACATTCATACCACAACACAACATTTACATGGGGAAAACCATTTCAAGAGAAAAGCCAACACTCCAAAGGCTACACAATATATTATTAAAAAATCAAAAAGATTACAATATACTTCAAGACCAATATTTTCATAAGAGTACAATCACAAACAAAATATTTGAAGGAAACTCAACATCTATAAAATTTTTACTAGAATTCCATCTCAACCACCTAAAATATAAGAGATAAAATATATGAAATTGTCAAACAATATATTATAAAACCATGAGCTAAAACCACCCAAAAATTGGCACCCAACTTATCTCCAATTGAAGATGTCCTATGATGTGTCAAAATGCCACACCATGTGTAAGCTACTCTTACAACTCTTTTTGTGTCCAATACATTTTCACATTTCCAAATTAAGGAGACTTGAATTTTAACTAGGCCATAACTTTTGATCTAAGAGTTCAATTGATGAACCATTTGAACTGTTGAAAAGCTCCTAAAGTTCTCTACCAAGCTATAGCCAACTTTTCCAATTACAATTCCTCTTTTGAGCCAAAATATGACCTCTAAGTGCCTCAAATTTCACTTTGAAACTTTAAAATATGAAAACTTTAATATCTTGTCCAAACCAAGCATGATCTTGGGTCAAATTTTACTAGAATTTTTATTTGGCTATTTCATAATTTTGGGGAAAATTTTGGGTCCATTTATGCTCAAATGTAAAATTACTAGAAATAGTAACCATCCATAGTTTCAAGGTTGAGACACATTTTTCCTAACATCTATCTCCATATACATATATATATATCCCTCTTCCTCTACCTCTTCCTCTCCCCTCTCCATCTATATATTGAGCTATATCTCCCCTATCCCTCTCTCCCCTATCCTCTTCCCCTCTCCCCCTCTTTATATCTCCTTATATATCAATCTCTCTATCACTCTATCTCACCCTCTATATATCTCTTTATTCCTCTCCCTCTTCCTCTCTCTCCCACTCTCCCTCTCTCTACCTCTCTCTACCTATCTCCATATATAACTTCATATCTCTAGTTTTATATTTTTATCTCTCCATCTCTTCCTCCTCCTCTCTCCTTACATATCTCTCTCCCTCCCCATATCAATCTCTATCTCACTTCACTATCTTAATGTCCTTACCTCTCTCTTTATATATCTCCTTATATCTCTATCTATTTATCACTATATCTTTCCCTCCATATCTCTCTCCATCTCTCTATTTACCTCTTCATCTATATCTCTCTATCTCTCCTCTATCTCATTCTCTCTCTATTCCTACATCTCTCTCTAAGTTTATCTCTACCTCTAGCTCTCTATCCAATTCTCTCCATCGCCCTCACTCCCTCTCTCTTCATCTCTCCCTCTTTCTTCATATCTCCCTCTATATTCATATCTCCCTCTCTATCTATAGCTACCTCTCCTTCTCTCTATACATCATTTTATTTCCCTCTCCCTCTCCCTCTTACTAGAACTCAATATCTATATCTCTATTTTCTTCTCCATCTCTCTTCCCTTATATCTATCTCTCCATATTTATCCATCTATCTCTCCCTCTCTTTATCTCTATCACCTTATTGCTCCTAATGGAGCCTTATTATCTTCCAAATTCAGAGGGTTTTTTAGCCATGCTTGGATCCTAAACATAGAACACTTTAAAGGATGTCAAAATGGAAAATATGAAGGAACCTCCTTAAAGAGAAGACATAGGGGTGGAGAATGTTGTGAGAAATTTGAAGGGGGCCATCTATGTTATGGATATAACAATAGATGACCTATTTGAGCATTGTCTTATTAACTTGTTAGGTCACAACCTCATAGTAATCTTTCCAAAAATCATAAATTTACATTATATAGTTAATTCAATATTATATTTATTTTTTTATTTTCTAGTGAAATTATTTTTCTCACCAAACATCAAGGTCTATGTTCCTTGCATGTGAAAAACTAAAATATCAAGAATGTTTTTTTTTTTCAGAAATTATCATATGCACTACATATTGATATACTTGTTTCAATGAAAAAAATATTTTGGATATATACAACTTAAAATTTATCCATTATAGAATAAAACTATGTCTAAATTATAAGGGTGATCCCACAAACCTGGTTTACAATTTCTGGGAGATTTTATTTTTGTGAAATAGCATATTTTTAGAAAATATAATGATTTAAGCCTTCAAAAGTTCCATTTAAAGTATTGCAATTGAAGAGTGTTTGATTAAGCTACCTTAGATCAAACCCCCTTGGGTAGAACCCCACTAGTTTTAAACCATACCTATAACAGAGTCTCCTTTACACCTATAAAAATGTTGATAAAAAACCACTTTTGATTTACCTTTTGGGGGATCAAATGAATTCATTTAAAATTGATTTTTTGTAAGTATGTATTCCTTATTATAAGCTTCCCAAAAAGTATAATTTTAAATAGATTTAATTTTTTTATTATATTTATTGTTAATTTCTTGTGAATGCAGGTTTTTGACCAAAAATCAAGCTCTCTGCTCTTGACATGTGGAAAAATAGAAGATTAACAAAAAAAATTTGAAAAATATGAGTGCACTAGACATTGAAGTCCTTGATCCAACAAAAAAAAATTGATACATACAAAAAAGTTATGTGTTATACAGTTCGCCTATGTTTGAATTGTAATTGGTTTGACTTCTAAACTTGATTAAGGAAAAACTATTCAATAAAGCACTATGAAACCAATTGGAAGCACTAGATATCATAGTTACAAATCTAAATTCAAAAAAAATAGAATTTTATCCTTAATTGAAAAAAAATTGTGTTAGACAGTGAGTGTCACTCCTTAAAAATGGTGTTTACTAAAAAAAATAGTTTTTGAAGGAGATGGAAAAAGAAGTACAATTTGATTCCGAAAATTTTGAAAAAATATATTTATAATTTACAAATAAAATGTCACAAACCACTAGTTTACATGATCTTCAATTTCCTAACACTTTGGCCACTATATAGGTGCCCGGAAGTGAAGATTTCGTTAGAAAAAATTAGTTCAGTGTCCAGTTTGGCCAAAAATTGTAAACCAGTATTGTGGGATCACCCATAAGTAATCACACATCAAAATTATTTATAAATAATATATGAAAAAAAAATTTAAAAAATTGCACACTAGATATTAATGTTACCAATCTATGTTTAAGGTAAAAAAATTATGCATTCTAGAATAAATATCACTTGTTAAAAATATTCTTCACAATGAAAAATAAGTTATTAAAAATTATTTTAAATATGAAAAAATATATATATTATTATTTTTAAATATGTATTTAGAATATACTTTCAAAAAATAAAATTACTTGTTCACATCACCATTAAATTCTTAACAATTTAGTTGCAATGTGTGACAAAAAGTGAAAACACATGGTTAAAAATTGTGCCATAGAAAATTGGACCCTCTTGAGAAAAGAGACAATTTCACGCATAATTGGACCCACTTTTGAGTCCCTTCACATCATCTCCATTCAAAACAACATTTATAGGCCCCTTAGACCCATTACTTTGGATTTAGAGGCTTGTTTCACCTGAGCGAACACATAAAACCCAACAAACAACATTTAATTACATCATACCCCGACAACCCACCTTCAAATAGCAGTAGTGGGAGCCATTTACCACCTTGGGCGAATGAGTCCCCTTTGGTGGGACCCATTTTCCAAGGGTGGAAAATGAGTCCCCTTTGAGGTAAAATTCAAAATTAAGCTGGAATTTAATCAATTTAACTTTTATTTCCGATAAATGTAAGCCTCTTAGGTCTAATTAACAGGAAAATAAGGTGTTTTTTCTTATAAATACTCATTTTAAGTCATTTCACACATATTTTATCATCTTTTTATCATCTCTCAAGAGAAATTTTTAGAGTTAAGTCTTCCACAACAAGTTTCATTAGTAAAAGTTGAAGTTTTAGGGAAGCAAACTAGGGTTTTTGTAGGTCTTGAAGCTCACTTCTCTTGTCAAGATCCAACAATGCAAAGGTTGATGACGGATTCCTATGGTGAATCATGAAGAAATCTAGGGGGAAGAGGTGCGACCAAATCATGCCTAAGGACTTGGTTTTCTATTGATTCCATCTTCCTTTTTCACTGTATATTTAGATTAATCTTTGCAACTTGTTTGTTTATCATTTGCATGCCATTTCATTCCTACTTTGGATGTGTTGTAAGGTTTCTAGTGTTGAGATCTTGCATCATATAGATCATTTTTGCATGTCTTATTCTAGAGCAATATAATAGAATTATTGTTATATTTCAGCTCTTCCTAGTCTTTAACACATCTAAGACTAGGGTTTACTCATATTTTTCTCTATTCAAGGTTTAATTACCCAACTAGGGGTTTGAATAAGGAAAAACCCCCATTAGAAAAATATTTTTAAGCTATTTTGTATGAATTTTCTGAGATCCCAGATCGAGTATTCATCAGAAATTGATGTACAGGTGTCAAGGTGTAGAACAAAATTTTGAAGTTGCAAAAATTCCAAGGTTGATTGATTCGCCATGGTTGGCCAATGAGTCCCTCTTGAGGTGAAAAATTGAGTCAGATTTAGATCCAGGTTCCTGACTGTCAGAAAATAGACTATGTGCAGAAAAGTCCTGACCTAGGACTGATTTGCCCAAGGTGGCGAATGAGTCCCAGTCAGCCTAAAGGAAAGCTTCATTAGTATTCCATATTTTTCTTCATTCATCTACAGTCTTCCAGGTGCACACATTTTGAGAAATAATTTCCTGTTTAGGTTAATTTGCATTTTTGTTCATTCTTTCATGTTTTTTTCATATCATTGCATGTTTTCAAACATAGTGTAAATTTTAGTTTTTCATTCATTTTCATTCATTTAGATTGGTCAATTTCATTTAGTTAACTTCATTTAGGTTAGAAAACATCACACATAACATTATTTGAATGAACTAGTTTGTATTTTTCGCCTAATTCTCTCCTTTTAGGTGAAAAATCCTATAAGAGTTAGAGAAGTCCTAGGAGCCAAAAATCAATGGTTCATTTTGGTGAACTCGATTCTTGAACACAACATAATTTTGACTTAAATTTCTAATTGCATCTTAGGTCTTTATTATTTCATATGTTTGCATTGTTTTACATCTTTAGGATTCTTAAACATTGCATTAGTGAAAACATTATTTAGATCTCCTTATTGCATTGCATTTCATTCAATCATTCACCATTTTGTATTTACATTATGTTCTTTCATTTTATAGCTTTGAAAATCTTCATAAAACACAAAAAAATTAGAAAAATCTTAAAGATTTCCTTTCCTCAGACTCATTTGCTACCTAGAGAAAATTAGTCCCTCTGTAGTTTTGCATTAGCATTTCCAAATTTTAATTTCCTGCATTGTATCTTTCTTTTTCTATCATTATCATTCTGTTATAGTTTAGTTTTTTTTTTTTTCTTAGCATAAAGCTCATTTATTTTCATGGCATTTATGGATAGTCTTAGACTTTTGCAATTTGAATTTTCAGTAATATTTCGTAGTCCTTTTTTATCAGCCCACATTGAGGAAACTCTAGCAAATATCCATAACCAATCACACAATACATCAAATGATCCAATTACACATTATTCAAATTTGAAACATCTAATCCAAGCCACTTAGTAGTGATGATGTTGATAAGTTAGATGAAGCCCTTAAAGGCATCCTCTCACTCACTTCATCCTCTAATGCTTGCAATGAGAAACCTAAACCCCTTAATGATAAACTTCCCCTCAAACCTTTTGATTGTGATGAATTTGATTTGCTAGATGAAGCCCTCCAAGAATTCATCTCACATAAGCCATCCACTAAGGTTTGTGGTAACCAACTCATGCTAGAAAACATTAACACTTCTAGTGTTTTTCTTGACCATCCTAAACCAATTGACGATCATTTACCTCTCAAACCTTTTAGCAGTGATGATTTTCATTTGTTAGATGAGTCTCTTCTAGACTTCATCTCATCTAACTCATCCAATTTGGTTTGTTGTGAGACCCCTACAATCAAAGACGTTAATGTAATTCAACCTAAACTTATCCTTTACCCACCCTCACATCCGCTTTACCCCTCTAACTAACCCCGGTACACCCTTTACCCACCTAACACCAATGTACTACAACAACCTAGTAACGGTGTTGTTGCTCAAAGATATAACACTCAAAACAACCGGCAATCACCACAACCACCTCCACCTTCCTTACCTTTACCTAATCTTCCTAGTGCTCCTCGCTATAACCCACACACCAAGGAGTATGATCTTGTTGAACAATTAAAGAATACTCCTACCAAAATTTCCCTTTGGGATTTTCTTCAAACCTCACCAAACTATAACAAAATTCTTCAAACCGCTCTAAAAAAAATCACAATTCCTCCTGGTACCACTCCTCAACTATGTGGCAGCTCTCATCCAAAAACACAATCCTGACATTACTTTTCACCACCATGAGCTCCCTCCTTTGGAGTTACGCAAAGAACACGATGCCTTTATGATAATTGCTTGATTCAATTGCATAGGTATTAAATGCACTCTCATATATAATGGTTCTTCTCTTAATGTGAGTAGTGGGAGTCTCCTTGATCACTTAAAAGTTGATCAGTCACAAATAATACCTGATTTTGTCTCTATTTACAGATTTGATAATACAACAAAGCAACTGCTTGGGATAATTACTTTACCTATTACAGTTGGTGTGGCTACTTTGCAAACTCTAATCCATGTCATGCCTTATGATCTTTCATATAATCTTCTTTTAGGTCGACCATGGATTCACGAGATGAATGCAATGCCTTCAACCCTTCATCATCTCATGAAATATGTCTACAACAATCACATTTATCAAATTGAAATAGATCTTGAGCCTGAAATTTGATTGCACCTAGAAAAAGGGGTTACAAGTCCTTTGAAAACATTAATTCCAACCTCTAACATAGATCCTATTGAAATTGAACATAATGATATAGTGACATTATCTAAACTATTTGGTGATGATTGGGGATCCTTAGAATTCACACCATCATTTATGGGTGATTATATCCTCATGCAAAAGAAAGATGTGAAACAAGAACAACCAACAATTATGTCCACTCAAAACTTTGAATAATCATCTCAAGCATCTATCTCCTACAATATGGATGACAATGCAACATACACAACAAATTTTGATAGATAGATTACCAATCCCTACCTACCCCGCACGAAATGGAAAGAATTTAATGAAAAGGCTATGAATTTGTAAAACAATTGGGCTGTACTGGAAAAGGGTGTGGAAAACGTGAACAAGGTATTTGTGTCCCTATTGAACCAAATAAACAAGAAACAAAGATTGGATTGGGATATTCTTTTTCTAAAATGATCAATGCTACTCAACGACCATCTTTAAACATTAATTTTATCACATGTCACCCACAACACAAACTCACAATCAAACATCTCGATTTGATTGATATAACCTTACTGCCTTCATGGACGTATGTTGATAGTGATGAGGATTTGAAACAAGTTTTTGGTGTTTATGATACCCCATCCTCACTTACTTACTTGAAACACATCTCCTGTACTTTGAACATTACTGAGCAAGAAGCTAGTGATATCACTGAAGAGTTTTCTAAATCTAAAAGTCCTAAATTCAATGCACTCCCTTTAGGAGATAAAATTGATGAGCTAATGGAAATTCATGGTAAAGATAAAGTTATTAAGATTGGGAAGTGCCTTGATGATAAGGAACAAGAAGATATGACCACTTTACTTTATGATTTTCCTAAAAAAAATTCTTGGAAATATTTTGATATGCTAAGAATTGACCAAAAAATTGTGATCCATAACATTTTCCTTGCTGCAAATGCTAAACCCATCCATCAAAAGATCCAAAAAATGATCCCTAATGTATCCTTGTTTGTTAAAGAAGAACTTGAGAAACTTCTTGATGCAGACTTTATTAAACCTATTGATTATTCTCCTTAGATCTCAAACATTGTCACAGTTGTAAAACTCGATAATCTTTTAGGATATGCACCAATTTTTGAGACTTGAATAAAGCCTCTTTAAAAGATGATTTTCCACTTCCTAATATAAACATGATCATGGATTCAACTGTTGGAAGCAGTCATTCATGGATGGATTTTCTAGTTAGAATCAAATCCTTATTAACCCTCAAGATCAATACAAAAATTCCTTTACAACTATTTGGGGAATGTTTTGTTGGGTTGTGATTCCCTTCAGTTTAAAGAATTTTGATGCAACTTATCAAATTGCAATGACATTAATATTTCATGGTTATATTCACAAAATTTAAGAAAACTATGTCGATGATATCCTCACTAAATCATTCACATGACAAGACAATGTGAATGTCCTTCGTAAAATTTTTGAATGCATAAAATGATACAACATGCGATTAAATCCAAAACAATGTGATGCAGGAGCATCTAGTGGTGTAAGGGCAATCTTGCATCACCCAAAAATAGTTAAATTTCAAGTTTATCATTTTTCAGATGTTTTTACATTTTTGGATACCCTTTTTGTCATAATGAAATTCCCAATTTAGGGTTTTTATTTTCTATTCCTGGGTTGAAAGATATTGCAGTTTTAGTTTCCCAGATTTGCACTTGAAAATCTTCTGAGTTGGATTTGAGGCACTTAGAGCTTCCGGAATGGCCCTGAAACTTATTGAAATTGGCATAGCAAATTTTGAATGCATTCTTGACTTTGAGACCTTTCCAACGGTTTAAACGGTTTGCAAATCAGAGCCCCGGATCAAAAGTTATGGCCCCGGGAAGTTGGCGCACTTTCTAGAAGATACCATTGCAAATGCTCTTTTGAAATTTGAACTTTATGTTGTAATTTTTTGGTGCCAAACCACCTAAACTAAATTCTAATGTTTTTTTGGCTCCAAACTAATGAGGAGCTCTATTTATGGGCGGGTTTTCTAATTTTTGGGTAACTTTCTGGGGGACAAGTTCACATATTGCGAAAGGGTTATTCTGTAGCTGTCTGTAACTTGCATGTGTTGTAGAACTTGGGGGATTTGAGATCCTCTGCATGTAAGAAGCTCCATTTTCTGAATAATAAAATTATTCTCTTGTTAGTGGGTTATTTTCTGTGTCTTGGGTTGCGCCCTCATCAAGTGGTATAAGAGCAGGTTTTTTCTTGAGCATGTGGACAGATCGCCGATCGTGAGGTAGTTCACACCAGGACCGTGGTTGTGGGTCAAGGTCAAGAAATATTCCTCCAAGATTGATGCCTGGTAGGCATGGTGGTGCCAGAGGTGGTCGAGGTGGTAGAAATGCTTGTGGAAGAGATGCATTGGCAGCCCTCCAGAGACAAATTGATGCGTTACAAGAGAAGTTGAGAAGAGGGTTAAACCCGAGGGAGGAAAGTGAGGATGAAGGAGAGAAGAAGAAGTAATTTGACCGCGACCAAATGCAGCTAATAAGGGCCATTTCAAAGATCGGGAAAAAGACCCAGAGCAGAAGTCCCCAGTTATTCTGGAAGTCTGAACCCAGAAGAGTTGATCAACTGGATCAATGAGCTAGAAGAATATTTTGAGTATGAGAAAATAGAGGACCCAGATCAGGTTGAGTTTGCGAAAATGAAGCTGAAGGGCCATGCTAGTATTTGGTGGAAAGAGGTCTAGTTGGAAAGAAATCGAAGAGGAAAAGTCAAGATCACCAAATGGGATCGCATGGTAGAGAAACTGAAGAAGCAATTCATACCAGTGGACTACGAGTTAGATCTGTTGAAGAAATTACAAGGGTTGAAGCAAGGAAGCAGATCTGTGAAAGAATATACTAAATATTTTCATAAGATAATCATCAGAACGGGTCACACAGAGGCCAATAAGGAGAAGGTAGCCCAATATCTTAATGGGTTACGACCGAGCATTCAGGAGGAGTTAAGACTAGTCAGAATGACCACCATTGAGGATGTGTATCAGTTTATACGAGAAGGTGGAAGAGAGAAGTTGAACAAAAGATTTGATATGAAAGGACGAGGTCCATGAAGAGGCGTTAGAAGACCTTGAGGGAAGCCAAAATAATGATGAAAAGAAAAGTGAAGATGTGGGTACCAGCCGAAGCCAAAGGAATGACAACTTCTACCGCCCTCGTGATCAAAACGGTGGTGATCAAAGAGGTAGAGGACGGGGAGATATGGACAAGGATCTGGAAGAGGTGGTTTCAAAGGAACGTGTTTCCAGTGTGGTGAAGAAGGGCATTGAGCCTATGAATGTCCACAAAACCAAGGAAGGGCAGACAAAAGACCAGAAGGTCGTGGAAGGGTGCACATCTTGATTAAGGAGCTCCATCGAACATTTAGATGATCTTGAAGGGAGAAGCCCCTAGTGATTAGGAGAGCCACGGTGGTGAGGGAAAAGGAACTAGAGCGGAGGAAGAATCGCTTTTGCACAAGGTGCAGAAGTGTGAAGAAAAATGTTGTGATATCATTATTGTGATTAGAACCTTGATAATCTGGTGTCATAAGAGATGGTCACAAAGTTGAAGCTAAAGAGGGAAAGGCACCCACATTCGTATCGGATTGACTGGTTGCAAAAAGACCACAAAGTTTTGGTCAATGAGCAGTGCCTAGTAAAGTTTAAGATCGGGAGCTACCATGATGAGGTACTCTATGATATCATCCCAATGGATGCATATCACATGTTGTTAGGGAAGTGGAAGTGGCGGTTTGATAGGCGAGCTATACATGATGGCCATGCAAACACTTATTCCTTAACAAAGGATGGGGTTCGTCACAAGTTACCCTAAAGGAGACCGAAGAAAAGGTATGCAATAGTGCTAGAATTTGTTATGTAGATGGAAAAAAAAATTAGAAGGTATGAAGCATGAGCGTGTGTGTTATGCATTGATTCCTAGAGTGAGTAAGGAGGATAGTGAGAAGGTTCCAGAAGAAGTTTCTAGGATGTTGGATGAGTTTGAGGATATTGTTTCTGATAATGTACCTAAGGGTTTACCACCAATAAGGAAGATTAGTCATTAGATTGACTTGATTCCTGGAGCTAGTTTTCCAAATAAGGCAGCTCATAGAATGACTCCAGCAGAAAATGAGGAGTTGAGCAGAACCACGTTCAAGAGTTGTTGAAAAGGTTTGATCGTGAGAGTTTGAGTCACATGTCGGTACACATGAGTACTAGCACCCAAAAGAAGGATAGGGAGTGGAGGATGTGTGTACAAGATTCTCGAGCCATAAACAAGATAACAATCAAGTCGGAATTTCCCACATAAGGATGGATGACTTTGATGGGCTGTTTTAGCGAGTGGAGCTCAGTACTTCTGGGTGATTTGAAGAGTGGATATAACGGATCCAATTTGAGAGGAGATGAATGGAAGGCTGCCTTCAAGACCAAAGAGGGCTTGTACGAGTGGTTAGTCATGCCTTTTGGGCTAACCAATGCACCGAGCACATTCATGCGGCTCATGAACGAGGTACTAAAAGAATTTCTGGGAAGTTTTGTTATTGTGTATTTAGATGATATTTTGATATTCAGTAAGACGTTGGATGAGCATCTTATGCATATTTGGAGAGCCTTTGAGAAGTTAAGAGAAGAGAAACTATTGATTAATCTGAAGAAGTGCAGTTTTGTGAAGAGGGAGTTGGTGTACTTGGGGTTTGTTGTCTCAGCAGGTCTCAAGATGGACCCAGAGAAGGTGAAGGCTATTCTAGAATGGCCTACCCCAAGAACTGCTACCGAGGTGAAATATTTCCATGGTTTGGCTAGTTTTTATAGAAACTTCATTAGAAACTTCAGTAGTATCTGTGGACCCCTGACTGAAACAATGAGAGGGGATAGAAAAGAATTCAAATTAGACCTTTGGAGGCGGCAAAAGTTTTGGTACATTGAAGCCAGAAGGTGACAGAAACAACCTATTCTATCCCTCCCGATTTCAACAAGGTGTTCCGGTGGATTGTGATACGATTAGTTTGTGCCATTGGGCTGATGTTGAGCCAAGAAGGTAAGCCATTGCCTATTTAAGTGAGAGTTAAATGATGCCAAGAGAAAGTATTTGTATTATATGATGAGGAGTTTTATGCAATAGTTCAAGCATTAAAGAAATGGAGACATTATTTGTTGCCGAAGGAATTTGTTCTATATACTGATCATCAGGCCTTGCAGTACCTAAATAGTTAGGGAAAATTAAATCAGAGGCATATGAAATAGGTAGAGTTTTTGTAGAGTTATACCTTTGTTTTGAAACATAGGAGTGGGAAGTCAAATAGGGTTGTAGATGCCTTAAGTAGGAGGCATACATTGATGACAAAGATGCAGATTGAAGTGGTTGGGTTCAATGAACTCAAAACACTGTATGCAGAAGATCCTGATTTTGCAGAGGCTTGGAAAGCTTGCAAGGAACCTGTTATAATGGATAGGACAAGGTGGCTGGATTTCATAATCCAGGATGGCATGTTATTTAAGGGAAGTCAATTGTGTATCCCGAGGATTTCCATGAGGGAGAACCTGATAAAGGAGAAGCATAGTGGAGGAATGGCGGGACATTTTGGTCGGGATAAGACCATTGCCATTATCAGTGAGCATTATTATTGGCCTCAGTTGTCACAGGATGTGAAGAAGTTTGTACAAAGTTGTAGGGTATGTCAGATGGCTAAAGGAGTGAGCCAAAATACAGGCTTATATCAGCCCTTACCTATACCAGAGAGGCCATGGGAGGATATAAGTATGGACTTTGTTCTTGGTTTTCCAAGGACACAATGAGGGAATGATTCAGTCTTTGTGGTGGTTGATAGGTTTTGAAGATGGCACATTTCATTCCATGTCAGAAGACCCATGATGCAGTCCACATTGCTGACTTGTTCTTCAAAGAGGTGGTGAGGCTACATGGTCTTCCAAAGAGTATTGTTTCAGATCGTGACACCAAATTTGTGGGGTACTTTTGGAGGACCTTGTGGAAGAAGCTAAAGACAGAGTTGAAGTTCAGTTCTGCACACCATCCACAAATAGATGGGAAGATAGAGGTTGTTAACAGGAGTCTAGGTAACCTACTGAGATGTTTGGTAGGAGATAAACCCAAGGGATGGGATTTGATCTTACCCCAAGTAGAATTCTCTCACAACAATTCTATCAACAGAAGTACTGGTAGATCACCATTCCAGATTATGTATGGAGGTAGCCCTAGAACAGCTCCAGAATTGAGGAAGATGGACCAAGAGAAGAACATAAGTGTTGAAGCCAAAGATTTTGCATAACACATCAAGGATATATATGAGAAGGTAAGAGAACATATTAACAAGATGAATATGCAGTATAAGGCTAAGGCAGATCAAAAGCGGAGGTATAAGGAGTTTCAGATTGGTGATGAAGTGATGGTCCACTTGAGGAAAGAAAGGTTTCCAGTGGGAAAATAATACAAATTGAAGATGAAGAAGTTCGGTCCCTGTAAAATTTTAAAGAAGCATGATTCAGGGAATGCATATGAGGTAGGTTGCCAGATGGATTCAACATTTCCCCTGTGTTCAACATTTCTGATTTGACAGAGTATCATGAAGGTAGTGCAGAGGAAGTACCAATGATGGAACAGTGTGGGATTCCAGCATCTACTTTATAAAAGGATGAGATTGAGGGAATCTTCGATAGTCATGTGGGAAGGAGTACCAGGAACAGGTAGTATGAAGAATATCTGGTGAAATGGAGAGGAAGGCCTGTGGAAGATTCATCCTAGCTATCTAAGGTAGCGGTTGACTGGTTGGGTTTTCCTTAACCATCTGAGACGTGACAGGGTCACTTCTCAAATTACCCTGGGTGTCTGATGCAGGAGCATCTAGTGGTGTAAGGGCAATCTTGCATCACCCAAAAATAGTTAAATTTCAAGTTTATCATTTTTTAGATGTTTTTACATTTTTGGATACCCTTTTCATCATAATGAAATTCTCAATTTACGGTTTTTATTTTCTATTCCTGGATTGAAAGATATTGCAGTTTTAATTTCCCAGATTTGCACCTAAAAATCTTCTGAGTTGGATTTGAGGCACTTAGAGCTTCTGGAATGGCCCCAAAACTTACCAAAATTGGTGTAGAAAATTTTGAGTGCATTCTTGACTTCGAGACCTTTCCAACGGTTCAAACGGTTCGCGAATCGGAGCCCCAGATCAAAAGTTATGGCCTTGGGAAGTTGGCGCCCTTTCTAGAAGATACCATTGCAAATGCTCTTTTGAAATTTGAACTTCATGTTGTAATCTTTCGGTGCCAAACCACCTAAAATAAATTTGAATGTTTTTTCGGCTCCAAACTAATGAGGAGCTCTATTTATGGGCAGGTTTTCTAATTTTTGGGTAACTTTTTGGGGGACAAGTTCTCATATTTCAAAAGGGTTATTCTATAGCTGTCTGTAACTTGCATGTGTTGTAGAACTTGGGGGATTTGAGATCCTCTGCATGTAAGAAGCTCCATTTTCTGAATAATAAAATTATTCTCTTGTTAGTGGGTTATTTTCTGTGTCTCGGGTTGTGCCCTCATCACAATGTGTCTTTGGCGTAGATAGTGGTAAACTTCTGGGGTTTTTCATCTCATAGAGGCATTGAGGTGGACACAAAGAAAATTGATGGAATCATTAACATGCCACCTCCTCGGAATATTTCTTAGTTTCATACATTACAAGGTCGAATTCAAGGTATTTCATCATTTCATTGCATCTTTAGCCAATTGCACATTACCTTTCACACATCTCCTTAAAAAGGGTGTCCCTTTTGATTGGGATGAGGATTGTAAATAGGATCTTGAGAGTCTAAAGGAATATTTAGCCACTCCACCTATTTTACAACATGTCGTTCCACATCGACCGTTTATCTTGTACATCACCGCATCTTCCCATGCTCTTGTATTCACTACTAGTAAGTTGCGACATTATTTACTAAATGTTGAAGTATAAGTTGTCACAAAGTTTGATCATTTTAGATATATTTTCAACAAAACTAATGTTTCAAGATGCTTAACTAAGTGGGTAATGTTGTTAACTAAGTTTTACCTTAAATTTGTTTCCCAAAAAGCAATCAAAGGCTAAGCCTTAATCGATCACTTAGTTGATGCTCCTTCAACTTCTGCTTTACCTGCTCTTGATTCCTTTCTTGATGATCATGTCTTATCCATTGACATTAAACCATGGGAGTTAGTTTTTGATGGATCTAAGTGTAGAACAAGTTCTAGTGTTGGTGTGATCCTAATTCCACTTGAGGCCCTGATCGCAGGTCTGCAAGCTACTTTATCTCTACACGCTAAACATATTAAGATCTTTGGTGATAGGCAATTGGTCATCAAACAAATCAATGGAACATATCAAACTAAACATGACAAATTATTAAAACACAAAGATCTTATAATGAGACTATTAGAAAAATTTGACTTGTTGACCATTGATAACATCCCACTCAAAGATAACTGACATGTGGATGCAATGGGGAGTGCAACTTCTCTCATATCCCCACTTGATCCTTCCATCGATTTCACCTTTATTATCCATCCCATCAACAAACCTTCGATTGATACTCTGCTAGAAGACATTTTGGCGATAACTCATGATAGTTCGTGTGAATGGTACGATACAATATAGAACTACTTGAAAGACAGTACCATTCTCGAACCTACCACAATGAATACTCAAAAGCGCTTACATAAACTAACAACTAAATGTCATCCTTTCCAACGCGTTGTATAAAAGATCTTTCAATGGTTTCCTATTACGTTGTCTTAAAGATTCTGAAATCTCTTCAACGCTTGAACAGGCTCATGCTGGTACTTGTGGAAGTCATTTTGGAGGTTTCTCATTAGTGCAAAAACTTATTTGTATGGGTTATTATTGGAGACATATGGAGAAGGATTACTTCACCTATGTTAAAAAGATGTCACAAATGTCAAGAACATAGCAATTTGATCCATGCCAATTCGCCCATTTGGTCATTTTTAGTATGGGGTTTGGATCTTATTGGAAAAATTTCACTGCCTTCTTTTGCTGGACATATGTTTATTATAACCGCAATGGACTATTTCACAAAATGGGTAGAAGTTATTCCCCTTCGCTCCACAACTACTGAAGCAATTTTTCTTTTCATCTTGTAACACATAATTGCTCGCTTTGAAATTCCTTCTGCAATCATTTCAAACAATGGAATACCATTTAAGAATAGTGAAGTTCACAAATTTCTTGAAACATTTAATATTCAACATCATTTCTCTACAATTTAATACCTGCAATCCAATGGACAAGCTGAAAACACTAATAAACTTCTCAAACAAATCCTTAAGAAAACTATCAACAATAATCATAAAGACTGGCATACACACCTATCTTATGCACTTTTGGCTTATAAAACTAATGTTTGATCATCACTAGGAAATACCCCTTATAGCCTTGTTTATGGTATTGATGCGATTATGCCCTTGGAGTTAGAAATTCCTACTTTGTGAGTTTCTCTTCGAGATCTTTTTGATGCTGACACTTATAAAGAACAATGATTACATCAACTTGAGATGCTTGATGAATAGCGCATTAACGCTCTCAAACATCTCCAAGCTCACATTAAACAATTACAATGCAAACACAACATGTTCATGTTATTCATCAATCATTTTCTAAGGACGATTTTGTTCTTATTGAAAATCAAAGAACTGCTAGTGCTAACAATGAAGAAAAAGATAAGTTCAACCCTAATTGGCTGGGACCTTATGTAGTTGATACCAATTATGGGTCTAGTGCTTATCTCTTAATGCAGCTTGATGGAATTCCCCTTAGGAAACCTATTAATGTCATGCATATGTGTCGGTATTATCTCTAATCCCCTTTGAATAGTATGAGTGGTATAGCATTGATGTTTAAGTTATTTAATGTCCTAACTTTCACATTGCTTTTTCCTTGACAACTAAATTTTTGTTTTTCTTGAACACTAAGGTAATTATTTAAGTTCATTTCATAATTACTTTAGGCTTCATACTATTCACCCTCATGTTGTGTTAAATTAAATCCTTATTGGTGTATTTAATTTAGCATATTCTTTTTCATTTATCAATGTTGTCTCTATGCTAAAAATGAAATATTTTTTATGTTAGATCACATCATTCCTAATTAATCATGAAGCCATTAATTATTATTTTTCTTTTTACCATAAGTCATTTAATTAATCGCATAACATTTAACATTCACATACAACAGACACATCATCATAAAATCAAAGTGTGTATGTCTATATATATATATATATAATTTTTATGTACATCTCAAAATCATATACAATGTCATAATGGTCTATGAGAGCTAGACCCCTCAGGATTTGGAGCTCATGATCTATTCCCTGGTCATCATGAAATGGTCATGTGTGATTGTGATCATGAACTACCTAGTCTCAGTGCATACTCCAAACGCTATACTCGACCAACGACTCTAAGTCACTCATCTGCCATCTGATCCCTCTTTGCTCATGTTTGTTCTAGCTCTGCTTGCAACCTCTCTACCTCTACTGAGGTCTATGCTGACTGTAGTGCACTCTCATCCCAATGGAGTTTCCTCCTCACGCTCTTGTATGCTACCCATAATCTTACGAAAGGTATGAGTGTCTCCGGCTCCTCCTCCAATATCAATGGGGGAATGTAGTTAGGATCCATCTCCTCCTCCTCGATGGATGTGGGCACTATCTCTATAGCATCCTAACGATAGAACTCTCGCCAGTATCTCATCGCTCCTACAAGATAGACAATGTACACAATTAGTAACACATCATCATGATATATATATATATACAAATAAATCATAAATCACTAAAAGACATGCATAAAATCAAATATCATCACCTATGTCTCTAGATGCACGAGGAATGTCAACCTCCTCATCTCTAGGGGGCATGGAGGATGTGCTAGCCTCTCTATGGCTATGAGTGTTGATGTTTGTTGTAGCTACTACCCATGATCTGGTCTTGTAAGTATGTGATGAATCTCCATGCTCGTATCGATCCTCAAAAGCTACCTCATCACCCTCACTCAGGGGTGGCTCCTCCTCATCCTCCTCTCCTCCATCATGATCCTCATAATCAGGATCGGCCTCAGACTAGTACTCCTCATTGATAATATATGTAAAAATGTCTGTTGGCCTATACTGTATCTCCTCTACTCACTCCTCTGGCTCATCACCCTCATCTACTACTACCTCTGCATCACCTAGAGGAAAATACATGGGGAACACAGGAGTTGGTCATTCATATGACCACCAATCCTCTTGCTCGTCTGTGCTACTGACATCATCAAAGTCAGAAACTAGTGGTTGGTCATGATCTAAATCATTGGAATCACTCTCGGACACATGATCTATCATCAGTAGAATAGTGTCACCCAGCCTCCGGGCACTCCAAACTGATTGTCTAATGAAGGGGAATGCCCTCAGTGGCATTTGGACTTGTCCAAACTATCACATGACTCACCCATAATAGAATGGTCATACGACGTAGTCATACCTCCCTGCTAGATATCTATCCATTTGCATCCTCTGTAACTATCTAGTGGGATTTGGCCACTATTGAGTGAGTAGATAGGGCCTCCATAAGATCTCATCCTCCTCCATCCGATTGAATATCACCCTCCAAAAGTGTAAATCACCATACTTCCATAACCATCGCAAAGGATAGTCAAATGCTCATGGATAGCCTGCAACTATAGTACAAGGGTATCTTACAGGCCTTGTACATGTGATATTCTCAAGGAACCACACTTTTAGAAGTGCACAATGGACCATATTGTTGATCTCTCAAAATACAAACTGACCAAGATCATAATACAAGTGTGGGTATGTGCATGATCATCATGGAAAAAACAGGCCCTTAAGTGGCAAAAAAATTAGAAAAATGAGAGTTAGGTAACTTGACGTAAAAATTTGAATAAGTTATCTATATTATTTAAAAAATATGTAAGAATAGAATCTATAGAAAATTGAATGTAGTTTCTAAACTACTAGGGTTTGTTTAAAATTAAAATCTATTTGGTGAAAAATTGAAATTTCAATGTAGTGGTACTTAAATTTGGAAAAATAAGAAGTAGTATCTAACCACCTAGCCACAATAAAATGATAATTATTTTTATAAGATTTTAGATATAAGTAGAGGACTCATGCCCCAATGTGATGCATATTTTTTGTAATTTTTTCCAAGTAAATAATTAATTATGAATTTTTTATTAGAACTTTTAAAAAATATAAAACTCGTATGTCGACCACCTTAACTTGGTCAAAACTTCATGAAATTCAATTTTTCTTTTTTAATCCTATAGTATGCAAAGCATAGAATGTGCCATGTTTTGGATTGAAAAAATGTGATACAGTTTGAAAGCTATAGATGTTTTTCAATCATCCTATCAATCATGACTTTCGTCATAATTTGAATAGAAAATAAATAATAATTACTTATTAAATTCAAAATAAAGCATAATTTATATTGGTGGAAAGTTGAGAATCTCCTTTAAAAACCCTTTTCGTTTCATCAATTTTAGGTAAAAAAATAGTCATCAGCCACATACCCATCATTTGCCACTTTTTGGCCCATCATGATCCTGCACATAGCCTATGCTAGAATGTAGTGGCCCCAGGCATAAATTGTCCTCTACTCGTACATACCCTGTATCAAGTGTACTAGTCCCCAATCTAAGTGTGTCGCTTGTCCATCTGGATTGAGAACCAGTGCCACTATACGCATCATAATCTGCCTAACCATAGGATCTCATGAATACAACAACATGGGAAGCTCGATCCACGCTCTAACCCTCTCATAATGTACATATACATCTAAACAATACTGCATATCTCTCTTCTTCTCCTAGAATGACCAATTCCCCTAGAAATACACTCACACTCCTCAAATGGGAACTCATATAATGTGGTGTATGTCCTCGAGTGTGACAGTCATTTCCCCAGTGGGAAGATGAAAGGTACAGGTATTTGCATCCCAATGCTCACATAGAGCCATCAACATGGCATCATGGTATCTCATGGGTGGCATAAGACATGCCCAATAGATACTCACTAACTGTAAATGCTCTACCTCTACCACTGATAGTGCTAGCATATGATCTCTCAAAAATTTCAACTGTCTTCCACCTAGCCGTTGTTGTGACTGGGAGAGAACCTCTCAAAATCATCACAAAATGCTCTAAATTTCATCTAATATCTTCAATTTTCATGATTTCCATCATGCAAGTGTGCTAAAGCTAATCTAGTGTGCTTCCCTAATGGTCCTAGACAATTTAGAACCCTTTTAGGACATTTCACAAAGAAACAAGGACACGTCGCAAAGAAACAAGACACTTTGCAAAGAAACATGACACTTTGCGAAGAAACAAGACACTTTGCAAAGAAACTGGACACTTTGCAAACAAAAGGGACACTCTACAAACAAATGGGACACTTTGCAAAAAAAGGGGACACTTTGTGAACATTTTTCCAAGAACCCTAAATTCACCTAGCCATGCATAAAAATCATTAATTGGTCATAAAATAACAAGGAGAAAGTTACAGAATCAACTCACCTCATGATACAAATCACCACATGCCACCTTCTCACGAAGATCATCCAACTACGAAGGTGTGTAATCCTGTCTGCTCAGCATGTTCTTCTCTCACTCGTCACTTTCAAGCTACACAAAGGTAAAATGAATAGTAAGTGACAAATTACTTTCTCCTCCTTTAATCACTTTTCATCTCTTTTTACTTTTACGCATTACCATAGGGTTATTGTCTCTTAAAGAATTCATAACGTATATCTCCTTAAAATCATCATAACAGGTGCTAGGGTAATCCATTTTCAACATTGTTTTATGCATTGGAATTGTGATTCCACACCCAATATCATTATTTGTCTATCATTATGTGGCATGGTACTTGGAAATTCCCTACAATATGATGTTTCTTGTTTGACGTGGCTAGATTGCTACCTTGATTCCACCTTTGTAAAGCAAGCAGAATCAATGGGGGCCATACATCTACCCTTCAATTAGATTCCTAAGAGTTAGATAAAAGAATTTTTGAGCAATTAACGAATGTGTGTTGCATGATGCGGTTCCTAATGTCATGGTTGTAACTACACTAGGGGCTTCATTCTTGTGTCTTTTTGAATATGTATCATTTTAGTAGTAAGGTGCATCATTTAGAGTCCTTTACCTTACATATGCACATAGAGTTATATGGGTGCTAAAGTGGGGGATAAATGTGCAAAAAATTGGACCCTCTTGAGAAAAGACAATTTCACGGAATATTGGAGCCACATTTGAGTCCCTTCACATCATTTCCCTTCAAAACAACATTTATAGGCCCCTTAGACCCGTTAATTTTGATCTAGAGGCCCGTTTCACTTGAGAAATCACATAAAACTTGACAAACAACATTTAATTACATCATACCCTTACAACCCACCTTCAAACAACAGTAGTGGGACCCATTCGCCACCTTGGGTGAACGAGTCCCCTCTAGTGGGACCCATTCGCCAAGGGTGGGGAATGAGTCCCCTTTGAGGGAAAATTCAAAATTAAGCGAGAATTTAATCAATTTAACTTTTATTTCTAATAAATGTTGTCCTCTTAGGTCTAATTAATAGGAAAATAAGGTTTTTTTGCTTATAAATACCCATTTTAAGTCATTTCACACATCTTTTATCATCCTTTTATCATCTCTCAAGAGCAATTTTTAGAGTTAAGTCTTCCACAACAAGTTTCATTAGCAAAAGTTGAAGTTTTAAGGCAGCAAACTAGGGTTTTGGTAGGTCTTGAAGCTCACTTCTCTTGTCAAGATCCAAAATTGCAAAGGGTTGATGATGGATTCCTATGATGAATCATGAAGAAATCTAGGGTGAAGAGGTAAAAATAGCCACCAAATCATGCCTAAGGACTTGGTTTCCTATTGATTTCATCTTCCATTTTCACTCTATCTTCAAATTAAGGTCCGCATCTTGTTTTTTTATCATTTGCATGTTTTGTAAGGTTTCTATGGTTTAGATCTTTATCATATAGATCATTCTTGCATGTCATATTCTAGAGCAATAGAATATGATTATTGTTATATTTCAGCTCTCCCTAGTCTTTAACATATCTAAGACTAGGGTTTACTCAAATTTTTCTCTATTTAAGGTTTAATTACCCAACTAGTTTGCCCCGATTAGAAAAACATTTTTAAGCTATTTTGTAGGAATTTTCTGAGATCTGAGATTGGGTATCTATCATAAATTGGTGTACAGGTGTCAAGGTGCAGAACAAAATTTTGAAGTTGCAGAAATTCCAAGGTGGGCTGATTCACCATGCTTGGCGAATGAGTCCCTCCTAAGGTGTAAAATTGAGTCAGATTCAAATCCAGGTTCCCAATTGTCAAAAAATAGACTTTATGTAGAAAAGTCCTAACCTTAGACTTATTCACCCAAGGTGCCGAATGAGTCCCAGTTAGCCTAAAGTCAAGCTTCATCAATTTTCTATATTTTTATTCAGTCATCTACAGTCTGCCAGGTGCATATATTCTGAGAAACAACTTTCTATTTAGATTAATTTGTATTTTTGTTCATTTTTTCATGCTTTTTGAATATCACAATGTGTTTTCAAACATAGTGTAAATCTTAGTTTTGCATTTGTTTTCATTCATTCAGATTTGTCAATTGCATTTAGTTAACTTCATTTAGTTTAGACAACATCACACATAACATTATTTGAATGAACTAGTTTGCATTTTTGGCCTAATTATCTCCTTTTAGGTGAAAAACCCTAGAAGAGTTAGAGAAGTCCTAAGAGCCAAAAATCAATGGTTCAAAAATATTGTTCAATGTCCCACTTAGACAAAAAAGGTGGAAAAAAATATTGTGGGATCACCCATGAATAGACTCTTTATCAATGTTTTCACAAGAAGAAAGTATTTTTGAGATTGTAGGTCCTAAAATGGCAGCCCTATAGAAGAGGTTTTACATTCTATTAGTTCATTGATGAGGAAACTACAAAAATCCCTCAACAAACGGGCCTTACAAAAATAAGCTCCAAATGTGATGTCTTAAGGATAACTAATACAAGTAAATGTATTCATAATTTTGTTAAATCTACTTCCAATTGTACACTTTCCAACAAACTATACATCTTTCTAAATATTATGATAAAGCTAATTATGTAACCACTAAAGATATATGACAATCTAATAGGTTCACATTTTCCACCGTAGACACGAGATTTCATTTGAAATGGATACATGTGAGTATATCTTAGAAAATTGTGTATGCAAACGGTGTTAATGGAGAGTAGGACATCATGCCAAAATAATTGTTGATATGTGTCCATGTGCATGATGAGTGGAAGTACTTATGACTGTGCACAACAATACCTTGGGGACATTGCTATTGAATATACCAAACCCTAAAATTTGAACCCAAAGGTAATGGAAAAATAGATGGTACATATTGGGCTACTCTATTTTAGTCAAACATTTGGCATTTCAAGCCTAAGGAACCAATTTTTCGTGTATGACACATCTAATGGTTAGTGCATAACACATACAAGAAAATTGATCAAATCCTAATTTCCTACTATGTGCTAGCAATCAAGAGTTGCCACATGTCCCAAGTGATTCAAAAACATCATTTGTGAAGAGTTAGGTCATCAAGTTTACAAAGAAGGAAAAAACTCAAATAGAAATAAAGCATGCATTACTAAAAGTTGGTTTGATTGATGGTCGATAGAGATAGGATGATAGATAGATCAATGCATGAACTTAATAAACTCACCACTTGTTTGGTCATTGTTCACAAACCAACCAAGGAATGGCATGTAGTCTTAACTTTCCCACCAATTGCTATGAAATGGGGCTACTTTATAAACAAAAGGGTGATGAATGGATGAGGTGGGATTAGCAAATATGAGGGAAAGGCATATGATTATACATTTACTAGAGGATTGTTTATATTTAATTTTATGTCTAATAATTATAGATGCTATCCCTCCTTTCACTTAGTGTTATTTCTTTAGGAATAATTTTCTTCATGTAGAGCTCATTAGTAAATGATAAAGGAGGATGAGTTACAATGCCTTTTAAAAATGTACTATTTATTTTTATTAATATTTTTTTTAGAATTACATCTATGGATATATTAGGTAGACTTAATGTCAATGTTACATATTAAATTCAGTTGTAAATAAGATGGTGATATCTTCTTCAATGAATTTATTTATAAATTTGTAAAAGAGGAATCACCTATTTTTAATTATATTGTATTATTTTTAATTTAAATGTTAAATCTTGAATTTATCTATGTGGGATAATAGTTTTTCTTTATGTAATGATTAGTTGTTGACGACATATACATTTGAATGTCTTAGAGATAGAAATGATGTCTCTACCATTGTTAGCATCAAAACTTTTCTTTATTGAGCAAGATAAGGACACATATTCAAATGCATTTAGAAATTAAAGCCTCACATAATTGATGAATCGAAGTTGCTTATTATACCTCCGACTAATGTAACTAATCAATACATTGACAACAACGTCTAACCATTGCATCACAATGTTGAAACCCCTGATCACCTTTACATATGCAATAGCTTTGGACAATCACAAAACAAGTTCCTTAACAATTTCATATTCTAATATGTTAAACTAGACATTTATACCTTCATTATTGTTACATTTAACATCCTAAGTTTGCATTCATCATCATCAATGGCTTTGCCAATATGATAGAAGAGACTTAAATATACATAATTGACCAAAATATCTCCCCCTTACCCACGACCTCATAAAATAGACTGAAACCATCTTCAATTGCTTAGAACAGTGTGGAGTCACCACGCCATTATGTCACTTGCTCAAGGGTTGAGGTAAAGGGTCTAGTGGAGTCGAGATGTGGACGGTATTACTAGCTACAACACGTGGCATCCCCATTTGAATTGGGTGGTTAAGAGTTTGGCCACAAGTGTATTTGTCTACAAAAATTAACCTTTTCACATTGAATACTATTTAAAACAGTTATAAAGAATACAAACTCGGAATTATTGGCGTCGGCTGTAAAAGTGACTCAACACAGCTCAGAATTGATTTCGGACGTGCTTTGGTGTGCTCTTGGGCCTACTTGTACCGCTTCCACCAGGTGGGCTCCTTCTCCACTGTATTTTCCACTACCACGGTTCTTTCCATCATTGTGTGGAAAGTTTGTTTCTCAGCGGCACGCTCATTATCGTTTGTCACATGCTTTCCGTTTGTTAAATGCTAGGTAACATACTTTCCGTTTGTTAAAGTTAATTTTGGGTCAGATAATATTATAAGACAGTTTGGTCAAAGTCACCTTTTCCACAATGCAAAAGTCTCTCACTTTTGGAAATTTTCTCTCCTCCATTAAATTCACTTTTTGGAATTTCTCTCTCCTTGAGTAAAATTTCGATGGGGACATAAATTCTATACAATAAAAATATTGTTTTCTTATAAGATACATAAAAAATTTATTGACAGATTAAAAATCGTTCAAACCTTGATGAGGTTTTGAGATATTTAATTACTCACATGTTAGTGTGACTAAGTATGTAACAATCTATAACAATCTATTAGATTAAGGATTTAATTAATTATTTACTTGAATCAATATCAGTTGTAAATTCAAAGTTAGTTGAATTTATTCATAGTTTTTTAATTAATCATTAAGTTAAAGTCATTTGAATTTAATCATAATTTTTTAGTTAATTATATGGATAAATAATTTGGGAAATTTATTTAAATTATTAACTAAGAAGTTTGATTTCAATTATGTCGAGTTAGACAACATAAATTTAAGCATCTAAAGTTTTCAAAGGTACATTATGTTGAGTATGTACTACAAAAACTATTTGATGAATGCTTGCTAAAAGAACTTGATGATTTGAAACTCCTTATGAACATCATCAGTTGCAACAACTTTGCATTATCAATGTTGATTGGATTAAACTGTGCTTAACACTTTGGGCATAACTATCCTTATAATTATATTTTGAATGGGTTGAGATCAATCTTCGAGAATTTCACAAGTTCCTTAGTTTACTCCTCAATGTCAATTCGGGAGGGTAGACTTGTGAAAGATATTAGGGCTATCTACCTAAGGGTTGAACCTAGAAAGCCAAGTGGGGATGAATATAGCTATATGGAAATTGCATTTGTTCAGAAATATGGTTTTCATACCTCCTGTCACCTATGTGACAGGAACCCGAGCTAAGCAGTTTACAACAGAAGTAGAATAACACTAACTAATAAAACAAGAATAGTAATTCTTACTGACACTAACCTTACCAGAAGCAAATGAATGATAGAATATAAAAGTGCTAAATAAAGTTCACACAAATTAATAAGCATTCTAATTAACACTTGTCTAGAATAATCTTCTAAACCAGTTTACACAGAACAGTGAACACATTGATTAAATCTGATTAGAAAGTGAACTACTAAATAAAATAGACCTATAGCACGATATAAGCATATGAATCACCAATACATCAAATAGTAATTAACAGTATATTAAATAGCAAAAGAATTAAAAGATCAAAACATATTGAAACTTACAAAAATCTAATTACCACACAACACATAGATGATACAACTAGTCACTGGGTGATCAAGGAAGTGGGCCCTTCCTTCTTCAATTTCTAGTGAAGAGAAAAAATATTACTTTACTCAACTCAATGCTTATGCAAAATGAAACTTCAAACTTCATTTTTTCTTTAATCAGAATAACAGCTTACAGATATATTACCAGTTACTAACTCAAGTCTTAGCAAAGATATGTATAAATTGTATGTCATTGAATCCAACACAAAGCTAACCAAAATGGTACAATATTTTTTGGGTTGTTATGGTCTACGACCAACAACCTCTAAAAGATTCTTAACAATAGATTTATAGTTTTAACATTGTTCTAAAAACAAAACAACTTTAGACCAAACTTTAATCACAAGTGACACATGACTCATAAAACGGTTCTTGTCCTCATTCCACGGATGCTCCTATTGCTCACAAGTATCATCCATTTAATCATCCCTTGCTTTTCACAGTCACAAGGATAATTAGCAAATAGTTAAAGGTTTCGATATATTTTCAAGTTTTTATTTTCTCTTTACATTTTTTTAAACATCTCTACTCATTAACAAATAGTGACAACAACTTCAAAGAATTCTTTAGGAACAAAGAGGTCAAAAGGTAAACAAAAGGGGTAAATGTAAAGACACATTTATCCCTCATCATTTCCCCCCATCTTAGGGTTTTGCATGCCCTCATGCAAAGGAACATAGGATACACACCAAACGAATTTTGTACTACACTGGAGATCTCTCTAACCCACTCTAACCCATGTTTGCTTCAGTGCATGCATTTGATCTTTATGCTTCTGAATAGGCATAAGAGAAGTATCAACAATTTTTTTCTACTCAAGGGCTACTTTAAGTTGATCAATTTCTGTTGCTTGTGAGGAGTTGAGAATCTTTTCATCGCAGACCTGCTTTTGTAGAGCTTCATTTTCATCAGTCAATTTGGTCATCAAATTATGCATATCATGTATTTCATCATTGGTTAATAGAGGATCCTCCTCAAATTATTCCTCTGCCTCTATTTCTTGTTCTCATTCTTGTTCATGGTGGGGAATATATATATTTCCCTGCTCTTGCTAACCCAACTCACTCACCTCTTCCTTTCTTCTCTCTTCTGACTCTTTCTCTACTTCCTAATTGTCCATATGAGGAGTTTCAACCCCACCAATTTCCTGTTCTGCAAAATTCCCTAAGTTGTCACCACTTGGTTACTTGGTTGACACAATTCCAACCTAAACAGTGTTCTCTTCAAGAATACCCTTGTTGGAAACTAGGATTTCCTTTGCATTTGGAAATTTTTGGAGAAGCATTTCTAGTTCGAGCTCATTTTGATCTAATAGAGTGGCCCTAGATTCTTCTTGTGTATTCCTTCTCTTACTCCTTCTAAGTTCCCTAGAAACTACTTTTTTTTCTTATTTTTCTAGAAAATTGTGGCCAAAATTGTTAAATCACCAACTTAATCAGTTTCCTTAGGGTTCAAAACATTACTAGCCACATTGACTAAATTTTCTAGCTTATCCATTTGAATGGTTGGTGCTTGTTTCTTGTCTTGAGAAATTTCTAACACGATAGCTAAGGTTGACCCACTGTGTAATGTCTTCTTACCCTTAGAGTCAGGTGTAGTAGTCCTTTTACCTCCAGAGTTAGGTGTGATAGTCTTAACATTTGCTCGTTTGAAACTGGAACTCTTGACCTGTTTACCACTCAACCCTAGGGTTTGTTTAGCTTTTTTCTTTGAACTACTAGGAGAATCCCCTTATTCAAAACCCTCATTAGGTGCATCAGAAGAGTTTTCATTTTCACTTCCTTCATTCAAACTCACATGACTAGACACCTCTTCCTCAAAATTAACAAGATATTTTTCCTTATTCGGGGATTCCTTTTCCTCAAAGTGGTCTAAGGTATTAGGGAGGTCTTCCTCTATAGAATTTTTTGGGTTATCATATGCAATTAATGAGTCCCAATCCCATGAGGAGAGAATTTCTTTAACTCCCTCACAATTAGCAACTTGATAAGTCCACGATGGGCTAATGAGTTTTTACTACACTTTGAATTGCTTTTCTCATTTTATTTTTAACTACTGCAAATGTATTAGGAGCCAAAAAATTTTAGTAAAGACATACACATACCTTCCTTTACAAGTTATATACTAGATGAAAAACCTCACCACCTCGTTTCACGATGGTGGAAGTGAAGCTAGCTTCATGCCTTGTCTAATGACAACTTCAAATGACTCTCTTCATCATAGGGATTTCTTGTGAAGGTCTTTAATATCTATTTATCGATTTGAGTTATCAGGGAATTAATGTTCCTTGGATACTGGCAATTCGGTGACATCAACTATGGATTCAACTAAAATAGGGATTTCTAAACCATAGACCTGTGCCCATTTTCTCTGACATGTCATGGAAAATTCGCACACCAACTTCTCATCATACCCTCACAATCTTATGAACTACGCATCCCACCCTGCTTGCTTAAATACTTTATATGCTTCAGCCATTTTTGGAGCCTTTAATTCATTCATACTCAGGGGCTCAAAATGGTGCCTGTGTTCTCCTTCCATAATTTTACCAAGAGGTTTTTTCTTAAACCAGAATAAGGCACTCTCGTCAACTTGGAATAGTGTGTAGACAAAAGTTTTTAAAGGGTAGATAAACCGTTGCTGGTAAGGGAAAGATGTGGGGAATGAGTTAGAGTAGTTTTGCATAATGGTAGTTCAAAATGAAAATGATGGCGAGTTATGATCTACACAAAGGATGGTAGTAGTAATAATGTCATGAAATGATCGAGGCCAGGTGATGAGGAGTTTTGACATATCAAATAAATGCGACTTCTTAGAAAATGAGGATAAAATGGGTGGAAAAGAAAGGAAAAATGAGTATAGTGAGATACAGTATGGTTAAGATTGGACAGTTCCCGTGTATGATTAGATAGTTTCTCCCCCTATCTTAGCATGTGGCTCGTCCATGAGACAGGTCACCATTTATTAAATAAACAAAAGATATAAAATAAAAAAACAAAAAGAAATAGAAACGAGAAATATACCAATACTAAACCATCACATAGACAAAAGATGACATGGAGGCGAAGGGATGAGGAACTGACGAACAAAAGAAGGAACTGAGAAAATCACATTGCATGGACATGAAGATGGTAGCAAAGCAATGACAGGGCTGAGAGGAAGGCCACATATAGTGATGATGAGAAGGAAGCAACATTAAAGTGCATCATGAAAACTGTTGCTCAAGTGGATGGGTACAAAGAATAGTGTAGTACCAATTCCACATCACCACATAGAAAAAAAAGATCAAGAATGAGCAAGGCCAAGTAAGGAGGCATACCACGTGTGCAAGGGAAGAGGAAGTACAGTAAAAAATAATGCAATAGCTGGATGGAAGCATGGAAAATCCCGTGGAATAGATGAATGGGGAGCAACATGAGGAAGGTAGGGAAAGAGCCATAATAGAAGTAGACAACCGACAAGGAGCGTCATGCTACAAAAAGAGCTGACTCAGAGCTCCTATCCAAAACATGACAGGCACCAAGTGTCAAAACAACCAGGTAGAATGAAACTCATCAAAGGATGATATACTTGGGGAAAAGAAAACCCAGTTGTCAAAAATCCTTCCCTATACATTCCAAAGAAAAGAAAACCCCACCACAAATGTATCAAGTGCCAATTTTTTTTAGCATAGACATACGCATACCTTCCTTTGCAAGTTATATACTAGATGACAAACCTCGCCACATTATTCTAGGGTAGTGGAAGTGAAGCTAGCTTTGTGCCTTGTCCAATGATGACTTGAACTGACTCTCCTCATCATAGGAATTTCTTGTGAAGGTCCTTAATATTTGTTGCCCAAGTTGAGGTTTCTTTTTTTCTCTTTTTTCTCTTTTTTTAATCACAACGATAGGTCGCTAGTATCCTAGTTTTCATCCTATCACCACCTAGAAGTGCTAGGGATCCAGTTTTCACTTCTAAGATTTATTGAGCAATTAATGCCTACAAGAAATTGGTTTTCAAATTTTAACTAGCCAACAACGCTTGAGGGTTTTCGTTGTTGGATATTTTATTGCATTTTTTTTTAAACATTTTGAAAAGTACCTAAAAGGTACTAAGAGAGGCCACAAAAACCTTATCAAGTAGTTGGAGTTCCTTAGGAAGGTTTGAAATAAACTCTTCCTTGGAGAGAGGCTTCTTGTACAACTTCAACTAGTGGTCATTGAAAGCTAAAGCCATGCAATTAGAGTCCACTGTGCTGAGCTTGACAACCCTGTCAGCATAGACCATCTCAATTTCATAGGGCCCAAGCCACTTGGTGTGGAACTTTCCTTTAAAATCCTAAAAACTAGTATCATACAGGAGTGCCCAGTAACCTAGTCGAAATGACTATTTTTGAATGAAATGATCATGCCAGAGAGCATGCTAGTTCTATACAACCTTTGCATGGAAGAGTGTTTATTGGTGAAGTTCATCTAATCAATGGAGTTGTGCAATTCATTATTTTTGTGCATTAGACAAGCTCATTCCTAGTTGGAGTGCAGTGTGAAGAGTTTTTACTTCAAATTTGATAGAGAGAACAACCCTCTTATCATAGACAAGCTTGTAAGGAGTCAAACTAGTGGTGGTTTTCCATTTAGTGTAGTAAGCCCACATAGCTTCAGGAAGTCACACAACCCAGTCCTTCTTATGGAGATAAATTGTCTTGGCAAGAATGTTCTCGACTTCTCGGTTGGTGACTTTGATCTAGCCATTAGCCTATGAATGGTAAGGTGAAGACTTGTGATGTTGAATCTCATAGTCATGAACCAAAGTAGAAATGAGGTTAGATGTGAACTATGGACCTTGATCTGTAACTATCTCACATGGAACACCAAATTAGGTAAAAAATTTAGAATAGAGGAATTCAGCTACCTTGGTGTCCCTAGCATGCTTTAAAGAAACAAATTCAACCCATTTTGTTACATAATTTGTACACATAAGAATATGCTCCTAGTTTTCAGATGGCAGGTTGACAGGTCCAACAAAATAAAGCCCCCATCTTTCAAAAGACTCAATGGACAACTAAGGATATAAAGGCATTTCATCTGAGTGCATGGGATGACCCATATGCTGACATTTGTCACAGTGTTGAACGTAGTGTTTACAATCATTATGGAGTGTGGGCTAATAATATCCTATAGTTAAGATCTTTTGAGCAGTCCTCTGAGTGGAAAAATTTCTTCCACAAGGTTTTGTGTGGCATGTGAAAAGTATGTCGAAGACATCATCCTCAAGCACACATTGATACATGATATTATCAAGGCCACGACAGAAGAGAAATCCATTGATCCATGTACAATCACCACTAATTCTGAACAACTTTCAGTGTTCCCTCAGAGAGAAATGAGGTGGGAACTTGCAAGTGACTAGGTAGTTTTCCATCTCAATGTATCATAGACTCTTTGTTGATATGGCAAAGATATGTTCATCTGGAAAGGAATCATCAACTAGAATTGGTTTGTCATCTTGCTGTTGTAACCTAGATAGAAAGTTTGCAACCACATTCTCAAGACCAAGCTTATCAAGTATAGTAATATCAAATTCTTGAAGCAATAATAACCATCTAATAACTATACGAGTTACAATAGGTTTATTCATTAGAAATCAAATTACAAAGTGATTAGTATGAACAAAGACTTTATATCCGATAATATAATGACAAAACTTATTAATTGCATAAACAACAGCTAAGAACTCCTTTTCAGTTAACGTATAATTTACCTCAAACCTTGTAAAATTCTTGTTGATGTAGTAAATTGAGTAGAAGAGATTGTCTTCCTTCTATCCAAGGACAATCCCCATGGAACAATCTGAGGCATCAATGTGGATATGAAAAGGTAGTTCCCAGTTCAGACCTCTAAGTACTAGTTTGGTGACAAGCTTGTTCTTGATGGTTTCAAAAGCTTCTTGGCATTCTGGTGTCCAAGAGAAAATGACATCTTTCTCTAGTAAAGCAAACAAAGGGGGGGAAATCTTACTACAGTTTTGGATAAACCTCCTATAGTACCTTGCATGGCCTCAAAAGCTACGTACATCCTTTTGGCTAGTAGGTTTGGGCAAGTCCTAAATAATATGTATCTTCTTTGGGTCAACTTGAATACCCTCAATAGAAATATATTGACCAAGTACTATCCCTTTTGTCATAAGCATATGGCATTTTTCATGACAATGATAAATTAGTGTCTATACAACACATAAGTACCTTTCTTAAATTTGTTTTAGCCTCTTCATATGTATTACCATGGATAGTGAAATCATCCATATGTACCTCAACACAATCATTTACAAGATCCACAAAAATATTGAAAAATGCCCTTTCAAAGGTGGTAGGGGCATTACATAAACCAAATGGAAAAACATTCTAGGCAAAGGTTCCCCAAGGAAAAGTGAAATTTGTCTTGTCCTAGTCATTAGGTGCTATGCAAACCTAGTTGTAGCCACTGAACCTATCCAGAAAAGAGAAAAAATTCTTACCTGCATGAGTGTCCAACACTTGATCCATAAATGGAAATGGAAAGTGATCCTTTTTAGTATCTTTATTTAGTGCTCTATAATCAACAAAAAAATCTCCATTTACCATTTTTCTTGGGAATTGCAACTAGAAGAGAGACCCACTAACTATCTAAAATAGGATATATAAACCCAACATTTCATAGTTTTTGAAACTCCTCTTTAACTATTTCATGCAAGGCGGGATTAAGTCGTCGTCGTGGTTGCCTAACTGGACGACTACCTTTTTCAATGCAAATATGGTGGGTGCAGGTGTCAGGATGAATGCCACACATGTCTTTGAATTCCTAGGAAAATGCATCTTTATTCATTCTAAGCATGGGAATAAGATCTTGGATTTGTTCAGTGGTTAATTGCAGATTAATATTAAGTGTGCAATTAGGAAAAATTTCCATAGCTTCTAATTGTGTTGGTGAGTTAATAGCTAGTACCTAGGAGGTGGGTTTCATATCACTAGAATTTCCAGAAGATAAAAATGAAGTATACAAGCAATTATGAGCCAACAACTGATGCAATGTGACAAAATGTTGAACAGATCATGAGCTACCTACCAATGGAAAGTTCCCAAAAGGACAAGGATTATTTATACCTGAATGGAGAACCATGCTTTCAAAAACTTCATTAAATGTATACCTCTTCTAGAGGAAATTAACAAGAATATTATCTTCGGTGGGTTCTTCAATATCCAATATTTGATCAATTGTCAAGATGGGAAATGACTCATCTAAATCACTATCAACTCATACTAGATCCTTAGTCTCCAACAAGTGTTGCACTGGTGGGTATATAGTCAATTTTTTCTTGTGCTCGCCATTACAAATAACCATTTTTCTTGACCAAAAATTGAAGAATGAATCCATAGTTGTCAACCAAGGTTGTCCCAAAATCAAGGGGTATCCCCCCAGCTTAATCTTTGGCTGCAAAATCACAAAGTCGGTTGGGTATTCCCACAAATCAATAAAAATTATTACATCTTCATTCATAGCCTCTGGTTTGACCAAAGATTAGTCTACCATTTGAAGAACTGTGGGAGTAGGTCTAAGTTCCTCTAGTGACAATCTTTTCTTGGTTTCCTTTTCCATAACATTGATTGCAACACCCAAATCAATAAGGGTATTAGGAATACCTACTTTACTGATAAATACCTTGATGATAGGACTCCCTGGATCCGAGTACTTCGGAATGGTTATGTTCTTGAGCATAAGGTCTACTAACTATCCAATAACTTGGATAGTCTTCAGGTCTTTCCTCTTCTTTTGCTTTCGAGTTCATAGATCTCAAACTATTTTTGCATAGATGAGAATGTCCTTTATATACTGCAACAAAGGAATCTTGATGTTAACATTGTGTAATTCATTAAAAAGATCAAATTTAGGATGAGAGACTTCCCATTGTATTGGTTCAGACTAAAATCATTCTAGAAAGGGAGGTTCTTTGATTGGCTCCACTTCATATTCTTCATTGATTTCTATAATGGTGGGCCCTTGAAGAGAATGTCCTGATCTTAATTGAACTCTATATAATTCTACTATATTTATAGGATAAGTGGGATAGCTTGTTGACTCATTATTGTACACAGGTTGTGTTGTGTTATTGTTGGGATTGGGGTTCGGTTGAGCTAGCATTGGTTTTGTCTTTGGTGGTTGTGTTGGATTGGTTAGTTGAGAAAATGATGATGGTATGGCCGAAAGCAATTTTTGTGACTATTGGTATGGGTTGATCATGGGAGGAGGTGGAAATTGAGGTTGGGATGGATATAGTTGTTGGTATGGTGAAGATTGTGGCGATTGTGGCCTCCATGCTTGTTGCAACAGCTGTGAAGCATACTAATATTGTGGCATCCATTGAAAGATGGTAGGGGTTGTTACCAACCCCCATACCATCCAGGTTGATTTGAAAAATAATTAGGTTGGCTAGGTCCTGAAGTAGGATAATCATTCATCATGCTAAGGTGCATTACTCAAGGTGGAAAAGGTTTCCTTGGGGCCATGTAGTAGACAGGCTCTTTAGGATATTCCATATCAGGCTCACCTACAGGAAGAGGTCTTAAGATAGAGTTTCTATTGAATTCTTCTAAGGATGAAATTTTTGTCCTATTGCAAGGGAAATCCTCACTACCATGTTTCTTGAGACAAGTCAAAAAAAACATAGCCAAGGCCTTTTCAACTTCCTCTTGCTTCCTATGGGTATAAAGAGTGTCTATCTATTTACCCATATGATTTAATAAATTAGTTTTAAGATCCTCAAGTAAATTACCTATTTCATGCTTTTTCATACCTATTGCATTACTTGGGGCAGAAGGCTTACTTGGATAGCTCCTTCCCAAGCACTGAGACCTTGAATAGTTCCTACAAATATCATAGATATCATTAAAGTCCACTTTATAAATACTCCCTTTACCTATTAAATTTAATGCTTCCATAACATCATCTCGTATGCCTCTAAGAAACAACATTTTAACAACATCCTCATTTAGCCCCAGTTGGTGAGACTGTTGGAGATTGAACATGAAGTGTTCAAGGTAGTCCTCTACTGACTCATCTTCATTTTGTGTCATGCAAAATAATTCATCACAAACCTCCTTTGTTTTTTAATACTCCTCGTACTTGTTCAATAATAATTCCTTCATGACTTCCCATGTCCTGATATTTATGAGGTTCATGAACCAATGCAGTGTTGCATCCTTTAATGTGGCTAGGAACAATTTGAGCTTCTGCACTTCACTTTGATAATCATAGCTGTGACACAACACATCAAATTCAAACAAAAACATATCAGGATCCTTAATCAAAAGACCACAAAAAATGGGCAAAGCAGAATGAGGGATGTTTTTCGTAGGGGAATCTTGTTTGGGGTGTGTGATAAAAAACATAAAGGTAACCATATTATTGTTGGCCAATTCCCTATTAAGATTGTTGTTATTGTTGATGTTGTTTTTGTTGTTATTTTTATTGTTGTTGTTGTTGTTGCTATCCATGACGTCTAATGTCGAAGTGGTAAAGTAGGTTCTAAATGGCTCTTGGGTTTCTTCTAAGAATGGACAATCTTCTGACCTATAACTTTCTTGAAACAACTTTTCAACCTTTCTCCATAATATCTTGGAAGAACTTGGATGAGTACCTACAGGTGTATCAATAGTAGTAGGTTCTATCGCACACTTCTCGATATCGGGTTCAAGTAACTCTAATGATTGCAATTTAGTTTTCAATTTCTCTAAAGTCAAACTACTTTCTTCAGTAGATGGCTTTGACCTATTTTGTAATTCTTTAGGTTGTGTTCCTATACCATAGAAAAAAGGAAACTTTCTTGATTTGGGGAATAATTGATGATAAATTAGACTTAATAAGGCCTTGATCTGGTGCTATGAGGTCTTTTACACATCCACACTAGGTCTTGGACCCTTTCAAATGAATTTTTAATGATGTCTTTTAAAGGTGTTGTGAAGTGTTGTAAAACATTTCCACACTCTTCTAGAGTCTTCTCATTATAATTCACCTAAAAATCACCTTTTTATCCCTTATAAAGTCCTATTTTAAAGTTTTGAAAAGTTTTGTACCAATATTTCATGTTTTTCTAGGCTTAATTTCACTATTTACACCTTTTGTATGCTTTATATGACCCTTTTATGCACTCATAAGACTTAATAAAGTGTTATTTTGAATGTAAACTTGACAAACAACATTAAATGCAAGTTAATTCTTGACACCTATTAGAACTATAAAATCTGATGTTTTCATGTGTTGATTTTATTCATAAACTTCCAGATTTGGTCCTGTCGTATGCATATTCCACTCATATTTTGCCATATTGTCCCATTGAATCAATCGTGTTGTGCATTTTTCATTTCTGGGTCCATATCGAAATAGGTCTCCCATTGTCTCCCAGACCCACTGGTTTTTCTGCTAATATCTTCTATTTTAGGTCTTTTGGTGTGACAGCATTTGGGTCTCTCCGATCCATTTTTCTGCTAGTAAACGTTTGTTGCCTATCGGAAACACGTTTCTATTGTTTCGGTGACTGTGGTGGCTCCTATCGGCATATGTTATGGCTTTTGGGGTGGTGTCTTACCAATTATTATTTGTTTCCCCGACTTCACAATTTAGTGGTTCATCGGTATAGGTTGGATGCATTCGGTATAGTGTCACAACAAAGTGAGTTTGTCTCACCGATGAAGCACAAGTAATTTTTTTCCAAACGGCTCAGTGGGAGAAGTTTGTTTCATTGTAAGGTCTTGGCGAGTGACCTTCGGTCTTGCTGACCTTACATATGGAATTTCAAGGGGCTTCTGCTTTCTCTTGGTGACATACGGTGCTCAGGGTGCTTCGGTATTGCATACTTCAATCTATGTGAGGTCTCCCCGATGATTGAAGGTTATGGTGACATTCATGATGGGCACTAGTCAGCGAAAGAATATTTAGGTCACACCGACATAAGGTTAAGTGGGAGGCTCTCGATGAAACTTGGAACAATCTATGTAACCTCTCCCTGACACTGCATTGTCTTGGCGAAGGCAAATGAGAAATGGTCTTTGGAGTAAGTGTTGCCTTGTCACGGTGACTGTGAAACAAAAGTGAATGCCTTTCAACTTGACATATTGATCTCAGTATATGGTCTCCTGATACCTATGTGTTATAGCAAAGCTCAGTAGGAACAAAGGAATACTATGTGGCCTCGGTATGACTAACGGGTTGTTATAGTGACATATAGGGGGTAAAATGTGTTGTAATAAAACATTTTGTTATCTGTTTGACTTCTCATCGACCTCATAGGGTCTGGGCGAAACACAAAGGAAATGGATGATGCTTCTTGTCTTTGGTGTAACATGTAGAATCTTATGGCGACACCCAGAATGCATCAAGGTATCTCGGTGAAACTCAAAATGATCTGCATGACATCCTGTCGACCTGGATGAGCTACGATGAACGCAAAATACATGGTGCAGGGATAAGCGTTTGAATTTCCTTCAGCAGGATGATGTGTTGTGTCTGGCCGATTGTTCTACTAGTAAAAACAAAATTTCAAAATCTTGTGGCCGACATGATGAATGGTTGGAGACCGTTGCTGGCCAGCTTGAATTGAGCTCGAATCTTGTGGAGGGCCGACATATTATTTTATTTTGATATTTTTCTCATGCTGGTGTATAAATAAGCATGTTGTATTTGTTAATAAAGAGGAGACATTAGATTTTTGATATACTGCAAGTAGATACAGTAGAATAAAATTATCAGACTAGAGGATATTATTGCATGATTTCACAATGGAGGTATTTATGAGATTCAGCTGATGTTGCTGCATTTCTCTAGTGTCAATTATCTGTTGAATTGAAATGAAAAATACTACTAAGTTGTCTCCATGAATGATTTTTCTAGTTGTTTAAATTGACATAACAAGTTTATGTTCATTTTATCGATACACATTTGTTGTATTTGTGTGATTAATCAACTAGTTCTTTCAAGCAAAGATTAAATCCTTTTATTAATCATAGTAATCAGAGAAACTCATTTTGGATTATTGAAGTAGAACTTAGTGGTCACATTATTGCATGTTTATACAAGTTGTAAACAAAACATATGCCAGATAATTTGTGTCTTCTCCAGAAAGTGTTGCTTATCTTGATCTCATCTGACTCCGCACACCCAACAAGGCACTAGTCTCTGCACTTCATCATTTTGAATTCATTCAGCTTCTTTATATCTTTAAATTGAGCATTTAGGACTTAGATCAAAATATTGTCACTGTGTTCAAATTGGATTTCATTTGTTCACCTCAAATTGCCATTTTAGACAAATTACTTTTAAGAGATAATTACATGTCAAGACTGCATTATTCAGAGAGGTACACCCACCCAGGTCTTCCAGCACCTAAAGCGTAGAAGGTTGAAATCTTTCAATCTTGTCTGTTACCCTAAAGCGTATCAAGAGATTAGCAGCCTCTTAAGGTATCTTGCCTACATTTTTGAGATCTAACAGATTGGCGACTCTGCTGGGGAATACATTCAGAATCAAGGCCTTAATCATAGAGTTAGAAATCTTACACAAAATCCACTGGGAGCTAGAAGTATCACATATTTTTCTCATTTTTGATAAAAGTGAGTGGCGACTCTGACATAATTTTTGCAGCTATTCATCATGAATGGAAGAAGATCCCAGTACGGGGGAGGTCATACTAGAGCTCCTACTAGCAGTAGTAAATGGGCACACAAGGATGACAGAGCTGATAAGGGAAAAAGAATAAATGAGGACATGTGCATAACAAACAAAGGTAAAGCACCAAGATCACATTGTGAAATAGATAATTGTTTTGATACATGGAGAGATGATTCAAGCGCAGAGCCTTGTGCCCCTAAAGATTGAAGAAATCCCTTCCCTCCTGTTGATCCTCAGAGACAGGTTAAGTTTGAAGATAAGAAACGGGTTGAGTTTGAAGCTGAATTGGAGGTTGAACGAATTAGAATTCAACATGAATATGATCAAAGGATGGAGGGTAATCATGAAACTCCTAAAGAGCTCTCAGTTTCTGATGAAGTAAAAGCACAGTTGGAACAGCAAGAGAGGAAGATAAAGGAGTTGGAGGCTAAATTGCAGAAAGCCCAGATTGTTGATCGGACAGCCGGTGGCCCAAAGTATGTGCCACCGCACAAGTAGGGTGATCATGGTGCAGGGTCCTCCAATCAACAAAATTCTCCTCATAATCAGATAGGGAATCACTACAAGCAGCCAAATCGTCCACCTCACATTCCCACATAACATACAGGTATGTATCCACCTCTTGGTTAGCATTATATCCCACACCATAATGCATAGTATATTAAGTACATGCCTCAGTATCAGCATCCACCTATTCCTCCCCCTCACCAGCATGCAACCATGATCAGATAGTTTGATTTAGCTAGTTTTTAGTTGTATCCTTACCCTATGGATGGCAGTTGGAGGAATATGGTGCCCAAATTTACAAGGAGTAATGCAATCACAGCTGAAGAGCATTTAAGAAGTTTTAATGTTTTCATCCAAGACATAGATGTGCCATATGAAGATTTACACGTGAAGCTATTCATGATGTCACTTCTTGAAGATGTCAAGGATTGGTTCAACAGCCTGCCAGCATTTTCAATTAATTCTCTCCAAGCATTTCATGACAAATTCTTAGAGCAATATGGGAATAAAAAATCTCCAGATGCAGCTCTTCATGAATTAATGAGAATTCAGAAAAATCAGAATGATTCAATTTATGATTCCAACTGAAAGTTCAACAAGCTGCATACTAAAGTACCTCTTGGATCAAGGTTGCCAAATTCTATTGCATTGAGTGTTTATTTAAATGCATTTGATCCTAATATAGGGTATGAACTGAGAAGTAGATCCCCAAGAGATTTGGTTGAAGCACAAAAAATTGCATTAACAATTGAAAATAACAAGAAGGCTGCTAGTATAACTAATGAGAGACAACCTGAGGCCTCCTCAGCAAAACAATAATTATTAGTACAGACAAAAGAATACCTACAGAAATGAGAACAAAACTGAAAGGCCAAGGTTGCATGATATGCCTTACAATACAGACTAGAAAGATGGGAAACCTGTATCAGCTAGGCCTAGAAATAAAGAAACTTCAGATCCATTGAGCAAGAAAGGAACTTATATGGTGAGTAATAATTACTTTTGTGAAGTTTGTAATCAGCCACATTCTCCAGACTATTGTGTTGTAGCTCAAAGAATGCAAGAGGAGGGAATGTTGATGGAGAATGATGGAGAGGATCACAAGGTGTATTTGCCTTCAAATATTTTTCACCATGTTGAGGAAATAAATTCATCTTCAAAGGATGAAGGTTATGAATATGATGTTTCCAATCAAAAGTATATTGTCCATATGGCTGAACAACAGAATTTTTATGATTCTAATGAAGATTACACAGAGCCACATCCTGTTGCAGTGCCTGCTCAATGCAATATAAGGAGACTTACTGAGGATGAAATAGAAATGATCACTGTTGCTGCAGTTGAGAAAGCCAAAAGTCAATACTGGTTGAGAAATAGAAAAGTAAATGAGCAAGATGGGGTTCCTGGGGGAATTTTTATAAAAGATCAAAAGGCAACACATGAAACTATAAAGAAGCCAGAAAACAAGCAGCATGATAAAATTGAACAGAAACCAGGCCAAAAAGAGGAAATAAAGGAATTAAATAGAGAAATACAGATGCCTGACTAGTCCAATAAAAAAGAAAAAGAGGAAAACAAAAGAGAAGTGCCAGAATTAAAGAAGACTGTCAAAGTGGAGAGTTCCTCTTTTGATTTCACTCAGGCATTGTCCCAAGTAAAGATGTTTGTTCCACTACTTGAATTGATGAAAATTAAGGAGTACAGAGATAATGCTATTCAATTGATTGCAAATGGGAATGAAAAACATATGAATTCTATAGAAGTCAACAGGTAGGAAAAGATAAATAATTCAGAAGTATGTTTGGGTGATGTTTTAACAACTTCTCCACAAGTGGATCCTTTCTTCACCACATTGCTTATAAATAATAAATTTCCAAGGAACTGCATGATAGATTCTTGTGCTACTATAAATATTATGCCAATCAGAGTAATGAAGCAGCTTGGCATGTGGGTTGATACCACTGGAGGAAAGTGTTATGCAATGGATAACGGGCATATTCCTTTGGTTGGTATCATGAAAGATGTTGAAGTCAAATTGGCTACATATCCACAGGTAACATACAATATAGATATAACAGTCATTGATACTCCTCAGTTTGGAATGCTTCTGTCAAGGCAATGGACTATAGCTATAGGTGGAAATGTTCAATTTGATTTATCTTATGCTACAATAATAGTGAATGATTAGGAAGTTAAGTTATATAGAGAGCCAAGAATGAGCCAGCTTGTTGAATGTGTGCCACAAGATCAAATTAATTTTTTTTTGTGATGTTGATCTAGGGAGTTTTAAAATAGAACCAGCGCAGCCAAAATTAATTAATAGTGATCCAATTGAAAAACATGCTACACAAAATTGCAATGGTGTATGGAAGATGTACTTTGATGGAACCTGCAGTCAAGAAGGTAATGGAGCTAGGATTGTATTTGTTTCACTTGAAGGTATTACTTTTAAATATTCTTTTTTGTTAGCATTTGAATGTACAAACAATGTGGTAGAGTATGAAGCTTTATTGACAGGCTTAAACATAGCTGTGAAACACAAGATTAAGTTGCTGGCTGTTTTGGGCGATTCTGAGTTGTTTGTTTCACAAATCAAATCAAAATATGTAGCAAAGCACAAAATATTAAAAAAATATAGGAATGTTGTATGGACACTATTGAATTGTTTGATGCATTTTCAATTGAGTGGATTGATAGATCAAAGAACATAATGGATGATTTTTTAGCAAATGTGGCACTCAAAAGAGATGATATTACACTGGCTGCGGTGTCATAGATTGAATTCAAGACAAGGCATGTTGTTCCTGATAACGTTTATAGCTAGCAAGTTTTCAATGATGATGTTGATCTTATAAAATTTCTGCACTGTATAGACCAATATAAAGTAAAGGAAATTGATTTCAATGCTTTTGTTGAGGAAGTAGATGAGAAGCAAACAGTGTTTGGAAAGGAAATATTGCAGCTCAAAACAAATAAATTTTCCAAGGGTTTGGTGGCATTGGAGAGGCTGTATGAGGGAAATGATAGATCTTTTATGAAGCAGACTCCAGTCAAAAGAGAAGATGTTGAAGTAATTAACTTAGGGATTGAAATAGCACCAAGAAAGGTATACATTGGGAAGATGATCAGCCCAACAATTAGAAGAATGCTGATTGATTTATTGAGAAATTAGAAGCATGTTTTTGCTTGGTCTTATGAAGATCTGAAAGCATATAGGGAGGATTTATTTCAGCATAAAATAACTTTGAAGCCAGGCACCAAGCCTTTTAGACAAAAGAAAAGACCCATAAATCCAACATTGGAGCCTAAAATGCAAGAAGAATTGACAAAGCTTAGGGATGGAGGAATTATTAAGCCAATCAGATATTCAATGTGGGTTTCAAATCTGGTTCTTGTGAGAAAGAAGAATGGTGACATCAGATTATGTGTGGACTTTAGAAATCTAAACATGGCATCTCTCAAGGATAATTATCCTCTACCCAACATGGAAGCAATATTACATAAGGTGATAGGCTGTGATCTATTATCCATGATGGATGGGTTTTCTAGATACAATCAGGTTAAAGTTAAGGAATCTGAGCAATACAAGATAGCATTTACAACTCCTTGGGGAACATATGTATGCATAAGAATGTCATTTGGTCTCACCAATGCTGGGGAGACTTTTCAAAGAGCTATGGATGTGGCATTTGCTGATTTGATTAATATTATCATGGTAGTGCACCAAGATGACTTGACTGCTTATTCGAAGAAGGTTGAAGATCATGTGCAACATCTTGAAAAGGTATTTATCAAAGCTCTTGAATATGGTATTAGTTTAAATCCAAAGAAGTGTCATTTTGTAGTCACAGAAGGTAAGGTCTTAGGTCATATTGTTTCAAAAGAGGAAATTAGAATATACCCTGAGAGAGTGGAAGCTATTGATAAAATTCCTATTCCCAAAACTGTCAAAGCAATACAATCTTTCTTTGGACAAATTAATTTTGTCTGAAGATTCGTTTCTAATTTTTTCAAGATCATTAAGCCCATATCGAAAATGTTAAAGAAAGGAAAAAAAATGGATTGGAATGCTGATGCTTTGGATGCTTTTATGTCTATCAAAAGAGCTATCAAAGAGGCTCTTATTCTTAAGTCTCCAGATTTTACAAAGCCTTTTCAGATTTTTTCATTTGACTCAATGCATACTATTGCTACTATGATGTTACAAAAAAATGATGATGGCCATGAACAGCCTGTATCTTTCTTTAGTAAATCTTTATAGGGGTCTGAGCTGAAGTATGATATAATGGAAAAGCAGGAATTTGCACTAGTGAAGGCTATTAAATCATTCAGACCATATCTTGTTGGAGCAAAAGTATTTGCTTTTGTCCCTCATGTTACTGTCAAAGAAATTTTAATATAGGCTTAAGTCATAGGGAAAAGATGCAGATGGATCAACAAGAATCAAGAATTTGACATGGAAATACAGATTACTAAGTTGGTAAGAGGCCAAGACTTGGCTAGGTTGATGGCAGAAATTAATATTGAGGCAAATCAGATCTGCAATATTGTAAAAGGGGCTGCAATTGCAAGCATTGAACACACTCCTTGGTAAACTGATGTCATGCATTATCTTAAATACATGAAATTTCCAGATGGATTGAGTGATAGCCAGAGGAGAACTTTGAAGTTGCAGGCATCCAAATATGTTTTTATGGATGGCGATCTGTTTTAGAAAAATAGGGATGGCATATTGTTGTTATGTTTGGATGAGTCACAGGCCAGGCATGTTTTGAAATGCATGAAGGACTTTGTGGAGGTCATTATTCAGCAAAAACAACTACACACAAAATTCTTAGGGCTGGGTATTTTTTGCCAAAGGTTTTTAATGATTCTTTTACACATGTGAGAAGATGTGAGGCCTGCCAAAAGTTTTCTGGAAAGTTGAAGTACCAGGGTGCTCTGCCACTTCAACCCTTGCAGGCTAATGCCCCTTTCCATCAATGGAGAATTGATTTCATTGGAGAGATACAAGAGAAGTCAAGTGGAGGACATAGATGGATACTAGTTGCCACTAATTATTTTACAAAGTGGGTGGAGGTAGTCCCAACCAAGCAGGATACAAGGTAGTGACTAATTTCTTGATGGACAACATTATCACCAGATTTGGTACACACAAAATTCATGAAATGCATGAAGGACTTTGTGGAGGTCATTATTCAGCAAAAACAACTACACACAAAATTCTTAGGGCTGGGTATTTTTTGCCAAAGGTTTTTAATGATTCTTTTACACATGTGAGAAGATGTGAGGTCTGCCAAAAGTTTTCTGGAAAGTTGAAGTACCAGGGTGCTCTGCCACTTCAACCCTTGCAGGCTAATGCCCCTTTCCATCAATGGAGAATTGATTTCATTGGAGAGATACAAGAGAAGTCAAGTGGAGGACATAGATGGATACTAGTTGCCACTAATTATTTTACAAAGTGGGTGGAGGTAGTCCCAACCAAGCAGGATACAAGGTAGTGACTAATTTCTTGATGGACAACATTATCACCAGATTTGGTACACCATTGAAGATAATCACAGATAACGGGATGTGTTTTAGATCAGATGAATTCAAAATCTTTTGTGATAAGTATGGTATTACTATTTCTTATGTAGCTCCTTATCATCCACAAGCCAATAGTCAAGCAGAAATTAGCAATAAAAGTCTTTTGAAGATTATAAAAAGGATGTTGGGACAAAACAAGAAGGCTTGGGATTCAAAGTTAAAATTGGCTCTGTGGGCTGACAGAATCACTGTGAAAAAGGAAATTGGAAAATCCCCATTTGAATTAGTGTATGGAGAACAAGCCAGGATGCCTCTGCAGAATTTGTTACCAGTCTACAAGTTTGTTTTACAGGTAGATTTGGAAGTTCCTGAGCCTATGGAGGATAGAATGGAGCAACTTGCTGAACTTGATGAGGTAAGGAGAGAGGCCCAAAGTCAAAATATGAAGTATCTATTTGATAAGAAGGAAAATGATAGAAGGTTTGAAGAGAATGATTTAGTGTCAATGTGGAATGCAAGGTGTCAGGAGAAGGGAAAGCATGGTAAATTTGAAGCTTTGTGGCTGGGACCTTTTGTTGTTGTTGGAAAAAGGGGTGAAGACTCATATTATCTACAGAACATGGCTAGTGAAGATCAGGAATTTCTTGTTCATGGGCAATTCTTGAAGCTTTTCTTCTCTTGAGCAATACAGAGGAGTAAGGGTTGCCAGTGCATGGACAACTCTTGTGTATCCTCTTAAAAAAATATTTTCCATGCACAGTAGTTTTAAGTTTTCATCCACCTCCATTCCACTCTCATTTTCCATTCACCTCCATCTTGCATTCACTTTGCATTCACTCCCACTTTGCATTCATTTCCATTACCATTCATTTTGTTGCTGCTCATTGGTTCATCATTTTTCTATCTGGTCTACTCAACCAGGATTCTGGATCCTTACAATGATCTTACTATCATTCATCCCCAGACGGAGCCACTATTAGAACTATAAAATCTGATGTTTTCACATGTTGATTTTATTCATAAACTTCTAGATTTGGTCCTACCATATGCATTTTCCACTCATATTTTTCCATATTGTCCCATTGAATCAATCGTGCTATGCATTTTCCATGTCTGGGTCCATATCGACATAGGTCTCCCATTGTCTCCCCGACCCACTAGCTTTTCTGCTAATATCTTTTGTTTTAGGTGTTTCGGTGTGACAACATTTGGGTCTCTCCAATCCATTTTCTGCTAGTAAACATCTATTGCCTATCGACAAGACGTTTCTATTGTTTCGGTGACTGTGGTGGCTCCTATCGGCATATGTTATGGCTTTTAGGGTGGTGTCTTACCGATTATCATTTGTTTCCCTGACTTCACATTTTGGTGGTTCATCAGTATAGGTTGGATGCATTCGGTATAGTGTCATGGCGAAGTGAGTTTGTCTCACCGACGAAGCACAAGCAGATTTTTGCCAAACGGCTCAGTGGGAGAAGTTGCTTTCCTTGTAAGGTCTTGGCGAGTGACCTTCAGTCTCGCCGACCTTACATATGGATTTTCGAGTGGCTTTCGATGTAATATCTTCTTTCTCTTGGCGACAGACGGTGCTTGGGGTGCTTTGGTATTGCATACTTCAATCTACGTGAGGTCTCCCTGATGATTGAAGGTTATGGCGACATTTATGATGGGCACTAGTCAGTGAAAGAATCTTTAGGTCACACCGACATAAGGTTAAGTGGGAGTCTCTCAGCAAAACTTGGAATGATCTATGTAACCTCTCCCCGACACTACATTGTCTTGGCGAAGGCGGATGAGAAATGGTCTTCGGAGTAAGTGTTGCCTTGTCACGGCGACTATGAAACAAAAGTGAATGCCTTTTGGCCTGACATATTGATCTCGGTATATGGTCTCCCCAATACCTATGTGTTATAGCGAAGCTGAGTAGGAACAAAGGAATACTATGTGGCCTCACTATGACTAACGGGTTGTTACAGTGACATATAGCGGGTAAAATGTGTTGCGATAAAACATTTTGTTATCTGTTTGACTTCTCATCGACCTCGTAGGGTCTGGGCGAAACACAAAGGAAACAGATGATGCTTCTTGTCTTTGGTGTAACATGCAGAATCTTATGGCGACACATAAAATGCATCAAGGTATCTCGATGAAACTCAAAATGATCTGTGTGACATCTTGACGACCCATATGAGCTATGACGAACGCGAAATACAGGGCGCAGGGATAAGCGTTTGAATTGCCTTCGGTAGGACGATGTGTTGTGTCTGGCTGATTGTTCTACTAGTAAAAACAAAATTTCAAAATCTTGTGGCTGACATGGTGAATGCTTGGAGACCATTATTGGTCGGCTTGAATTGAGCCCGAATCTTGTGGAGGGCTGACATATTATTTTATTTTGAAATTTTTTCTCATGCTGGTGTATAAATAAGCATGTTGTAGTTGTTAATAAAGAGGAGACATTAGATTTTTGATATACTGCAAGTAGATATAGTAGAATAAAATTATCAGAACATAGGCTATTATTGCATGATTTCACAATGGAGGTATTTATGAGATTCAGTTGATGTTGTTGGATTTGTCTGGTGTCAATTATCTGTTGAATTGAAATGAAAAATACTGCTAAGTTGTCTCCATGAATGATTTTTCTAGTTGTTTAAATTGACATAACAAGTTTATGTTCATTTTATCGATACACATTTGTTGTATTTGTGTGATTAATCAACTAGTTCTTTCAAGCAAAGATTAAATCCTTTTATTAATCACAATAATCAGAGAAACTCATGTTGGATTATTGAAGTAGAACTTAGTGGTCACATTATTGCATTTTTATACAAGTTGTAAACAAAACATATGCCAGATAATTCGTGTCTTCTCCAGAAAGTGTTGCTTATCTTGATCTCATCTGACTCTACACACCCAATAAGGCACTAGTCTATGCACTTCATCATTTTGAATTCATTCAGCTTCTTTATATCTTTAAATTGAGTATTTAGGACTTAGATGATCAGAATATTGTCACTGTGTTCAAATTGGATTTCATTTGTTCACCTCAAATTGCCATTGTGGAAAATTACTTTTAAGAGATAATTAATTGTCAAGACTGCATTATTCAGAGAGGTACACCCACCTAGGTCTTGCAGCACCTAAAGTGTAGAAGGTTGAAATCTTTCAATCTTGTCTGTTACCCTAAAGTGTATCAAGAGATTGGCAGCCTCTTGAGGTATCTTTCCTACATTTTTGAGAGCTAACAACACCCACTTACAAGCCTAAAGTGGGATACATTCACCATGGGTGGCGAATGAGTCCCTCTTGGCTCCAAATTCAAAATAATTCAAATTTTTTTTTGGGTTTTTATTTAAAAATACCTTATGTTAGCCTGTGATGAGGTATTATTGGGTTATTAGGGAATAAGTGTATAAATAAGTGTTTTTGATCTCATTTTAACCCCCATTCAATCTTTTAAGTCATTCACACATCTTTTATCATTCATTCATCATCTATCTTCTCTATCAAGTCAAGCAAGTTACGACTTTTACATTCTAAGTCATCAAGATAGCTTCCTAAGACATTCAAGGGAAGATTCTTCATGTTTTTTTGTAGAAATTCAAGATCAAAAATCATGGCAAGTTATTGACTTCATTATTTCATGCTTCATTGCATTATTTCATCATTTTTGCTTAATTACCTAAAAGGGGTTTGACCAAGGCGAACCCCCATGCCCTAATATCCAACATTTCTCTTTCTCTTCTTGTGTGTTTGTAGATTTAGGCATCTTGAAGACTTGGAAATCATTGAATATTGCATTTAATTTTTTTCCAAGTCATCCCTTCATCAGACAAGTCAAAATACCCACAAAAAGTCACTTTCAGGCTCGAATCCGACAGTTTTAGAACAAGACACCTAGAGAAGTAGAAAGTGCAGATCGAAGGCTCCTTTGTCCACCTTTGAATATTCAGAAATTCAAAATTGGACTCATTCTTCATGAGTGGTGAATGAGTCCCACTTCTAGGCCTTTTTTTGGTTTTATGCATTTTGAGACACCCATTTGTCTGAAATGGGTTCCAAAACAATTTCACAAAATAGGGACTGATTTTCCCATAATGGAGGAGTCCCACTAGGCCTAAAAATTAGCATCATCAGCATTCCAAAATTCATTTCCAGTCTTTGTCCATATCTCAACTACACACTTTCAGTTTCATCCATCTCTCTTTAGTTTTGTTCACATTTCTAGGTGTTTTTACATTACAGAATGTGTTTTCAAACAACTTGCATTTCTCTAGTTTTCATTCAATAAACAATATATTTATTTAGTTATTTACATTTATTTCAGCTCATCTAGACAATTTTCACTCATATTCCATCCATATTGCATTGACTTTGAGTATAACTTTGACCATTTTGGCCCTTCTTTCTCCTTTTAGGTGAAAAACCTTAGAAGTGCTATAAAGGATTAGGAAGACAATATCATTGTTATAGTTCCCTCAATGGATGTTTTTTATTTAAATTTTTTGGGTTGTGAACTACTTCCCTTTTCTTTTCTAATGAATCTTCCTCTACTATTCCTACTACGATTCATGCACCTAAATGACTTATAGCAGCATAAATCAAGAGTATTAACCTTAACAAGGTCGACAATTGTATGGGCTTTCCTCTTGACATACTAGTCATAAATTAGCTTGCTATGAATTTATGCCTATAATATCTTTCCCTGAAAATGATGCCAAAATGATTGGAGTAAACTGTGGTTAACACTTCAGGCATAACTATCCTTATAATTCTATTTTGAATAGGTTTAGATCAATCTTCTAAAATTTTGCAAGTTCCTCAGTTTACTCCTCAATGTCGATTCGAGAGTGTAGACTTGCGAAAGATATTGGGTATATCTGCCTAAGGGCTAAACCTAGAAAGCCAAATGGGGATGAATGCAGCTATATGCAAATTGTATTTGTTTAGAAATTTGGTTTTTAAACCTCTTGTCACTTGGGTGACAGGAACCCAAGCTAAGTAGTTTACAATAGAAGAAGATTGACACTAACAAACAAAACAAGAATAGTAATTCTTAGTGACACTAATCTTACTAGAAGCAGATGAATGATAGAATATAAAAGTGATAAATAAAGTTCACAGGAATTAATAAGCATTCCAATTAACACTTGTCTAGAATAATCTGCTAAACCAGTTTACACAGAACAGTGAACATGTTGATTAAATATGATTGCAAAGTGAACTTCTTTATCAAATAGACCTATAGCATGATATAAAAATATCAATCACCAATACAAAAAATAGTAATTAATAGTATATTAAATAGCACAATGATTAAAAGATCAAAACAAATTTAAACTTAGAAAAATCCCATTACCACACAACACACTTATGCTACAACTAGTCCCTAGGTGATAGAGGAAGTGGACCCTTCCTTCTCCAATTTCCAGTGAAGAAACAAAAGCTTACTTTATTCTACTCAATTTCTATGCAAAATGAAACTTCAAACTTCAATCTTTCTTTAATCAAAACAACAACTTACAGATATATTATCGGTTACTAACTCAATTCTTAGCATACATATATATAAATCATATGTCGTTGAATCCTACAAAAGGCTAACCAAAATGGCATACAATTGTTTGGGTTGTTATGGCCTATGACCAACAACCTCTAAAATCTTCTTAACAATAGATTTACAGTTTTAACATTGTTCCAAAAATGAAACAACTTTAGACCAAACTTTAATCACAAGTGACACATGACTCGTAAAATGGTTCTTGTCCTCATTCCATCGATGCTCCTATTGCTCCCACACATCATCAACTTAATCATCCTCTATTTTTCACAATCACAATGATAATGAGAAAATAATTGAAGCTTTTGATATATTTTCAAGTTTCTATTTTCTCTTTGCATTTTATTAAACATCTCTACTCATTACCAAATAGTGACATGAACTTCAAAGGATTATTTAGGAACAAAGAGGTAAGAAGGTAAAAAAAAAGGGGTAAAAATAAATACACATTTATCCCTCATATTTTAAATGATTGGATTAAACTGTGGTTAACACTTTGTGCATAACTATCATTATAATTCTATTTTTAATGGGTTGATATCAATATTCGATAATTTTACAACTTCCTTAGTTTACTCCTCAAAGTCAATCTGGGAGCGTAGACTTGTGAAAGATATTGAGAATGTCTGCCAAAGGGCTGAACCTAGAAAGCCAAGTGGGGATGATTGCAACTATATGCAAATTGCATTTTTTTAGAAATATGCTTATCAGATCTCCTATCACTTGTGTGACTAGAACCTGAGCTAAGCACTTTACAACATGTACCATCAATTTTATGGTGTGTTTTATGTACTTCTCTTCCACTCTTAGGGTCTTTCACCTAAAAGGAGAGAGATAGAACCCTAAAATTGAGGTGTTTCACTCAAACTAAGATATACATTAATGCAAAACTAATGAAATATGCAATGTTTCGAAACACAATGTGATATGTAGAAAATGAACTAAAAATATGAACTAATGCAAACAAAATTGAATGAGTTTTACTAGAGTGCACCTGGAAGTTGAATCATGATCTTGGAAGGTTTTGGAAACTGGAAGAAATCACTGTTGATCACTAGTGGGACTCATTTGCCATTGATGGCAAATTGGTCTTCCTACTGGTAAAAACGCCTAAAACTACTTTCTGATTGTTGGGAACTAGATTCTGATAAAATCAACTTTTTCAACCTTTAGGTGGGACTCATTCACCACTGATGGAAAATCATTCCTCCCCCAAAAATCTAAAAATTCAAGAGTCAACCCTGTGGGTCCATATCTGCACTTGTCCTCTTGCCACATTGACGAAGTCAAATTTGCAGAAAATGGGTTGTAGGTTGTCTCCAAACTTGAATTAGAGTTTAGTTGACTCAAAACACTTTGATGACTTGTTTACCACCTTTCAAAACCTATTTCCTTGAAAAATATTCCTACAAGACCTGCAAACACACATGCCAAGAGGGAAAAAATGATTAAGGGTTACAGTATAGGGATTTTCCTTCGTCAAATCCCACTTTGGTAATCAAATCCTTGATAAAGAAATGAAATGGAAATAAGAAACGAAATGATGAATAAAAATATGCAAATTTCCTAACTCACAAAAGCCTTATTGAAAAAATCTGAAGATATGTCAATGGTTTCTCCAAGATGCTTGATGTTTGCTTGATTGAATGATGTAAAATGCTTAAGTGCTAATTGATGTTGAGTGAATGAAATGAATGCTTAAACAAATTAGTGAATGAATAGGGGTTAAAATGGATGGAAAAACACTTATTTATACACAATTATTCCCTAATTACCCAATAATATAACATGACATGCTGACATAAGGTCTTTTTGAATAAAAACTTGAAATAAAATTTGAATTATTTTGAATTTGGAGCGAAGACGGACTCATTCGCCACCCATGGCAAATGGGTTCCACTCTAGGTTTGTAAGTGGGTGTCAGGAATTAATTTGCATTTAATGTTTTCTTTTGGGTTTACATTAAAAAATACACTTAATTATGACTTGTAAGTGCATAAAGGGCCAAATAAAGCATAAGAAAGGTGTAAATAGTGACAAGAAGCCTAGAAAAGCATGAAATCATGTTACAAGACTTTACAAAACTTTAAAATAGGACTTGATAAATGATAAAAGGTGATTTTTAGATTAATTATAATGATAGGAGTCTAGAAATGTGTAGAAATGTGTTACAACACTTCACAACACCTTCACAAGACATCATAATTTGAATATTTAGGACCTAATGTGAATCTTTGAGTCACATTACGACATTAAATCAGAGCAAAATGAACCAAGAATCATGGAAAAAAGACCTAGATAACCATGAAAATTTCAATGATCCATTTCTCTATAGTAATTTAGCCCCCACTTTAGTGAGAGGATGAACTTGCTTCAAACTCGCACTAAAGTAGCCATGCATATCGAGAGGGATCCAAACGCACTTATGCTAGCAAGATGGAATAACAACAATCAAGAGGGATGATCAAGCCCCCAAGATGAAGATCCCATGGAAAACTAAACATAATAACAAAGGAACACACAAGTGAAAGAGAAGAAGAGAATAAAGAGAAAAAGGAAAAGTCGTATCAGGCTTTGATTGTTTGTCTAGCTAGTTGTAGATCAAATCCAGGTTATTTGTCCAAAAAAGAAAATGCATACCTACTCTAGGGTGACAGAACTCATGGTTGTTTGCCAAGTGAGAAGGCCCAAAAGGTGAGAAACATATGCTTGGGTGGTATGTACTCACAAACACACAAGTGGCTATGGGGAAAGTCATGCCACATAAAGGGATTTCCGCTCAACCATATCAAAGTTATACCTCCTGATAACTTTAACAAGGTGCCACAAAGGAAAATGTTGGTTCATGCTTCATGAGACAAGAAAAGCTATGTATGCTTAGAACTCATGAAAAAATAGGAGGGTACCACAAGCATGCAAGTTGTGTTATGCAAGGTGGTCATGTGAATGACAAAATGTAAAATGCCAAAAGAAATGTTCAAATGAGTCTTGTTAGGTTCATGCGAGGTCTATCACTTAGGGAACATTGTGTCTAATGTCTCCAAAAGAGGACCAATCAAAGAATAACATAGTCACAACTTAGGGGATGTCATGTGTCACATCAAGCCACTAAGAGGAATGTGATATGCTAAGATAAATCACACTTATGAAATACATCATACCCAATGTCATCCACAAAGTGAGAAAAACATCATATGAAGTGACAAGGCTGCACTGAGAATGAAGAATGAAAATGAATAATGCCAATGTATCCCCCCCACTTTAAAGGAATTTCTACACACTATTCTGTAAGAAATTACTTTAAAGTAGTGAAGGAAAGATGCAACAAGAATAACAAGACATGAGATTCAACTTGGAAATCCCCTATTCCAAGTCATATGTTTAAAAGTAAGGTTGCTTCATGTAAATGAAAAAGAAAATGAAAGAAAGGAGGGTTGCCCCTTAGAAAGGAATACACAAAACACATAAGGGATGTATGGATTTGGGGTTAGTATGTTCATTGCTGCAAATTTTTTATTAAAGAGCTCGAAACTGTCATCTTCCCCGAATACATAAAACTGGAATAATGACACAAAGAAGCGAAAATAAAAGAAAAATAAAGTCGATTTTGGGTCAACATGGAAGAAACATTGTGGTCTCAACGCTTTGCATCGTCCCCAAAAGGAAAGCACCAGTGAAAAGAAAATGAAAAAGAAAAAGAAAAGAAAAATATTTTGGGTCAACATGAAGGAGACATTTCAGTCTGAATGCCTTGTGTCATCCCCAAAAGGAAAACACAAGAAAAGACACGGTAAAAAGGAAAACGGGACCGATTGGGTCAACATCGAAGATACATAGGCCGTCTCAATGCTTTGTGTCATCACCAAATCGAGAAACACAAAATAAAAGAGAAAAAGAAAAGGACCTTTTGGGTCAACATGGAAGAGACATAGGGCCTCTCTACACTATGTGTCATTCTCAAAAGGAAAAATACAAAAAAAAAAAGTGAAAAATAAAAGGCCTTTTGGGTCAATATGGAAGAGACATAGGCCATTTCTATGCTTTGTGTCATCCCCAAAATGAAAACACAAGAAAAGCAAAAAATAAAAGGTAAAAGGTATGACATATACAAGAATAGAGGTACAAATAGAAGAAGTGTACAAAGAGAGAGAACATCAAATGCACATTACAGGGGAACACGATACACACATAAAAGTGTAAAATAAAATTCAAAAACAAAATGAAAAAAGGCTACCAAGGTGAATGCAAGTCAACCATCTAAAAAGTCATCTGCCTCCCAATCATGTTCAATATAGTGCAAGGGTGGTTGATTGTCCAAAGGAATAATTGCTAGTTCCAAACTAGGAGACATGCCAAGTGCTTCACTTGGTGTGAGAGGTTTATCATTTAAGCTCATAGAAGAGGAAAATAAATTATTTAGATCATTATGTACCTCTTCATCTATTTTAGAGATCTCCTCATCATCATCATTATCTAGATTAATCACAATGGGAGGATGGATTAGAAGTTGTGGTTGTATCGAATCATTTTGTTGTGATGGTTGGTATAATATTGTGGTGAGTTAGGAGGAGGAGGGTGGTTAGGTATGTCTTATGTCAAAGGAAAAGGCTAATTTTCTTTTTTGTTTTTGGTTTGCATTTGATGAGAAAGGAGATGAAAATGACGCTTATGCTCCCTATCACTGTGATTTATTTTAATTTCATTTTGAAGTTGTTGAGGTTTAAGAGTGGGTTGATCAACTATTGGCTCTTTTTCTTCTTGAGGGGGAATGGAGGAACCAAGGGAGATGGATCAATCACTTTCTCATTGGATTTATAAACTTGTTTAATGTGAGGAGGCATGATAGGGTTGGTTTCATTATCTCTTGGGCATTTAGATGATGAAGGTGAAGTTCTTATTGTTGGTTTCTCATGAGGTTGCATTATTTGTTCAAGGTTAGATTCAGGTTGAAGCATTGTCTCATCTAGGATAGGAGTAGTGGAAGTGGATGGGGACATGTGGTGAAGAGACAATTCAACTATTGTTTTGGCTTTGAACTTTTGATAGGCAATGAAAAATAAGTCTTTGCAAGGGGTTATGGGTTCCATAGGTTCAAGCTAAAAGGATTCTAAGGAAAAATTACCTTTAGAGGACAATGGATTAAAGCCACTATGGTGTATGGTAAAGATCTCATTATCATTCAAAAACTTCAAACATTTGTGAACAACTGAAGGGACAATTTTCATCGAGCAAAGCCAAGGATGACCTAGCCACAGATGAAATAGATCTGATTGTGGAATGATACAAAATGTTACATCCAATGTCTTGGGTCCTATTTGTAATGGGAGTATGATCGATCTGATTTTAGGGCATCCAAAACCAATATGTTTTTAATCCATGTTGTTGGTTTTTCATAATCATCTTGATAAAGATCATGTAATACTAAAAATTCTTCTCTGATCACATTCTTTCCACATGTGGGATCTATTAATATCCCATTGGTGGGCTTATCATAGATGTGGTCAGCTATGTAAAGAGAACCATCGGGAAGCTTTTTAAGTATATCTTGAGAAGAAAAATTAATATCAAGATATTTTTTATTTGAGCCCTTATGAGGTATAACGTATATCATACCAACAAGTTCATCCATAGGATTAACATGGATAAAATTTGGAATAGAATCATGTTGTTCAACATTTGTATCAATATTCATTGCATGATTGTTTGAAGGCTCATTGGCTTTGACAAATGAAACATTATGTTTAGGCATGGGATTGGTAAATATTTGTAAGTTCTGAATGGGGGTGCAACAGACTTATTGCCTTGATCATTAACACCTGCAATGGACAAACAACCAGAGTCAATGAGGTCTTGAACTAAGTGTTTGAGATGCTTACATTTTTCTATGTCATGTCCATTTTGGTGATGAGAATTACAATAAGCATTTGGTTTAAAGGTGGTGGCTAAGGACTTCATAGTATCATGTGGTTTAATTGTAGGAAAAGTTATCATCTATTGTTGTAGCAATTGATTCATTATGTTATGGAGAGTATCAGGTAAGGGGGTAAATTGTCTCTTTGGTTCCCCATAGGTAAAGGGCGCCATTGCTTTAACAACCACTTGATTAGGCAAGGGTTGATTTAGTTGAGGAGGAGGCAGATTGAACTCTAAGAAGCCTCTATTTGGTTTGTGAAAGTTTCACACATTGTTTTGGTTGTTTGTTCGATCTTCTGAGCTCAGTTAGAAGTGGACTCTGAATCACAACTAGTAACTAAGTGGTGATAGTCACAAAGGGTTGTACATAAATGCATGAATGAAGTAAATTTCATCATAGTCAAATTATCCTAAAGGTGAGAGTGCAAGTTTTTGAAAAACATCTTTTGAAGATGTGAACCAAGAATCTTCACATCTACTTGAGCATACAATGATTGATAACATGAAATGAAATCAGTTACTTTTTCATCCGCATTTTTTCACATCTCATTAAATCAGCCATTTTCTTTTTAGGAGTCATATGTTCTTGGAAATGAATTATAAATGCATCAACAAGTTCATTAAATGATTAGATTGAATTATTGGGTAAATTTGAAAACCACTCCAATGTAGAGTCCTTTAAGGTCCTAGGAAATAGTTTAGCTAATAGTTTGTCATCGAGGACAAAATCAATGTACAAGGCTGTATAGGAATTAACATGATTAGTAGGGTCCCCTTTACCACCACACTTCTCAAAGCTAGGCATCTCAATTACTTGTGGCATCAGTGTTCTTAAGATCTCTAGAGATAATGGGCTACTACAAACATAGTATGTGGGTGTTGCATTTTTGCTTTGGCTTATGGTGGATATTTGTTGATGCATGAAGGAAACATTATTAAAGAGTTGTGCGATGAGGGATTCAGTGTAAGTGGTATGAGGAGGAAGGGAAAATGGTCGTGGAGTGTATGTAATGTTAGGAGAAGTGAAGGGGAAACTAAGTGGGGTGAAGGTGGAAGACAAAACATTCAATGCCACAAAAGAACTAGGGATGCTAGTTGGAATAGTGAAAGGAGTCACATTACTAACTTGTTGCATGGTTTTTGTGACATGAGGAGTGGTATAGGTAGGTATGGGTGCTACAGTTGAAGGAGGAGGAATGTGAGATCCTCCTTGGCTCACAAAAATGTTTGTTGGTTGGGAAGCAAAAGGAACATGTTTGTTCTATATCTCAACAATTTGTTTCATAACTTGTAAGCCATCGTCACTTTCAATCAGGAGATAAAGGTTTTGTATGGTAGGTATGGCAGTGGTGGAAATGTTTTCAAGAATTAAAGCTTGTTGCAAATGTGCAAAATCCTCATGAATACTAATGACTTTATCTTGAGGAATTTAATCAGTTTGTGTGTCAACATGCACTGTATGTGAAGGCAAAGGAATACTAGTTGTAGTATCCATTCATAATGCACCATTTTCCATACCAGGAGTAGGCACTCTTGAGATCCCAAGGTCCACAACGAAAGTGCTATCATGGGAAGCCATGAGTCTAGAACTTTTTCTCACTAAAGTATTATCAATAGGGCACCAAACACTCATACAAGTACCACAAAAGATGGGGTGAATGAAAATGAAAACTAGGAATAATAAAATGCTAATGAAAGAAATTATGTAAACTGAAATAAGAAGGCAATAACGGGAAATAGAAGTGCAGGAAATACTATGAAAATTCTAGAAATTTTAATGCAAAAAATTTAGCTAGACTAATTTGCCTAGGGTAGCGAGTGAGTCTAGGTATGAGATTTTTTTTTGTGTTTTTCAAAAAAAAAAAGTGATTTTAATGCTTTTCATATGCAAACTAAAGATACAAATGCATATTTTCAACTTTTTAATGATTTGGTATGCAAAAAATGAAATCTATATGATTCTTTCACTAATGCAATTTTAGAAACCTTAGGATGCAAAAACAAAACAAAACCAAAGTGAATGTTGACGTAAAGGAAACCTAGGATGCAAGATGCAATTGAAATTAGAAAGAGAAATGTTCAAAATGTAGGTTCACCAAAATGAACCATCAATTTTATGGCGTGTTCTATGTACTTCTCTTGCACTCTTAAGGTTTTCCACCTAAAAGGAGAGAGAAGGATCCCTAAAATTGAGGTGGTTCACTCAAAATAAGATATGAAAGATGGAATTAAGACTAAATGCAATGATCTAAATCTATCTAAGTGATGATATTGATTGATTACTAATGCACAACTAATGAAATATGCAATGTTTGAAAACATAATGTAATAGGCAAAAATGAACTAAAACCAAGAACTAATGCAAACAAAATTGAATGATTTTTAATAGAGCACACCTAGAAGTTGAATGCTAATCCTGGAAGGTTTTGGAAACTGGCATAAATCATTGTTGATAACTAGTGGGACTCATTCACCACTAATGGCGAATTGGTCGTCCTATTGGTAAAAACACCTAAACTTAATTTTTGACTATTGGGAACTAGATTCTAACAAAATCAAAATTTTCAACCTTCAGGTGGGACTCATTCGTCGCTGATGGAAAATCAGTCCTCCAAAAATCTGCAAATTGAAGAGTCACGCATGTGGGTTTAGATCTGCACTTGTCTTCTTGTTGGGTTTAGGGAGTGAAATCTACATAAAATGGATTGTAGGTTGTCTCAAATCTTGAATTAGGGTTTAGTTGACTTGAAACACTTTGATGACTTGTTGACCACCATTCAACACCAATTTCCTTGAAAAATATACCTACAAGACCTACAAACACACATGTCAACAAGGGAAAAATGGTTAAGGGTTAGAATATAGGGATTTTCCTTGGTCAAATCCCACTTTGGTAATAAAACCCTTGATAAAGAAATGAAATGGAAATAAGAAAGGAAATGGTGAATAACAACCTACAAATTTCCTAACTCACCAAAACCTTGTCAAGAAGAAATCTAAAGATATGTCAATGGTTGCTCCAAGATGCCTGATGTTTGCTTGATTGAATGATGCAAAGTGCTTAAGTGCTAATTGTTGTTGAGTGAATGAGATGCATTCTTGAATGAATTAGTGAATGAATAGGGTTTAAAATGGATGGAAAAACACTTATTTATACACACTAATGCCCTAATTACCCAATAATACAACATCACAGGATGCAATAAGGTCTTTTTGAATAAAAACCCAAAAGAAATTTGAATTATTTTGAATTTGGAGCCAAGAGGGACTCATTCGCCACCCATGGCGAATGGGTCCCACTTTAGACTTATAAGTGGGTGTCAAGAATTAAGTTGCATTTAATGTTGTTTGTCAGGTTTACACTAAAAAATACACTTAATTATGACTTGTAAGTGCATAAAGGGGCCAAATAAATCATAAGAAATGTGTAAATAGGGATAACAAGCCTAGAAAAGCATGAAATCTTGTTACAATACTTTACAACACTTTAAAATAGGACTCGATAAGTGATAAAAAAGGTGATTTTTAGATGAATTATAATGAGGGGAGTCTAGAAAAGTGTAGAAATGTGTTACAATACTTCACAACACCTTCAAAAGACATCATAATTTGAATATTTAGGACCTACTATGAATGTTTAATTTACATTAAAATATTAAATCAAGAAAAATGAACCAAGCATCATAGCAAAAAGACCTAAATAACCATGAAAATGTCAATGGTCCATTTTTCTATGGTACATAATAGAAGTAGATTAACACTAACTAATAAAATAGGAATAGTGATTCTTACTGACACTCAAATTGCTAGAAGCAGATGAATGATAGAATATAAAAGTGATAAATAAATTTCACATGAATTAATAAGCATTCCAATTAACACTTGTCTAGAATAATCTGCTAAACTAGTTTGCACAAAATAGTGAAGGCATTGATTAAATATGATTGGAAAGTGAATTGCTAAATCAAATAAACCTATAGCATGATATAAACATATCAATCACCAATACATTGAATAGTAATTAATAGTATATTAAACTGCACAATGATTAAAAGATCAAAATATACTTAAAATTAGAAAAATCTCATTACCACACAACACACGGATGCTATAGCTAGTCACTAGGTGATCAAGGAAGTGGGCCCTGCCTTCTCTGATTTCCAGTGAAGAAACAAAAGATTACTTTACTCAATGCTTATGAAAAATGAAATTTAAAACTTCAGTCTTTCTTTAATCAAAACATCAGCTTATAGATATATTACTAGTTACTAACTTAAGTCTTAACATACATATATATAAATCAAATGTCACTGAATCCTACAAAAGGCTAACCAAAATGGTATACAATTGTTTGGGTTGTTATGGCCTATGTCCAACAACCTCTACATGATTCTTGACAATAGATTTATAGTTTTAACATTGTTCCAAAAACAAAACAACTTTAGACCAAACTTTATGAACCAACAATTTTTTGGGTGCTACGGACTTCTCTTGCACTCTTAGGGTTTTTCACCTAAAAGGAGAGAGATAGAGCATTAAAATTGAGGTGGTTCATTCAAACTAAGGAATGTATGATATAATTACGACTAAATGAAATTATCTAAATGCATCTAAGTGATGAAATTGATTGATTATTAATGCAAAACCAATGAAATGTAGATTGTTTGAAAACACATTGTATTATGTAGAAAACGCCTAGAAATAAATGTAAATTGCAAAAGAAATGGACGAAACTAAAAGTGTGCACCTGAGATCTTGATGAAGAATGAAAATGAATCCTAGAATGTTGTTGATCCTAATTTTTAGGTCTAGTGGAACTCATTCGCCATTCTAGGTGAATTAGTCCCAGTTCTAGAAAGCTAAACAGAAGCCTATTTTAGACAAATGGGTATTCCAAAACTGCAAAAAACCAAAAATAGGTCTGGTAGTGGGAGTCATTCACCACCCATGGTTAATGAGTCCACTTTTGAATTTATGAAAATCCAAAAGTGGAAACTAAAGTCTCTAATATGCTCTTTGACTTTTGACAAGTGTCTACCTCCGAAAGTTTGATTTCTGAACCTAAAAGTGATTTTTTCATGATGTTTTTCCTTGGTCAATAGGAAGGTGTCTTCAAAAACTTTACAACTTTATCTTCAATGATTTCCAAGACTTCAAGATGCCTAAATCTACAAACACACAAGACAAGAGAGAAATGTTGAATGTTAGGACATGGGGGTTTGCCTTGGTCAAACCCCTTTGTAGGTAATTAAACAAAAATGAAGAAAGAATGTAATGAAGAATGCAATAATGGAGTTAATACCTTTCCATGATGCTTTATCTTGAATTTCTGGAGAAAAACATAAAGAATTTTCCCTTGAATATCTTAGGAAGCTATCTTGATGACTTGTAATGATAAAAACCTAACTTGCATGACTTGAGATAGAAGATAAATGATGAATGAATGATAAGAGATGTGTGAATGAGTTATGAGATGTAAATTAGGGTTTAAAGACTTGATTTTATAGGAAACCCACCTTATTAGCGAGTAAATTGGATCCCCAAGGCTGACATGAAGAAAAATAAAACTTAAATTCCAAAATTTCCCACTCAAAAGCCAAAAATACTCCAAATGGGACTCATTCACCACCTTGGGAAAATTAGTCCCACCTGGTGGGGACTCATTTGCCACAAATGGTGAATTTGTCCTGGTGGGTCCCATTTTCCATCTAGGATGCTAGGAAGTAAGGAAATAAGATTTATATCATGTCTATGTCAGTTATTTCATCAAATTATGCCTCAGGATGCACAATATGGGGTAATAGGGGCCTATTAATGATGATGTGAAGGTCAATTGGGGCTTGGGACACAAAATTCAATGTGAAAGTGTAATTAAATACACTTTACAACACTACAATGAGGTCCACATAGCATAGAAAGGTACTAGAACCAATGTGAATGTGTAAAACACATTACAACACAAGGTTGAAGTCAAATTTAGTTTACAAGCCTTCTAGATTGATGTGATAATGCAATTAAATACATTTTATAATGTTGAATTAAGGGGAGATGGGTTCATTAAGTATAGAAAGGTGTGAAAGTCTTTAACAACACTTTACAACACCTTTATAAGACATTCTTAGATGCATTTACAAGGGTCCAAGACCTAATGTGGATGTGAAAAACACCTCACAACACCAAATCAAGGCCTTATTAAGTCCAATTTATCATCAATTATTCCCCAAATCAAGCAAGTTTATTTTTTCTATGGTACACTTTAATCACAAGTGACACATGACTCATAAAATGGTTCTTTTCCTCATTCCACTGATGCTCCTATTCCTTCCATGCATCATCCACTTAATCATCCCCTATTTTTCAAAATCACAAGGATAATTAGCAAAAAATTAAAGTTCTTGATATATTTTCAAGTTTCTATTTTCTCTTTGCATTTTATTAAACATCTCTACTCATTAACAAATAGTGAAAGGAAATTCAAAGGATTCTTTAGGAACAAAGAGGTAAAAAGGTAAACAAAAGGAGTTAAAATAAAGACACATTTATCCCTCATCATTTCCCCCAACTTAGGGTTTTGCATTCCCTCATGCAAAGGAACATAGGATACACACCAGAAAAATTATGTACTACACTGGAGATATCTTTAACCCCTGTCTACTTCAGTGCATGCATTTGATCTTTATGCTCCTAAATAAGCATAAGAGAAGTATCAATAGTATTTTTCTTCTCAAGGGCTACTTTAAGTTGATCAATTTCTACTACTTGTGAGGAGTTGAGAAACTTTGCATCCCAAACCTACTTTTGTAGAGCTTCATTTTAATCATTCAATTTGGTCACCAAATTCTGTATATCATGGATTTCAACTTTGGTTAACAAAAGATCCTCCTAAAATTATTCCTCTGCCTCTATTTTCTATTCTCGTTTGTGTTCATGGTGGGGAATTTCTATATTTTCCTACTCTTGATCACCCAACTCACTGACCTCCTCCTTTCTTCTCTCTTCTGAATCTTGCTTTACTTCCTAATTATGCCTATGAGGAGTTTCAACCCCACCAATTTCTTGTTCTGCAAAATTCCCTAAGTTGTCATGACTTGGTTGCTTGGTTGAAATAATTTCAACCTAAACAGTGTTCTCTTCTTGAATACAGGTATGTGCACGATCATCATGGAAAAAACCAGCCCTTAAGTGGCAAAAAATTTAGAAAAATCAGAATTAGGAAACTTGACGTAAAAAATTGAATACGTTATCTATATTATTTCAAAAATATGTAAGAATAAAATTTGTAGCAAATTGAATCTAGTTTTTAAACTACTAGGTTTTTTTTTTTAAATCTATTTGGCAAAATTTGAAATTTCAATGCATTAGTACTTAAATTTCAGGGAAAAAATAAGTAGGTGTTTGTCTAACCACCCTAACCACAATAAAACGATAATATATTTTTATAATATTTTTGATATAAGTAGAGGACTCATGTCTCGATGTGATGCATATTTTTTTGTAGTTTTTTTCCAAGTAAATAATTAATTATGAATTTTTTATTACAAAATTTAAAAAATATTTAAACTCATGTATCTAACCACCGTAACTTGGTCAAAACTTCATGAAACTCATTTTTTATTTTTTTAATCCTATAGTATGTGAAGCATCGAATGTGACACATGTTTCGTATTTATAAAATGTGATACTGTTTGAAATCTAGAGATGTTTTTCAATCAACCTATCAATCGGGACTTTAGTCGTAGTTGAAATAGAAAATGAATAATAATTACTTATTAAATTCAAAGTAAAGCATAATTTATATTGGTGGAAAGATGGGAATCTCCTTTAAAAACCCTTTTCATTTCATCAATTTTGGGTAAAAAAAAAAATCATCAGCCACATACCCTACACATTCCCATCATATTGCCACTTTTTGGCCCATCATGATCTTGCACATACCCATACCCTTGTTGGCAACAGGGATTTCCTTTGCATTTGGAAATTTTTGGAGAGACATTTCTAGTTCAGGATTGTTTTGATCTAATAAAGTAGCCCTAGACTCTTCCTATGCCTTCCTTCTCTTACTCCTAAGTTCCATGGAAACTTCTTATGTTTTCTTATTTTTCCAGAAAACTATGGACAAAATTGTTAAATCACCAACTTAATTAGTTTCCTTAGCATTCAAAACATTACTAGCCACATTGGCTAAATTTGCTAGCTTATCCATTTGAATGGTTGGTGGTTGTTTCTTGTCTTCAGATATTTTTGATATGGCAGTTGAGGTTGACCCACTGTGGAATGTCTTCTTACCCTTAGAATTACGTGTAGTAGTCTTTTTACCTCCAAAGTCAAGTGTGATAGTCTTGAAATTTCCACATTTGGCACTAGAACTCTTGACCTATTTACCACTCGACCTTGGGGTTTGAACTACTAAGAAAATCCCCTGATTCAAAACCCTCATTAGGTGCATTGGAAGAGTTTTCATTTTCACTTCATTCAAACTCACATGGTCAGAACCCTCTTCCTCAGAATTAGCAAGAGATTTTTCCTTATTGGGGTAGCCCTTTTCCTCAGAGTGGTCTAAGGTGTTAGGGAGGTCTTCCTCTACAAAATTTTATAGGGTATCATCTACAATGAACAAGTCCTAGTCCTGTGGAGGAGAGAATTTCTTTAACTTCCTCACAATTAGCAACTTGATAATTCTGTGATAGGCTAATGAGTTTTTACCACCCTTTTGAACTACTTTTCTCATTTTCTTTATGAAAGAATATAGAAAGAAAAGAAGGTTCACATACAAACCCCACCGCAAATGTAGTAAGATCCAAAATTGTTGAGCATATACATACACATACCTTCCTTCGCAAGTTATATACTGGATGACAAACCTCACCACATCATTCCAAGGTGGCAGAAGTGAAGCTAGCTTTGTGCCTTGTCTAGTGATGAATTCAACTGACTCTCCTCATCGTAGTAATTTCTTGTGAAGGCCCTTAATAGCTATTGCCTGAGTTGAGTTATTGGGGAAGTAATCTTCCCTAGATAGTGGAAATCCAGTGACATCTACTATAGCTTCAACTGAAACATGGATTTCCAAACCATAGACCTATGTTCATTTGTTGTGACATGTCATGGAAAATTTTTGTACCACCTTCTCATCATACCCTCACAATCTTCTGAAGTACGCATCCCTCCCTACTTGCTTAAATACTTTATATGCTTCAACAATTTTTGGAGCCTTTAATTCATCCATATTCAAGGGCTCAAAATGGCACTTGTGTTCTCTTGTAATAATGTTACCAAAAGGTTTTGTCTCAAACTAAAATAAGGCACTCTCGTGAACTTTGAATAGTGTGTAGATAGAAGTTGTTAGTGGATAGATAAACCATCGCTAGTAAGGGAAATACGTGGGGAATGAGTTAGAGTAGTTTTGGATAATGGATAAAAATGGCAAGTCTCTAACTAAATCCATATGGTAGTTCAAAATGGAAATGATGGTGAGTTACGATCTACACAAAGGATGGTAGTAGTAATAATGTCATGAACTGACTGAGGTCAGGCTATGAGGAGTTTCAGCATGTCAAATAAATGTGACTTCTTAGAAAATGAATATAAAATGGTTTGAAAAGAAAGGTGAAATGAGTATAGTGACATACAGTATGCTTAAGATTGGATAGTTCCTATGTATGATTAGATGGTTTCTCCCCCCATAGCTTAGCATGTGGCCCATCCAAGGGACACGTCACCATTTATTAAATAAATAGAAGATATAAAATTAAACAACAAAAAAAATAGAAATGTGAAATATACCAATACCAAACCATCACTTGGATGGAAGATGATGTGGAGGTGAAGGCATGAGGAACCAAGGAATAGAAGAAGGAGCTGAGAAAATAACATGGCACAAACACAAAGATTCCAACAGAGTAATGACAGAGCCGAGAGGAAGGCCACGTATAGTGATGATGAGAAGGAAGTAGCATTAAATCGAATCATGAAAATTGTTGCTAAAGTGGACGGGTATAAAGAATAGTGTAGTGCCAACACTACATCACCACATGGAAAAGTGAAAGCCAAGAATGAGCAAGGCCAGGTGAGGAGGCATACCATGTGAGTAATGGAAAAGGAAGTACAATAAAAAAAAATGTAGTGGTCGGATGAAAGCATGAAAACTCCCATAGAATAGAAAAATGAGGAGAAACACCAAGAAGGTAGGGAAAGAACCATAATAGAAGTAGACAACCAACAAGGAGCATCATGCTGCAAAAAGAGTTAACCCAGAGCTCTTGTCCAAAACATGACAAGGACTGAGTGTTGAAGCAACTAAGAAGAATGAAACTCACCAAGGGTTGATATACCTAGGGAAGAGAAGAACCAGTTGTCAAAAACCCTTCCCTATACATTCCAAAGAAAAAAAACCCCACTGCAAATGTATCAGGATCCAAAAAAAATTAGAATAGAAAGACACATACCTTACTTCACAATTTACATACTAGATGAAAAACCTTGCCACGATGTTCAAGGGCGATGGAAGTGAAGCTAGCTTCATGCCTTGTCCAGCGACGACTTCAACTGACTCTCCTTGTCGTAGGAATTTCTTATGAAGGTACTTAATTTATCTGTTGCCTAAGTTGAGGTTGCTCTTTTTCTTTTTTCTTTTTTCTTTTAATCATGATGATAGGCCTCCTATATCCTAGTTTTCATCCTAACACCACCTAGAAGTACAAGGGACCTGATCTTCACTTCTAAGATTTATTGAGTAGTTAACGCCTACTAGAAACTAGTTTTCAAACGTTAATTGGCCAACAATGCCCAAGGGTTTTTGTTGTTGGATCTTTTGTTATATTTTTTTTTGAAACATTTTGATAAGTACCTAAAAGGTACTGAGAGAGGCCACAAAAACCCTATCAATTTAATGGAGTTCCTTAGGAAGGTTTGAAATAAACTCTTGCTTCGAGGGAGGCTTCTTGTACAAAGTCAACTAGTGGTCATTGACAACTAAATCCATGTGATCATATTCCACCATGTGGAGCTTGAAAACCTCAAACTAATCTACACCATCTCAATTTCATAGGGCCAGAGCCATTGGGTGTGAAACTTTCCTCTAAAATCCTAAAATTTGGAATCATATAGGAGTGCTTAATCACCTAGTTGAAATGACCATTGTCAAATGAAATGATCATGCCAGAGAGCATGTTGGTTCTGGACAATATCAACATGGAAGAGTTCTTGTTGGCATAGTTTATCTAATGAGTGGAGCTATGCAATTTATTCGTTCTATGTATCAGAGAAGCTCATTCCTAACTGGAGTGTAGTGTGAAGAGTTTTTACTTGAAATTCGATAGGGAGAACAACCCTCTTATCATAGACAAGCTCATAAGGAGTCAAACCAGTGGTGGTTTTCAATGTAGTGTGGTAAGTCCACATGGCTTCAGGAAGTCGTGCAGCGTAGTCCTTCTTGTGGAGAGCAATTGTCGTGGTAAGAATATTTTTGAGTTCTCGGTTGGTCACTTCAACCTCGCAATTAGCCTATGGATGGTAAGGTGAAGACTTGCGATGTTGAATCTCATATTCAAAAACCAAAGCAAAAATGAGGTTAGATGTGAACTGTGGACCTACATCTATAACTATCTTACATGGAACACCAAATCGAGTAAAAATTTTAGAATAGAGGAATTCATAACTAAGCTTTCATAGCCATAATTCAAAGATTGAACATCTGACCTGAACAACTACTTTAATCATCATGAAGGTGCATTTAAATTGTAAACCCAGGGACATGAACTTTAAATGGGCCAGCACAGTATGTGCACTAGGAACTCTTTAAGTATCAATTCGTAATCTACAGCTAAAAAACACACAATACTGGAAGTAAATTTATTGAAAATGAAATAAATAAATTGTTGAACATCAACCAAAAAATATGTTGAACTAAAATACATAATAGGAATAAAATATCTGAGAAACAAATAGGAAAATACTTTGTCTGCTTGGCTATAGGAATAGACACATATTGGACTTCTAGTGGCTGCAGGAATAGTTGATGCTAGATTTCTAACCAAGTACTAAACAACAAGTAATACTAAACTAATGCTAAACTAATAAAATGGATTACTCACCATGTGGGGCCCCTTGGATATGTATCCTCTAAACTAACAAGAACTCAGATACTCGAACTTAAAAATTTATTTCATTCACTATAAATTATGAATACAAAGAGTAATGTATCAAAATTGGAGTACAATATCAAATTGTGCAACCTCTTCATCTATTCTCACCAATCAACTGACTAACTAACTAGGAGGAAGGAGCATCATATTATTATTTATGCTAACAACTAAATAAGGTAGTCAACTTCACGACTAGGAGGATGCTAATTAGGGAAAATAAGGAAAGTGTAGTGATGGAAGTTATGCATGAATGGAATCTGGTCAGACATACAAGTCAGACCCAGACTCAACACAATAGTAATGCCCATGCATGCTCAATCAGTAAAGTCCACTACAACAAGGTGGTTATGCTTAACTACATGGAGAATCTTCTTTTGTTGGTCTTCTTTGACTTGGAGTGACTCCTTTTTTGGATGTTATGGTGCATGCCCAGCTAGCAGTGTCTTCCTCAGCTTAGCACATTATATTTGCATGGAAAGGTCAGTATGCATAATAACTACACATCTATAACCACCTTAAGAAACATTCAATAACCACATGAAAAATCAATATAGATGGTTCACATATTATGCCAAATATCATTAAAGCTTGTAGAGACAAGGTAATATCAAATTTCAATGGTTTGAGGGAAACATTATTCCAATGCCAACTCTTAAGTATGAAATTCCATGACATCTATGAGTAAATAGACTATACATTCTCCCCAAAACTAGACTAAAAACTAGGCTCATCACTCCCCACAACCTAATGTTTTGGTTGTCCTCCAGCAGGGGAAGAGTTGTTCTTCTGCTTGGTCAAAGCTATAAAATTTACAACTGAAACTTTTCAGACATTAGTGGCTATAGTATGTGAATCGGGATCCCAATAGAATCCTCCCAATTTCTCAAATATGTCCCATATCTACCTCTTTGTAGTAGTGTCATACTGGTAGAATATAAAATTTGGCGTGAGCCACATGAGCATGGGTGGTTGAAAAGTTAGGGGATGCCAAGACTATCCCTAATTTCTTCCAATATGAATATTCCTCTTAATTATTTTTAATGTTGCAACATAATTGTGGATGGAATGGGGCTCAACCTATTTCAGCTCATCAATTAAACTATTCCATCTCGGTGATAGGTATCTCCTAATGATTTCCTCTTTTTTTGTTGTCTTTACCTCACACTTAGTGTAAAATGCCTCAATCCAAGGCATAATCCTATTTCAATAACTAGGTATGAGAAACATTCTATGCGATTCTCTGAAAATATCCCTAGGGTTGCTTGACTTAGCTCTAACAAACAAAGGGATATCAGACTCCAATTGTTTATAAGCACCATATTGTTGTCCCCAACTAATCTCATTTTTCCCCCAAGACATGAATTTTCTTAATTGAACATCCCCAAAATACAGCAGTGGGTTCCAATCATTGTATTTTGTGACAACATAATTATGTAAATAACATTCACATAGAAAATTCTTCATTTCAGAGGAGGAAATCATATAGGCATTGAAAAATTCCATAGGGGTATCAATAGATGGATTCAAACCTAAGGAAAGTATTGAAATCTTAAAAGAGAGATATTTCTCTTTCAGGAGCAGAGCATAGACCCTTGGAGGATCTCTACATTCTAGAATCTTTGGAATCAAGGCTTCCATATCATCTACCCTCTATTTTAGGGTGGCAATTTTTGCATCTCTATCCTCAATTTCTTCATCATTCCTTTGAATTTCCTCCTTCAATTTCCATTTTTCCTTTTTCCATTCTTCCTCCCTTCTTTTCATTTCTCTCCATAAATTCAAAATTGTTGCATGTATTGTAAAATAAAGAGGATTATGAATTCTTACTAGTCTTTTTGTTGATCGCGACTCCTCATATGGTACTATTTGCATAAACTTAGGTTTTCCAGTTATCTCTAGTTGTAAGGGTGTTGTTTCTTCTTCCTTTTATTGTAGGGAATCTTGCTCTTGTTGCGGTTGTAGGAACTCCTGCTCTAGTTCTAGTTGTTGTTTTAGTACTTCATACATTGTAGAACCTCTTGCTCATGTTGTAGGACCTCTTGCTCATAAATGTCCTGATTTTCCTCCAATTCTTCTAAAATGTTAGCAAGATCGACCAATGTTATATTTGATGCTCTCTTAAATGTGACCTTTCATTCTTTAACATTATCCTACTCCATTAGATCTTTAGGGTCCTCCTGTGAGGTCTCACCAAGTTTAGGACTTTCCTACAGAGGTGTACCAATTGCAAGACTAGCTGGTCCTGATTTCCTAGGAGGTCTCTCATGTTTTCCTTTAGTTGTAGGATGAACAGTATTGTATTTCCTCTTCTTAGAACTTGAAACTTTTCTTTCTATAGGTTGTGTTTTAGCCTTACCTTTTTTCAATTCTACCCCTCTCTATTGTGCCCTAGTTTTCATGAGGGTTTCAAGTGGAACTTCATCATCCCAATTTGAGGAAGAAGAGCTTTCTTTTTCTGAGTTCTTATTTTCAGAAGAACTAATTTCTATGGCTTTTGTTGTAGGAGGATTCATACCACTAGGAATGGACTTATCCATACTTACTATCCTGTTAGACCTACAGGATTGAGGCAAAGCCCTAGATTGCAAGTCCTCAGGTCTAATTTTATCAACATTTATAAACTCTTCCTAGGTCATTCCAGATAGATCATGCAAAGACCTTTCAACTAACACTTTAATCAAGTAGTGGTGGGAAAAAAAATTATCCCTACCTTCTTGGGTCTCGACCACCATGATTGGGAGAAGATTGTACAACATGTTGGGCACATTCATCCTCCTTCCATGCCTTATGTGATTTAAAAGCTTGAAGTGCACAAAATATAAATTTGACTGGCGACCCTCACAAATGATTTATTTGATAACACACATAGCTATATGCTTCTACGGCTCGGGCAGAGACATTCTCTTTGTACCCTATTTATCTATTCTCAATGGGGAGTCATTTGGCTCTATGAATTCGGCCCTAGCTGACCTGGAATCTCTAGAAGTAGGGTAATTTTCACCATCAACAAGTAACCCTATAACTTCTACAATTCTTTCCTCTATTGCAATGACTTCTAACCCTCTTAATGTGTATTTTCCTTTTGAAAATTTTTGGGAAAATTCAAGGCAAATTCCTTCATCAAAATCATCAAACTTAAAAAAGTAATCTATCCATCTACAATTTTGAAATTCAGCCAGGCATTGTGATAGGGACAGGGTTGGATTGAGACAATCACAATCTCAATGCTCCGAGTCTCACCTTTGGAAACCCCTTGGTGTCACTTCCTCCACCAGTCAACCTATAGGTCCCCTGCTATTTATGCACCCCTAGTTCATTTTCCAACCCTGCTATCAATTCAAATCCATAAACCAAGCCCAAAACTTAGTGCTCTTGCCCTCATGCAATTCCTAGCCCTTAATACTCTTAAAGACTAGCTCATCTCAAAATACTCCCTAATCTCGTTGCAGGGGTGTGAAAATATTCCATGGCTTCAAAAACCATCTAAAAAAGGCTCCTAATCAACCTCCATTCACTATTTCTCCATCGCTTTCAAGAAAATGCTTTTCTTGGGTTTGAAAGGCTAGTAGCCTTGAGCCCCAATTAGGTCACTGAATAGGGGGAAAATGATTTTCCTACCTAAACCCACCAAGGAACCTGGTTATTTGCTTGGGAAATTTGTTTCACATTCCCTCACCTCCAAGATTCTTGTGGTTTCAAGGCTGCTCAAGCCGTACGCTAGCCAGACACCCAATTGGTCAAGAAGCTAGGGTTTCCTTAGCTTTCTCAGGCTGATTCCAAACTGGTGAAAATTTATTCATTCAAATGGATTGTTAAAGGCTCTTCCTTGTCACCATGTAGAGCCAAGACACTCCCCTAAATCCTCAAAAAATAATTTCTTAAAAAACTTCACTCCCCTGCAAATTATTCATGTTGTCCTCAAGCCTTTCCTAGCCGGGTTCTCACTGTCTCGCCTAGGGTAAGGCCTTTCTCTTGGCTCCTGCAACCAAAAACAAACTAACTCCTACCATATTTACAAGCATGGAGGTAGGGCACATTTCCCAAAATTTCGTACAAATTGTATGATGGGAAGGTGCTCTAAGCCTCCATCTTTCCAACACAGCTTGATTTAGCACAGAAAACATAGAAATTTAAAGTATTTACAACTGCAAGTTAAAAAACACACTAAAAAAGAAAAAAGAAAGGCTTCCCAAGATTATATAAGCCTCACACTACATGACACACAGTAAAATAACTGAATCACGCCATTAAAGATCAGTTTCAGCACAAAAATATAGGAAAACTGCCTTTTCTACATTATTTTCTTCAATTTTTGGAAACACAGTCCATACAAAAACTTGATAACCTAGCACAAATGTCGAGGGAACCTTTAAATATTCCTCCCAAACTATTTTTCTTCTTGGGTTGAGGCTTAGATGACCTAAAATGTACTTTTGTAAAACCCAATGTGTTTTCAAACACTTAGGCAATTTTTATAATTTATCCAAAATGAAGAGTTAAAACTACTTAAATCTTGTTAACCTCATTCCAAATAATAAAAACCATCCATAAGTCACCACTAATGGTCTACATGACCTTACCAAAAACAACAAAAAGGATTTTAAAACAAAACTTCAAAATAAGCTTGCACTTTGGCACTTTGGCAGGTGCTCCTGCACCATTCTCCCCCTCTTAGCACAAAGATCAAGGAACTTGTGGTGATATCAGTGATAGATCAATTCCTGGCTTCTTAAAGTCAGCTTCCTCAACCCAGGTAGCCTCAGATTCATGTTTGTTCCTCCACTTGACAAGGTGCTCCATGTATACCTTGTGTCTTGTAGCTTTTTGTACTCTTGACTGAAAGACCTTCTCTGCCTAAAGCTTGTCTTGTTGAGGAAGGTTCACATTACTGATGTCCTTGAGAACTTCCTGACTGTTCTAACCCTCATCATTGATTGATCCCTTGTACTTGATCAAATCAGCAATGTTTCAGAACACTGGAGAGATGCCCAAATCTGATGGTAATTCCACATTATATGCATTCTTGCCATACTTGGCCAACACCTTGCATGGACCCACTCTTTTCATCTGGATCTTGTTTTCCATTCCCTTCTACAATCTGGATTTGTTGAGGTGGACCATAACATAATCCCCAACTACAAATTGTACATCCTTCCTTGACAAATCAACATTCTCCTTCAACTTTTGAGTTGCTGCTATAACTATTTTCTTAACATGCTCATGAATCTCCTTCATGCTCTGAGTAAATTATTTTTCATTTCCACTCCTATTCTCCATGGATCCCAAATCTCTGAGCTCACATATTCCTCTTGAGTGCATCCCATACACAACCTCAAATTGACTTTTTCCTGTAGTTCTATTCACACTATCATGATAGGCATACTGAGCTTGGGAAATCACCATATCCCATGTTTGTCCATATTCCTTTGTCAAGCACCTCAAAAGATTACCTAGCACTCTATTAACTACCTCTATTTGACCATCGGTCTGAGGATGGTAAGCTGATCCAAAAGACAGATTTGTACCCAATCTGCTCCATAGAGTATTCCAAAAGTGACTCATGAACTTCACATCTCTGTCAGAAACAATACTTAATGGTAATCCATGGATCCGTACTATCTCCCTGAAGAAAAGATGGGTAATGTAGCTAGCATCATGTGTAGTCTTGCAAGGGATAAAGTGACTCATCTTGCTAAATTTGTCCACAACTAAATAAATACTATCAAAACCAGTCTTGGTCTTAGGAAGATCTACCACAAAATCCATGCTCACACACTCCCATGGTCTGTTAGGAATAGGCAGGGGTTGATACAAACCAGCATTGCTAGCTCCTCCCTTAGCTTTCATGCATACAACACACTGTTCTAAATATTTTCTAACATCTCTTGCTAACTTAGGCCAGTAATAGAACCTTTGAACTAGCTCTAAAGTTTTGTTAATACCAAAATGTCCACTAAGACTACCATTATGCTTTTCTTGAATCAGATTTTCCCTCATTGATCCTCTTGGGACACATAACAGATTACCCTTAAATAACAGTCCATTTTGCAATGTATACTCAGCATTAAGACTATGAAAATGATTCTCAAAATCAGAGCATACCTTGTAGGCTTCTGAAAAGTCTTCATCATCACCATAGAGGTCTTTGAAACTCTCTAATCCAATGCTCTTCAGCTGTATTTCCTGCACTGTCAGCATTCTCTTGCTTAATGCATCTACCACCTTATTCATTTGTCCCTTCTTATGCTTGATGGTAAAAGTGAAAGCTTGGATGTATTCCATCCATTTCAAGTGTCTATTACTCAACTTCTCTTGGGTTTTGATGTAACTGAGTGCTTGGTTATCTGTAAAAACCACAAACTCTTTGGGTAACAAATAATGCCTCCACTTCCTAAGGGACTGCACTAAAGCATATAATTCTAAATCATAGATGGAGTATTTTTTCTTGGCTTCATTGAGATTTTCACTAAAGAAGGCTACAGGCCTACCTTCTTGACTAAGTACTCCTCCTACTGCCACTCCACTTGCATCACACTCAACTATGAATAACTTGTCAAAACTAGGCAGCAATAGAATTGGTTGAGTTGCCACTTCTTGTTTCAGTTTTTCAAACCCTTTATCAGCCTCTTGAGTCCACTTAAAAAAAAATTTAGACCACCTTTAATAGTATCTAGGACTAGTGCACATATACCACTAAATTTTCTTATGAATTTTCTATAGAATTGAGCTAAACCATGAAAGCTCCTTACCTCTGTTGTTGTGGTTGGTGTAGGCCAGTTTAGGATGGCTTCCACCTTGCTTGGATCCATCTTCAACATTCCTTGGGATACTACAAAGCCTAGATACACAAGTTATTTCTTGAAGAACTCGCACTTCTCAAGGTTAATTGCCAATTGCTCTTCTTGCAGCCTTTTAAGTACCATCTCCACATGCTTCAAATGTTCTTCTGCTGTCTTACTGAAAATTAGTATGTCATCAAGATAGACTACTACAAAGATCCCCGTGAGATCCTTAAGCACCTCATTCATTAGTCTCATGAACATGCTAGGGGAATTAGAGAGGCCAAATGGCATCACTTTCCACTCATATAGGCCATCATTTTTTTTAAAAGTTGTTTTCCATTCATCACCCTCCTTGATTCTGATTTGATGATACCCACTCTTAAGATCCAACTTGGTGAAGTATTGTGCACCTCCAAGACAATCCATTAGGTCTTCAATTCTAGGAATATGAAATCTATACCTAATGGTGATTCTATTAATTTCTCTAGAATCAGTACATAATCTCCACTTACTACCTTCTTTTGTTGCCAAAACCACTGGGACTGCACATGGACTAATACTCTTTTGAATCAAGCCTTGATCCAACAACTCCTTCACTTGTCTAGCCACTTCAAGATTCTGATCTGGTGTGAGTTTGTATGCTGATTTTTTAGGTAAGGAAGCTCTAGGAATGAAATCAATTTGATGGCTTATAGCTCTCCTTGGAGGTAGGGTTGCAAGTGTACCATCACTGACAATTTCCTTGTACTTTTCTAGCAGCCTTTGAACTATTTCAGGTATGACTGTCTTCTCAGACTTTTCTTCATCTTTTGATTGCATTAGGATCACATATCCTTCATTCCCTTGGTGTATATCCTTAATGAACTCCTTACCACTGCTCAACATGATGTTAGGTACCTTTGACTATCCCTCATCTTCCTTTGTCAATGACTGCAACTTGAAGGTTCTTCCATCCTTCTTGAATTCAATGGTGTTCTCCTTCCCATGATATATAGCACCTCTATCATATTTCCATGGCCTACCAAGTAGAATATGACATGCATCCATGGGTAATACATCACAAACTAGCTTATCCTTATACCCTCCAATTGAAAATTCCACTGTTACTTGCTCATTAACCAAAACAATCTTCCCTTTATTCAGCCATGTGACCTTGTAGGGGTTAGCATGAGGTACCTTCTGCAATTTCAGCTTAGTTACTGCCTCCTCTGAGATTATATTATTTGTAGAACCAGAATCTACAATGACTTTGCACACTTTTCCAAGTATCTTACACCTTACTCTAAAAAGAGCTCTTCTTTGCTTAGGTTCCTCTTTGACTGGTTGTCTGATCAGCACTCTATTAAACATCAGACTCTCTCCAATTTCAGATTCTATATGGCTGATCAGTTTCCTTAGGGCTCATGGTGTCCTCTTGTGCATAGGCCACTCTCTTTTCATTGCTTGAAGAAGAAGCTTTCTCCAGGCATCTATAAGCAAGGTGACCTAGTTGGTTGCAATGGTAACACTTCATAGTTGTAAAATAAGAGTTACTTCTGCCTGCTCCTCTTCCTCTATTTGAACCTCCTTGAGGTCCTCTTCCTCTATTAAATCCTCCTCTTGAAGATGTTTCACCTCCATGCTCAGTGAGCTTAGATTCCCCTTGGTTTCTTTGATCATTACCTCTACCTTGGTAACCTCCACGCTGTCCTCTTTGATCTCTGCCTCTACCTCTGCCTTTGGAAGACTGATCATGCTTTCTTTTGTTCCTTTCCTCAATCTTTATAGCCAGTTGATAACATTGGTGGACTGTTTTAGGACTCAAAAGAGCCATCTCTTCTTGGATATTCCATTTTAAGCCATTGAGATACCTAGCCACTTTTAGGCTCTCATCCTCTGTCACATTTGATCTCAAAAAAAGCTTTTGAAACTCTTCAGTATAGCTGTTGACATCTTGATCTTTCTGCCTTAGACTTTTCCTCTTCTTGTGCAACTGAATCTCATAGTCATCTGGCATGTAGGCGTCCTTCACCTTAGCAACCATTCCTTTCCAAGTTGATATGGGTTGTTTTCCTTCTTTCTCTCTTTTAATCTAAACAAACTTCCACCATGTCAAAGCTGATCCTCTCAACCTTGATTTAGCAACCTTCACTTTCTATGCTTCAGTGAATCCATCACATTCAAAGTGGTTCTCCATGCCATCTATCCAATACATGACCAAATCAGGATCCATCTTTCCACTGAATAGTGGTATGCCCTCAAGTCCTTTTCCACTCAAGGCTTTCAATGCCTTCAAGAAAGTCTCCTCCTCCAGAATAGGGTCAAGTTCAGGGAACTTGTCTTCCTCTACAACCTCTTCTTCCTTTGGCACCGTTCCTTCCAACCTTGCATTGTTTAATGCTTTCTCTAGTTGCTCTATTCTTTCTTTTAAGGACTTGTTGTCCTCTTCCTATTCTTCAACCCTCTTGGCTAATTGTGCATTTGTCACCATATTGGGAGTTTCACTTGACTCAACTTCTGACATATAAGCTACTTTCCCAAATCTTTTGCTGCTCTAATACCAATCTAATAGGGACAGGGTTGGATTGAGACAATCAAAATCTCAATGCTTCGGGTCTCACCTTTGGAAACCACTTGGTGTCACTTCCTCCACCACTCAACCTGTAGGTTCTCTACTATTTAGGCACCCCTAGTTCATTTTCCAACCCTGCTATCAATTCAAATCCATAAACCAAGCCCAAAGCTTGGTGCTCTTCCCCTCATGCAATTCCTACCCCTTAATACTCTTAAAGACTAGCTCATCTCCAAATACTCCCTAATCTTGTTGCAGGGGTGTGAAAATATTCCATGGCTTCAAAAACCATCTAACAAAGGCTCCTAATCAACCTCCATTCACTAGTTCTCCATCGCTTTCAAGAAAATGCTTATCTTGGGTTTGAAAGGCTAGTAACCTTGAGCTCCAATTAGGTCACTGAACAGGGGAAAAATGATTTTCCTACCTAAACCCATCAAGGAACTTGGTTCTTTGCTTGGGAAATTTGTTTCACATGCCCTCACCTCCAATATTCTTGTGGTTTCAAGGCTGCTCAAGCCGTACGCTATCCAGACACCCAATTGGTCAAGAAGCTAGGGTTTCCTTAGCTTTCTCAGGCTGATTCCAAACTGGTGAAAAGTTCTTCATTCACATGGATTGTTAAAGGCTCTTCCTTGTCACCATGAAGATCCAAGAAACTCCCCTAAATCCTCAAAAAATAATTTCTTAAAAAACTTCACTCCCCTGCAAATTATTCATGTTGTCCTCAAGCCTTTCCTAGCCGGGTTCTCACTGTCTCGCCTAGGGTAAGGCCTTTCTCTTGACTCCTACAACCAAAAACAAACTAACTCCTACCATATTTACAAGAATGGAGGTAGGGAACATTTCCCAAAATTCCATACAAATTGTATGGTGGGAAGGTGCTCTAAGCCTCCATCTTTCCAACACAGCTTGATTTAGCACAGAAAACACATAAATTTAAAGTATTTACAGCTGCAAGTTAAAAAACACACTAAAAAAGAAAAAATAAATGCTTCCCAAGATTTTATAAGCCTCACACTACATGCCACACATAGTAAAATAACTGAATCACACCATTAAAGATCAGTTTCAGCACAAAAATACAGGAAAATTGCCTTTTCTACACTATTTTCTTCATTTTTTGGAAACAGAGTCCGTACAAAAACTTGCTAACCTAGCACAAAGGTCAAGGCCACCTTTAAATATGCCTCCCAAACCATTTTTCTTGTTGGGTCGAGGCTTAGATGACCTAAAATGCACTTTTGTAAAACCCAATGTGTTTTCAAACACTTAGGCAATTTTTACAATTTATCCAAAATGAAGAGTTAAAACTACTTAACTCTTGTTAACCTCATTCAAACTAATAAAAACCATCCCTAAGTAACCACTAATGGTCTACATGACCTTACCAAAAACAACAAAAAGGATTTTAAAACAAAACTTCAAAATAAGCTTGCACTTTGGCACTTTGGCAGGTGCTCATGCACCATGGGTTCATTTTAAATTAACCCACCTCCTATTTTCTACAATAAAAAAAATGCTCTGCAACTCTCTTCCTACAATTCCCCTTCTAAAAATCAAATGCACTTCCCTATAGTATTTGTTAAATCTCAAGACCAATCTACTAAATTTCTAGTTTCGGTGTTGACTGAATTTCCTTTCTTTTTTGTTGCAACTCAAGATTATGACAAGGGAATAATGGCAAGAAAATGAGTGATAAATGGAAATTATGATAGGAAGAAATGGCGGCTGTAGCTATTATCACTTCACACATGCAATCTGTCCTTCCTTGGATTTCAAATTGGCTCATTTTTAAATTTTTGACACAGCCTAATATGATTTGACACATGGAGAATATAATATTTGCATCTTTTTCATTCCCCTCCACCCAACCTAAATTTGGATGTGTGTCCACACATGCAAGATGGGAGTGGTGATGCAATAGGGAATGATGGAATTTTATGCAAACGTCCATACTAACATACAATGATTAAATGAATGTACCTAAAAGATGATTAAAGATAGAAATTAATGCATACATACCTGAGTGTGTGGAATATTTGCCACAAATATCATAGATAAAGTAATGCTCTCCTTGTTGAAAAATGAATTGAGCAATAAATAAAGATGAGGTGGAATGAAGTGATGGAATGAAGTGAGGTGGAAGAGAGAGAAATGTGGTGATGGATGGGTGGATGGGAAGATGATGAAGAAATGGAATTCCACATAAGTGAAATTATTTATTATGGAAAATACATACCTCAATTAGGCTGAAGGAGGGACACTAGGTCCACCACCTTAGGCCGCAAGAAGCTCTAAGTGCTGGGTGAATCATTGCTATAGGAACTCTTCTTTAGAAGCTAGCTTGTGGTATAATCTAAGGCAATAACCATTAACAAGTAATTTTAACCTGACAGGGTCAATGGTGGTGAGCTAAACAACTCCATTAGGAAAGACCTCAACAAATTCATAAGGTCCTAGCCACCTTGTGTACAATTTTCTTGCATTGTCCTGGTATCTTGAATCATAGAGAAAGGCCCAATCTCCTAGTTTGAACTTCTTGTCCTTAATAAATTTGTCATGCCACTTGATTCTCTGATTCTGTACTACTTCTGTATTCTATAGGGTTGCTCTTCTTATCTCATCCAAAGCATTTAGTTTTATGATTCTTTCTCTCTATGCTTTATAAATATCCATCCCTAAATTTACTACAGTCCTCAGAGCCTTATGTTCAAATTTGGCTGGCAGCATGGCTATCTTTCCATACAACAACTCAAATGGGGTGAAGCTTGTAGTTGTTTTCCATGTTGTCCTATAGGCCCAAACAACTTCTATAATCTATTTTCCCAATCCTTTTTATGAACAACTACTGTTTTAGTTAGAATGGCTTCAATTTCTTTGTTGGTCACCTCAACTTGGCCATTAGCCTGGGGGTGATAAGGCGTAGACTTTATGTGCCTTATATTGTACTCATTCACTAGTGTTGCAATAAGAGTTGATGTGAATTGTGACCCTTGATTAGTCACTATCTCTTTTGGAACTCCCTATCTTGTGAAAATATCCTCATAAATAAATTCTACAACGTTTTCCATGTTGTCCTATAGGCCCAAACAACTTCTATAATCTATTTTCCCAATCCTTTTTATGAACAACTATTGTTTTAGTTAGAATGGCTTCAATTTCTTTGTTGGTCACCTCAACTTGACCATTAGCCTGGGGGTGATAAGGCGTAGACTTTATGTGCCTTATATTGTACTCATTCACTAGTGTTGCAACAAGAGTTGATGTGAATTGTGACCCTTGATTAGTCACTATCTCTTTTGGAACTCCCTATCTTGTGAAAATCTCCTCATAAAGAAATTCTACAACCTTGTTATCTCTTGCATGTTTCATGGCCTTAACTTCCACCCATTTAGTTATGTAATCAGTGGATACCAGTACATAAGACTTACCATTTGATGGAGGGTCAATTGGTCCCACAAAATCCAATCCCCACTTGTCAAAGGGAGTGATTACTATCTAAGGGAAAAGTGGCATCTCATCAGATTTGGTTGGTATGCCCATTCATTGACATATATCACATTTTATTGTATACCTTCATGCATCCTTATGGTGTGTTGGCTAGCAATATCCTAAGTTAAAAATATTCCTTGTTGTTCTCTTGGTTGCAAAGTGTCCTCCACATGGTTTTTTGTGACATCCATGCAAAATGTCATATGTATCATCTTCTCTCACACATATTCTCATGGAATGGTCAGGTCCAATATAAAATAAACATCCAACAATCCAAGAGAAAGGGAAAGATTTTTCAATGAGTTCCCTTTCTCTTTTGGAGAGAAGTGAGAAGGAATTCTACCTATAACCAAATAATTGGCTATGTTAGCATACCATGGTATTGTTGGCATATGGCTTGGAGAAACTGTTCTTGGCTTCTTGTGTCGTCATTGATGGAAACTAGGTCAACAGTATGGTCCATAGTGTAGTAGTTGCTCCTATCGGCAAGAGAAGTAAGTGACTATAATCAACCAGTAGAAAGTATGAAGAATAGGACATCCATGATAAGTTGATTTGATCACTTCACCGGATCACTATTTTGTTGTGTGGATCTCCAGGGAAATCTTCTTAGCATGTGTACTATCCTACTAGAATTTTTTGTGGTGTTACATTAGTCAAAGTTAGAGTTAAGAGGTTTGGTAGTATGGTTCATGGTTTATTCTCTCATCATGGCTGACATGTTTTATATGGCGTATCACAAATGTATGTGAAGTATCTATTTAGTTATTTCTTATGTTTGGAATTTTGGCTTGGGTTCCTACTATAGTCTAGCCAACTTGTGTGGGTACACATTAATTCTAACTGGTGATTTGGGCCAACATAAGGAAAAGTATTTTATTATGTTTTGAAGCTGATAAATAACAATTCCTTGTTAGCGGGTATATAAAGGAGATTAGAAAATAATTTTGAAGGTGATGTGGTAAGGAAGTTATGGTAGAGATAGAATTCTATCAAAGAGAGAGAGTGAAAAAGGATAGATTAGTTATCTAAGGGCAGAAAAAGTTTTGTATGTAGAGTAAAGCAGAGAAGAGCAGAAGTGCAAATTGGATGAAAGATCCAGAATTTGATTATGAGCTTCATTGGAACTAAATCCAGGAATTTGTAGATGTATTTGTAGTTCAATTTTTGTTGTAATAAAAAATATACTTTGTAAGGAAGTGAGCCTTTTTCTTTTGAGTAGTGAGCTCTAGGCAGTGCACCTAAATGTAAGTGCATTCTCCTTTTATCAAACTTTTAATAGAGTATACTTTGTGGATTAATCTCCACCATGGTTTTTCCCCTAACAGGGTTTCCACATAAAAATCTAGGTGTTATGGTGTTGTTTAATGTGATGCATGTTTCCTTCTATTTATATCTTGTGGATGTTATTGAGGGTTTAATTATTGTTCTTGATAGTTTAAGATCTATTTTGAAAATCAAATATTGTCAAACACCGATTCACTGCCCCCTCTCAATGTTCCTAGTGTCCAAAAATTTGTATCAGAGTGGGTTCGTCTTTTGGAGTTTAACAACTTGAGGTGGATCTTGAATTACAATGGACATTGTTGGTCTTCAACAATAGCTTATGGTGGCACTTGATGATCTTCATCAGTCTAAAGAAGAGGTTATGGAACTTAAAGCAAATCGTGTGGCTGCCAAAAAAATTATTCAATTACTGAAGGATAAGATAAATGAGTCAAGGGAAAAGAGGAAGGGACTATGTGATTAGTTGAAGCAAAAAGAAAGAAAATGTTTGGATGATGTTGTAAGGAAAGCAGAGGTGCGGAAGCAACTTTCCTAACGTCAAAACCATAGGGAAGTAAGCATATAGTACTTTTAATTTTCAAATTATAATTCAATTAAGACACACATGAAAGATTTATAGAAACAAAGAATATACTCAAAGACAATGAACAACAAATTTACATGGGAACCCTTTTGGGAAAAAACCCACCACACCAAGCTGAATCTCTTTGTATTACAGTAACAAAAATTACATACAATCAGAGATACAACTCTCTGGTATTAGTTCTCAGTAGTTTCATTCACTATTCATCTAGTTATAGAAAAGCTCTCAACTATTCGATATTATAGAACTCAGAAGCGATCTGCTTTTTATCTTATCATATTCTAACTTTTACCTTATGCTCATCCTTATCTGCCATTGCCCCGTCATAGAAAGTTTCTACTTGAGCATTTATTTTTCCCTACATGCTGTTCAGCTCCAGCATCGTAACAGTTGCAAAAAACTAACTGCCATCCATTTGAAAATCACTTCCTCTGATTGGTCCATGATGCTCCACATAGGATGGTCAAAGGTGTTCAATCTTTGTTGGCATATCGGTGAGACACTAACAGTGTCTCCCCGATGCCACAAAGATTTCATATCAATATCATCATAGATCCCAATAGTCAGCATGACGTTATAACGAATGCCATGAGACATACCGAATCCATTGACATCCATTGCATTTCTATCGGCAAGAGATTCCTCCATTGGCTAGACTCATACCGATGCTCACAAGTCACAGCGTCTTCGACTTTTCCATCGGCAAGACTTCCCATTAGCCAAAAGGTTTCGCCGAGTCTCCTCAAGTTTCACTGAAGCAACAATCAGTTGGCGAGACTCATCACTTTCGCTAGAACTTCATACAGAGGTCCTAAGTCACATCACTCGCTCCAATCACCAGTCGGCAAGAATTATGTCTTTCACCGAGACCACATACCAAGCGCCCATGTCTTGTCGAGTCAACAAGACATTTGACTTTGCCAAGACCTTTCATCAGGTGCCGAGAGTTACTCTGATCACTTCAGTTGCATCCCCGTTGGTGAGACCAGGCACCCATCACCAAGACTTCATACCGAAGTCTTTTTGTCACTGGGAAGGCACCAAGTGAATACTCCCATTGGTGTGACCTTCCAACAGTCGCTGAGAGATCTTCCTGACACCCTTGTGTTACCCCTATAGCTATATGATATCGGTGAGACATTCTCTAGTCGTTGGGACTTCTCCCGGAGCCCTTGAGCTACTCCGACATCTGCTTTGACACTTGATAAGAACATACTATCAGCCAAAGGTCTCCATTCGATAGAAGGTCACAACAAATACTTCTAGGTCACAGCAATATAATTCATTTGGCAAGACATCACCTCTATCTCGGCGACATGAATATTTCAAGCGGATTTAGAATAGTTAGTCGCCTAGACATGAATAATGTCATAGCGACTTTTCCTTTCAGGAGTTACATGTCAGTATGGATTGAGGAAAATATTCCAACAATCTCCCACTTGACGAAGACCTTACTGAAAACTCCATAGCATAATAAACCTACTAAAATTCATGGGACAAGAGGCCCATCGAACTGGAACACCACCTTTATTTTTCTGTGCTCACAAGCTTCGTTAATGCATCTACAACATTCTCTAGAGTATCCACTTTCTCCAAAGAGACCTTCCCATCCTCCACCATATCTCCTACAAAGTGATACTGTACATCTATATGTTTTGTCCTGGCATGGAAAGTAGGATTCTTTGCCAAACATATAGCACTCTGACTGTCACAGTAAATAGTAATTTTTCCTACATCAAAACCAATGTTATAACACAAATGTTTTATCTAGATCGCTTCTTTACAGGCATGTGTAGCTTCCATGTATTCTGCCTCTATAGTGGACAAAGTGACTACAGCCTGTCGCTTGCTCATCCAACTCACTGCACCACCATTCATCATGAAAACATATCCACTAGTGGATCTTCTACTGTCAATGTCCCCTGCCTAATCAGAGTCTGCATAACCTCGAATACTGAGATTCCTCTATGATTCAACCAAGTTCCCATGGTAACACAAAGCATAGTCTGAAGTACCCTTCAGATATCTAAACACTCTCTTCACAGCATCCCAATGTGTCCTTCCAGGATTAGCCATAAACCGACTAAGAACTCCTACTGCTTGGGCAATGTCTGGCCTTGTACAGACCATTGCATACATAAGGCTGCCAACCACACTAGCATAAGGTACATTGGTCATGTCCTCCATCTCAGTAGGAGATTTTGGACAATCCTCAACAGATAGCTTTGTTCCCTGCATAATTGGAACAACTAGCTGCTTGCAATCAGTCATGCAAAATCTCTCTAGAACAGTCATGATATACTTACTCTGACTCAGCTAAATTTTTATCTTTTCCCTGTCCTTGGTTATTTCCATTCCCAGAATATACCCTGCTGCACCAAGATCTTTCATTTCGAACTTTGCAGAAAACTGAGACTTAAGATCATAAATCATTAGCTTACTATTGCCTATAAAAAATATATCATCAACATAGAGAGCAATAATAAGGACCTGATCACTTTTAGCTTTGTAATATACACAATGATCACATCTTGATCTTACAAATCCCAAAGACAAAACAAAAGTGTCAAATTTTTGGTACCACATTCTAGGAGACTGTTTTAAACCATACAAATATTTCTTTAACTTGCAAACCAGTCTTTCTTTACCCTTTTCCACAAAGTGCTCCAGTTGGGACATATAAATTTCTTCTTCAAGATCACCATGAAGAAACACTGTCTTCACATCCATCTGTTCAATTTCTAAGTCATACGCTGCTGCAAGTGACAAAAGAAATCTAATAGATGTCAGCTTAGCTACAGGAGAAAAGATTTCTCCATAATCAATTCCCTCTACTTGGGAATAACCTTTTGCAACCAACCTCGCTTTATATTTTTCTACACTGCTATCCAGACCAATTTTCTTTTTAAATACCCATTTGTAGCCCACAAATTTTCTACCTTTAGGAAATGGCACCAAACTCTAGGTATCATTCTTTTCTAATGATTCCATTTCTTCATTCATGGCTTCCAACCAAGAGTTTGAATCAGACATTTTAAATGCCTCTTTCACAGTCCTAGGTTCATCAGTGCTGGAAATTAAAGCATAGGCACAAGTAGATTCTATTAAAGAAAACCCATACCTATCAGGTTGCTTTCTTTCACGAGTTGACCTCCTCATAGACTAAGGCTGAGGTGGTTCTTCATCTTCTTTAGAAATTTTAGAGCTACTTGATATTTCCTCAGTATTAAGTACATTTTTATTTTTCAATTCCTCTTTATCTAGTGTCAGAGGAATTCCTGCTACATCCTTTTCATTTTCTGATTTCTTCTCTGACTGCAAATCCAATGTATAAGGTTTCAACTCACGAAAGATAATGCTTCTGCTATACAAAACCTTCTCAGTCTCAGGGTTCCAAAGCCTATATCCTTTTATGTTAGCACTATAGCCAATAAAAATATAGTTTACAACTTTGTTTTCCAACTTGGATCTTTTTTCAAATGGCACATATGCATATGCCTCACAGCCAAAGAAACGAATATGTCTCAGAGAGGGCTTCTTTCCAGACCATGCTTCCAAAGGAGTCTTCTCAACAAGAGTAGAGTTAGGAGAACGATTTACCAAGTAACATGTTGTAGAGACTGCTTCAGCCCAGAACTTCTCCTCCAAGCCAGCACTGCTCAGCATACTACATGCTCTTTCCATTACTATCTTGTTGAACCTTTCAGTAACTCCATTTTGTTGTGGAGTGTAAGGTGTAGTCTTATGTCTTTTAATCCCATGATATGTATAGTACCTTTCAAATTCATCTGCACAAAGCTCACCACCATTGTCAGTCCTTAGGCATTTTATTTTCCTACTAGACTGATTTTCAACAAGGTTTTTAAATTCCTTAAACTGACTAAACTTTTCTGATTTACTTTTTAGAAAATATATAAATATTCTTCTTCAATAATCATCAATAAATGACACATAGTATCTTGATTTAGACAAAGAAGGAACATTCATTGGACCAAACACATCAAAATGAATATAATCAAGAAAACCAGAAGATTTATGAGGACTGGAATAAAATGAAACAAAATGTTGTTTACCATATATGTAATGTTCACAAAATTTGAACTCAAGGTTACAATCTTCAAGCCCTTCTACCAGGTTTTTATTTTTCAAGCTTTTTAAACCTTTTTCACCAATGTGGCCAAGCCTATGATGCCAAAGCATAGTCTTTTCTACTGGAAGCTTAAACTCCATGGTGTTTACTCCATTAGGAATGTTTCCCTCATGAGTAGGTGACTTCGCAGAGACACTATTGCATTGAATAGCTTGTGCATCCAGCTTGTACAAGGTACCAATTCGAGCACCCCTAGCCAACACCATAGAACCTCTATTCATCTTACAGCCATTTCTAGAGAACATGACCTACACTCCAATATCATTCATCTTACTTATAGAAAGTAGGTTTCGAGTCAAACCTGGTATATGCATCACATCATTGATTCCCTTCACTCTTCCATCACGGAATTGAATTTTGACTCTTCCACGGCCAATAATTTCCAAAGATGAATCACTCGCCAAGTACACCTTTCCACCATTGTATTCTTCATACTTCATGAACCAATCTCTATGAGATGTCATGTGGAAAGATGCTCAAGAATCAATCAGCCAAACATCATCTGATGCCCGTGTAGCCAAAGCTACAATGAAAGCGTCTGCATCACTTTGAGAAGAATCATTGCCAGAAGAGTTCTTCTTCTTTTTTTCCTCCTTGCAATCCTTTTAGACATGACTAGGTTTCCCATAAGTCTAGCACTTCACCTTGTACTTCTTTCCAGGAGACTTTGATCTCCCTTTTGATTTTGATCTAGACTTCTTGTCCTTCTTCTTGCCTTTCTCCTTCGATCTACCTCTGACAACCAGAGCCTCCTTTTCCATCTCAGAATATTTTCTTCTCATCTCTTCCGATAACAAAGAAGCAACAACATCTTCCATCTTGAAATTGGATGTCATACTCCCGATAGCCATTACTAGATGATCCCAAGAATCTGGCAAAGAACATAGCAACAACATGCAGCGATCTTCATCTTCAATCTTCACACCAATAGATGTTAACTAAGCAATCAGCATGTTGAAAGCATTCAAGTAATCAACAATAGATCCTCCCTCCTGCATTCTCAAAGAGTACAACTTCTTCCTCAAGAACAATTTGTTCACCAAGGACTTGCCTTGATAAATAGATGCCAGTCTTTTCCACAAGGAAGATGCAGTCTTTTCTTCATGCACGTTCAGAAGAATAGAGTCTGCCAAACAGAGCCTTATCAGCCCCTTAGACTTTCTATCTGCAAAATCCCAATCTTCTTGCTTCATGCCTTGAGACATCGTTCCAAACACAGCAAGCCACAGATCATGATCCACTAACAGATCTTCCATTTTGATTTTCCACAACTCAAAATTACTACCATTGAATTTCTCTATTTCCATCTTTCTGGATGTGCTCGACATCCTAATCTATAATTAAATTATCAGAGCTCTAACAAACTCCCACTAAAAAAGAATTGACACAAAAAACCCAACCCACTCACAAGGATAACACAACTAGCCAGGCTCTGATACCACTTGTACGGAAAGCAGAGGTGTGAAAGAAACTTTCCTAACGTCAAAACCATAGGGAAGTAAGCATATAGTACTTTTAATTTTCAAATTATAATCCAATTAAGACACACATGAAAGATTTACAGAAACAGATAATATACTCAAAGACAATGAACAACACATTTACGTGGGAAACCCTTTCGGGAAAAAACCCACCACACCAAGCTAAATCTCTTTGTATTATAGTAACAAAAATTACATGCAATCAGAGATACAACTCTCTCGTATTAGTTCTCAGTAGTTTCATTCACTGTTCATCCAGTTATAGAAAAGCTCTCAACTATTCGATATTACAGAACTCAGAATCGATGTTCTTTTTATCTTATCATATTCTAACTTTTACCTTCTATTCATCCTTATCTGCCACTGCCCCATCATAGAAAGTTTCTACTTGAGCGTTGATTTTTCCCTGCATGCTATTTAGCTCCAGTGTCACAACAGTTGCAAAAAACAAACTGCCATCCATTCAAAAATTGGTTCCTCTGATTGGTCCACGATGCTCCACATAGCATGGTCAAAGGTGTTCAATCTTTGTTGGCATATCAGTGAGACACTAACAGTGTCTCCCCAATGCCACAAATATTTCATATCGATATCATCATAGATCCCAACAGTCGGTAGGATGTTATAACGAATGCCATGAGACATACTGAATACATTGACATCCATTGTGTTTCTATTGGAAAGAGATTCCTCCATCGGCTAGACACATACCGATGCTCACAAGTCACAACAACTTCCACTTTGCCATCGGCAAGACTTCCCATTTTCCAAAATGTTTTTGCCAAGTCTCCTCAAGTTTCACCGAAACAAAAATCAGTCAGCAAGACTCATCACTTTTGCCAGGACTTCATACTGATGTCCTAAATCACACCGATCACTCCAATCACCAGTCAGCAAGACTTATGTCTTTTGCCGAGACCACATACCAAGTTCCCATGTCTTGCAAAGTCGACAGGACATTTGACTTTGCCAAGACCTTTCATTGGGCACTAAGAGTTACTACGATGAGTTCAGTTGCATCCCTGTTGGCGAGAGCAGGCACCCATCGCCAAGACTTCATACCAAAGTCTTTTTGTCACTATGAAGGCACCTAGTGAATACTCCCATCGGCGTGACATTCCAACAGTCATTGAGAGATCTTCCCCACACCCTTGTGTTACTCTTGTAGCCATATGCTATCGGTGAGACATTCTCCAGTCACTGGGACTTCTCCCCAAGCCCTTGAGCTACTCCGACATCCGCTTTGATGCTAGATAAGAACATATTGTCGGCCAGAGGTCTCCATTCGACAGAAGGTCACAGCAAATACATCTAGGTCACAGCAATAGACTTCATTTAGTAAGACATCACCTTTGTCTCAGTGACATGAGCATTTCAAGCGGATTTAGAACAGTTAGTCGCCCAGACATGAATAATGTCACAATGAATTTTCCTTTCAGGAGTTACATGTCAGTATGGATTGAGGAAAATATTCCAACAAATGTCCATTTGAATCAAAGCCTAAGGGAAATAATAGAAGAATGTGAAAAAAATACCAGTAAGGACAATACAACTCTAATGATTGAAATGGAATTTATGGCGATGAAGTTTACCAAAGATATTGAAGAGAGAAAGAAGAATGAGGAGAATCTGGCCTAGTCCCTGAAAGAGAAATATAAATAATGTAGCAAAATTAATAGTGGATTCATTTAGTTGGAAATTGAACTACAACAATCCAAAAACAATGAACAAGATCTTGAGATACAGGTAGTTATCCTCATAAATGAGCCTGCTACTGCAAATGAATTCAAGGAAAAAATTAGGATAAGCTCTACTAGGCTTGATGAGATAACCAACAGACAAAAGGATATAAACGATAAGCGAGGTCTTGGATATGAGAAGGGTGAAAGTTTTGAATATGAACAAAAGAACCCTAAAAAGAAGAACAAAGGAAAAAGACACCCAGTAAGGAAACCCAATGCTCAAAAATTTAATGTATATTTATTTTCTTGCAATAAATTTGGACATATGGCTTCTCAGTGCAGAAGAAAGATAAACCCTATTATTCCATCATTTTCTAGTGCATTGTTTTAATTGCAAGAAGTTCGGTCATAAGGCATTAGAATGCAGAAGTATTTCTGTCAATGCAAGCAACATTAAATGCTATACATGTGGAAGATTTGGACATGTTTCTAATCAATGTAGATCAAGTGGAAATTAGTGGAATGGATGGTATAGAAAAAAAAATTTGGTATGCTACAACTGCCACAAACTTGGGCACATTGTAAAATTCTGTAGGAACGGAAACCTAAACAAAAGAGGTTGGGTTTATCAAGGAAGAAATTCATAGAAAAACAACAAAGGAAAAGAAAAAGCATCTATGGAAGAGATAAGAGATCAAATGAAGAAAAATTGGGTAAAGAAAAGTGAATCTAATGAAGGAAAGAAGGTTGTACTATAAGCTCCCTCTAGTAATTCTTTCAGCAATTGAATTTAGGCCAGAGGCCTATGGGGAATTTCTCATGAAAAATCCTTTGTCCCCTTGTTTATAGTTGGCTCTGAGTCGCTGGATGCCATCAACAGTTGTTTTATTCTTTGACAAATGTATCAATAATCATTTGTTGTGTTGGATTAAGTGTTGAAGGTTTGAAGTAGGATTCTTCATTTGTTTTCTAAGTTTTCAGTGTAACAGGAACTTCTAGGTAAACACATTTAATGTGACATAAATTTAAGTATGTGAAGTTATAAGAGGGCATTTGAAACCCTAATTCGTCATTGTGAATTGAAAGAGAATAGTTGGAGAGCACTTTTAGCAAGATTCTGAAGGTGTGAAAGGTCAATCTAGTGGTGAATTCTCTAGGTATATCTATTTCTCATCAATTTCATAGTGTTTTGGCGATTGGTAGAACCCTACTCAACATGAAAAATGAAACCAACCAAAGGAATAGTAATCTTGGATGAGTATAGCAATCATAAAGTTAGGGATGAAATAAATATGTTGTCTCCCACCGAATTGAGGAGGCTTGAAGGATCGAAGCATAAGAATTTGGATATATGGAATTAATGTCCTCATTTCATCAATATGGAGGTGATTTAGTTTATCTTAAATATATTTGACAAATATATCCTCACTTTGGATAAACCTTATCAAATCTTAGAGGATGTAATAAAAAATCTAATAGGTCAATGCAATGTTGGTAATATTCTGAAGAAGAAATCAATTCGAAATGTTGAATTTATGGCCCTAACTAGAATAAGAGATCAAAGGGATTTGATAATTGCATCGATCAAAGATCCTTTAACAAGGTATATTACTCATGAAATTTCATATAAAATCTTCTTCAGAAACTAAGAAGGATCAATGTTAGCAGGTGCAATATATATTGCTCACAAAATGATAATAGGAGAAGACTTTGACCTATGTAGTTTGTTGAATGATCAACTAATGGATAATGTACAAGTAATGAAGGATATTGACTACTCCTTTAGGTTTGGCACCCTTGCAGTATGTATTATGATGTATTTTCTAAATTGCTTGCCTTTGAATGACAATGTGGTGTGGAAAGAAAATGTACCAATTTGCAAGCAAATTTTTGAACATTTCAACTCATTTAAAAATGGTGAATGAGTTTATGAAAACTTATTTAGAAAGGTGTTGGAAAATTTTGGTGTAAGTATTATCCCTCTTCCGGTAAAAATAACTGAAGTTGGATCATCCTCTAGAAAGACAGAGAGAAAGCAAAAGAGAGGAAGAGATCTAGTTGGTGTCACTCCTCTGGCACCCAAGTCAACACAAATTGAGGAAAAAGGAAAAGAAAAGATTGTTTTGGATGTAGTAGATGAGTAATCTAAGGAATATACTCCAAGAGAAGAACCAAAAGTAGTTGAACCGGTTGTGGAAATTGCAAAGGATAGTGATGATGAAGGCACTCTGTTTAAAGAAAAAATAATGTAGATTCTTTAGGATGAAGATGGTATACAAAAGATAACTAATATATGGTTGAATGTACCATCATATGAGTGGGATGTCATTTAAAACACTCTAGGAAGATACTTTATTGATAACATTGAATTGGAGAATCTATGGAATGATCTTCTAGATGAGCTAATTCAATGTATCAGGGAGGCTATAGGCTCTATGCCTCTAGATAGAAAAGAGGAAGAAATAATCTCTCATTTGAAGATGTATTTTAGACTATCTCTTTCTAAACTGAAGAATAAAATGAATGAGCTAAGATAGTGCATTGAATTGGCTAACAAGATTTTCAATTATTGTCTTAGGTGGCCCCATGTGGTTGGCAAGTATAAGGACAAATTGGAGGAAATTGAAAATGAGCTTGTCATAACAGGTCAAGATTACAGTATGTTTTTGGAAAAGGTCAAAGAAGTTAAGAAGATTCATGTTCTACAGGTTGAGCATGCAAAATTTCACTATGCCAGAAGTACTCTTATGGACACTTTTTGGAGAGTAAAAGATCTAACTGAAGGCATACTAGAGCAAATGATTGAAGTGCTAAAGGTAGGAAAAAAGTTGGGAGAAGCAATCACCATTCCTGAATCCCTCATCTAGATTATCAATAGGACATCAAAGAATAACAACTTGATTATAGCTATTGGAATTGCAGTGGAATCTTGGAAGAAATCCCTTCCGAAAATGAAAGCTAAGTACAAAATAATCTTCTGATTTGTGCAACAGTTTTCTAATTTTTTATCAAAACTCTCAATTTTGCTAAAGGGGAGAGATTAGTAAAATTTAGAAGGAAAGAAGTGCAGTGAATTTAGTAGAAGCTTTTTCATTGATTTCAAAGGGGGGGGAAGTGCAATGAAAAATTCCTTGACATCCTGAGGAGAAGCAGTAATTTTGGTTTTGATAAGTTTTTGAGTTTTGACACTTAGTCATTTTTTGCTAAGTGTTGCCATCAATGCCAAATGGGGAGATTGTTGGCATATGGCTTGGAGATAATGTTATTGGATTCTTGTGTTTTCATTGATGACAACTAGAGTTAGTAGTATGGTCCATTGTGTATTAGTTTCTCCTACCGACAAGAGAAGTAAGTGACTATAATCTACCGACAAAAAGAATGAAGAACAGGACATTCAGTTGATAAGTTGATCTGATCACTTCACTAGATCACTATTTTATGGTGTGGATACCCAGGGAAGTATTCTTAGCATGTGCAATATCCTACTAGAAATTTTTGTTGTGTTGCATTAGTCGGAGTTCGAGTTAAGAGGTTTGATAGTATGGTTCATGGTTTATTCTCTCATCATGGCTGACATGTTTTATATGGCATATCGCTGATGTATGTGGAGTATGTATTTAGTTATTTCTTATGTTTGTAATTTTGGCTTGGGTCCCTACTATAGTCTAGCCAACTTGTGTGGGTACGCATTAATTGTAACTGGTGATTTGGGCCGACATAAGGAAAAGTATTCTATTCTATTTTGAAGTCGACAAATAACAATTCCTTGTTAGTGGGTATATAAAGGAGATCAAAAAATAATTTTGAAGGTGATGTGTTAAGGAAGTTATGGTAGAGATAGAAGTGTATCAAGGAGAGAGAGAGAGAAAGAGGATAGATTAGTTATCTGAGGGAAAAAAAAGTTTTGTATGTAGAGCAGAGTAGAGAAGAGAAAAAGTACAAATTGGATGAAAGATTCGAAATTTGATTATGAGCTTCATTGGAACTGAATATAGACATTTGTAGATGATGTATTCTTAGTTCAATTTTTTTTGTAATACAAAATATACTTTGTAAGGGAGTAATCCTTTTTCTCTTGAGAAATGAACTTTAGGCAGTGCGCCTGAATGCAAGTGCATTCCCCTTTTACCATACTTTTAATACAGTATACTTTGTGGATTAATATCCACTATGGTTTTTCCCCTAACAAGGTTTCCATGTAAAAATACAGGTGTTATGGTGTTTTTTAATGTGATGCATGTTTCCTTCTATTTATATGTTGTGGATGTTATTGAGGGTTTAATTATTGTTGTTGATAGTTTAAGATTTATTTTGAAAATCAAATTTTGTCGAACATTGATTCAAGCCCCCCTCTCAGTGTTCCTAGTGTCCAACGGGTATTTTTACACTAAGAGAGAATAGATTCTCATTAGGGAAAGAGTCATCTATGGGTTGATTATTTTCTAATGTAGTTAGCCTTGAAACAAAATTTTCAATAGCCTAGGCCTTCCCTAGCTTATCTACAATGGTTATATCAAACTTCTGCATCAACAATAAGCATCTTGCCAATCTACCTATGATCAAAGGTTTATTCATGAGAATCCTAATGGTTGCATGATTAGTTTGTACAAATATTTGGTAGCCTATTATGTAATGTCTAAATTTATTGAGTGCATAAATTACTGCCAACATCTTTTTCTCTGTCACTATATAATTGAATTTAGCACTTGCAAATTTTTGTTGACAAAGTACATAGAATTTTCAACAACTCCCTCTTTTTTTCCTAAGACTACTCCTATGGAATAGTATGATGCACTAGTGTGGATGTGGAAGGGAAGCTCCAAATTCAATCCTTTGAGTACATGCGCATGACTCAAAGTTTCCTTCAAGTCAAAAAATTCCTTGTCACAAGCTTCATTCCATTGAAATTCAACATCTTTAGTGAGAATAGTATACAATGGTGCTACTACCTTGCTGAAATCTTTGATGAATCTCCTATAATAGTTTGCATGGCCCAAGAAACTCCTAACATCGTTATGTTTTGTACGTGTATGAAAATTTATGATTACCTCAATTTTTGTAGGGTCTACTTGAATTCCTTTGTGGGAGATGTAGTCGTCAAGAACTACACCCTCTTGCATCATCATGAAACACTTTTCACTATTCAAGGACAAATTTTGATCCTCACATCTCTGTAGAACTCTCTTGAGATTCCCCAATGCTTGATTAAAATCAGCACCATAAGTGGTGAAGTCGTCCATATAAATCTATATGCAATCATGAGAAATGTCTGAGAAGATGCTAATGACTTCCCTTTGGAAAGTTGTAGATTCATTGCACAAGCCAAATGGGAGCACCGAATAGGTATAGGTCCCCCATGGATAGGTAAATATAGTCTTCTCCTGGTATTCTTTTGCAATTTGGATCTAGTTGTAGTCACTAAATCCATCTAGAAAAGAGAAATATTGCTTTCTTGCAAGTGTGTCTAAAACTTAATCAATGAAGGGTAAAGGAAAGTGATCCTTCTTGGAAAAAACATTAAGTTCTCTATAATCAATGCAAACTCACCATTTCCATCCTTTCTTGGTAACAATCACTAATGGAGACACCCACTGACTATCTGAAATGGGGTATATAAATCCTACATCTAGTAATTTCTGCAATTCTCCTTTCACAATCTCTCTTAGTGTAGGGTTGATTCTTCTTTGTGGCTATCTTACTAGAGTCCAATCATCTCTGATATAAATTCTATGTGTGCAAAGTTTAGGATTAAAAACTTTCATATCATGATAATCCCATGCAAATGCATTCCAATGGGCCCTTAATAGGTTTTCCAATAACAGTTGTTGCTCTTCATTTAATTTACTATTGGCATTCATGTATTTTCCTTCAGACACTTGGATTTTTGTAGTTAATTCTATCATGGCTGCTTCATTAATACATGGTACCTTTAGTTCACATGGAAAAAATATATGGAACATACCTCTTGTTCTAGGATGAATGTGTGCAGGAACAATTGTTGCAAGAAGAGTGGCTGTGGGAAAAACATCTACAGTAATAGTGGCTGTAGGAAGAGCAGGCAGTAGTGTCCTGACCAAAGTAGAAGATGATGCTTCCTCCAATTCATAATGGTTTTGAATGAGATTATCCAACACTTCATCCTCATCTTGGAGCTGCATGAAAGAGATTCTTCCTAGAATCATAAGTTGTGCCATAGAATTAACTTCCTCGGCCTCTTCACCAACTTGTCTCCATACAGAATCTTCTTCAACATGAGATGGCTAAGCAGGTGGATAAAGAGCAAAAAAAAATTATTACTCCTTCCTGTTGGTTGCAAGGAACACTAAGAGAGGGGGGTGAATCAGTGTAGAATAATTTTGACTAACAAATCAGATCTAAAAACCATCAACAACAATAATAGAACTTTATATTACATTAGCAACACATAACAGATGAAAATATGCAGTCACATAAAAAATCACCATAACACCATATATTTTTATGTGGAAACCCTGTTAGGGGAAAAACCATGGTGGAGATTAATCCTCAAAGTTTACTCTGTTAAAAGTAAAACAAAAGAGGGGAATGCACTTGCATTCATGTGCATTGCCTAGAGTTCACTGCTCAAAGAAAGAGGCTCACTGCCATACAATTATAATATAGATTACAAAAAAAATTGAACTGAGAATATAGCATCTACAAATGCCTGGATTCAATTCCACTGGAGTGCACAACCTGACTTTGGACCTTCTCAAATTTGTTCTACTTTGCTTTATTCTCCTATTGAAAACCCTTCAGTCTCTACTATTTTTCACACACATATACATCTCTCTTCACATCATGCATACCATGCACAAAAAGTGAATTTCTGATCTTCCTAATATATCTGCTAACCCAAAAATTAAATACATGTCAGCCTTTCAACAAAATATAATATTCTTTGCATATATCAGCCATCTCAGCCTTAAATCTTTAATTAGAAATGAAGTGTACCTTCATAAGCTGGCTAGACTTATAGAAGGGACACACACCAAGGTTCTAAACATAAAATATAGAAAAATAATTATTCCACATACATTTGTGATCCACCACATCAAGCATGTGGGCCATAGTGAAAAATAGATCATAAAACATGCCACTGAACCTCTTAACTCGAGCTATGATTAATACATCACCACAATTTTTTTTAGTAGAATAGTGTATGAGCTAAGAAAGCTTCCTTGGAGATCCAAACTTCAAAATAATGATATGATGAAGTAGTCAGATCATAATACCAACCATATGTCCTTTTCTTTAGCTTCTCTACCGGTAGAATATCGAGACTTAGATTCTTTGTCGGTATAAGTACAATTGATACTACAGATCAACCTATAGACTCAAGTTGCCATCAATGACAACACAAGTAGCCAAAGTCGACCTCATCAAAGCCATATGCCTACAATCTCCCCCTTTGGCATTGATGGAAACACTTAGTGAAAATTTGACTAAGTGTCAAAACCAAAAATAACAAAGCCAAAACTACTACTCCCCCTAAGTTGGATGTCAGGAATTTTTTCACTTCATTCTCTCCACCTTTGACATCAATGAAAAAGCTCTACTACATATTCTCTACACTTCTCTTCCTTATCCTCTCCTTTAAAATATTTAACTGCACTATCTCTTACTCCATTCTCTCCCCAATTATTGATGGAAAAATTGCTCTAAATTTGATAACTACTATGAAGATTCAGAAAATTATTTTATACTTAGCTTTAAATTCTGGGAGGAATTTCTTCCAGGAATCCACTACAATCCCAATGGCTATGATCAAACTATTGTTTTCTGAAGTTTTGTTGATTATTTGCACAAGAGACTCAGGAATAGTGATTTCTTCTTCTAGTTCCTCTCCTAATTTAATAGTCTCAATCATTTGTTCTAATTTCCCTTTAGTTATTTCTTTGACTTTCCATAAAGCATTAATGAGAGCCTTCTTAGTAGTATGAACTTTTGCATGCTTAATCTATAAATAATAAACTTTCTTCTTCACATCTCCATTCTTATCCAAGAGCATACTGTAATTTTTACCAGTCTTAACAAGCTCACTTTCAATCTCTTTAGGCATATCCTTGTACTTTCCTACCACATGGGGCCACCTAACACAATAGTTGAAGACTTTATTTGTAGAATCAATACACTGTCTCAGCTCACTCATTTTATTCTTCAATATGGAAAGAGACAATCTAAATTGCATTTTTAAATGAGAAATCATTTCTTCTTCCTTCCTTTCCAGGGGCATAGACTCCATAGATAACTTGACACATTCAATGAGTTCTTCCAAGAGAACATTTTATAGAATTTTTTACTCATTATTGTTATGAATAAAATACCTTTCCAGAGTGTTTTCAATAAAATCCCATTCATAAGATGGACCATTCAGCCATATACCAGATATCTTTTGCATACCATCCACATCCTGAATGATTTTCATTATCTTTGACTTAAACAAAGCATTTTCCTCATCACTATCTTCAACAATTATTGTTTCTAGTTCATCTGGTTTCAGTTGATCTTTCAGAATATATTATTCAGAAACTTCATCTTCTACATCCACAACCACTTGACTTTTCCCCTTTTCTTCAATCTTTATAGACTTGGGTGTCGAAGGAGTGACACTAGTCTATCCCTTTTTCTTTTTTGCTTTTTCCCTCCTTTTCTGGAAGATGATCCAATCTCAGTCATTTTTGCCAAAAGAGGAATAACACCTCCTCCAAACCTTTATAATACCTTTCTAAAGAAATTTTCATACACTTGTTCACAATTTTCAAAAGAATTGAAATGATTGAATATTTTCTTACAAATCAATATATTCTCTCTCCACACTACATTGTCCTTCAACGGAAAATAGTTTAGAAAGTACATCATAATACATATTGCTAGAGTACCAAACCTGAATTGGTAGCCAATATCCTTCATTAATTGAACATTCTCCAATAGTTGCTCCTTTATTAGACTACACAAATCAAAGTCCTCATTCTCAATTATCATTTTGTGGGTGATATATGCAGCACCTGCTAAGGTTGATCCTTCTTGATTTCTAAAATAAATTTTGTATGAAACTCCATAAGCCACATACCTTGTTAAAGGATCCTTAATCATTGAAATTATTAGAGCCCTCTGATCTCCCCTTATTCTGGTTAGGGCTTTGACCTCCACATTGTAAATCAACATATTCTTCAACAATTCACCGACATTTCATAAGCCAATTAAATTTATGATCACATACTTGGTAATCTAATATGGTTTATCCAAATTGAGAATATCACCATCTAATTTGTTCAGGAAAAAAAAAATCACTTTTGCAATGACAAAATGAGGATAGTCATTCCATATATCCAAATTCTTCTGCTTTGATCCTTCAAGCCTTCTAACATTAGTGAGTGACAACAAATTTATTTCATCCCTATTCTTCTGGCAACTATACTCATCTAAGGTTATGGTACCTTTGATTTTCTTAATGCTTCATTCCGAACAGAGTTGTACGGATTGCAAAATTGATGAGAAATCAATGATTAATAGGAATACCTAGATATTAGCCACTAGAATGACTTTTTTCCCTTGAAATTTTGTAGAAAAGTACTCTCAAACTATTCTCGTTCAATGCTTGGTGCTAAAATAGGGTTCAAAATTCCCTTTTATAACTTTAATTTTTTTCTGCAATAACTGTGTTGCCCTAGAAGTTTTGGTTACACTCCAAACTCTAACAATAAGCTAAGAGTTCAACTTCAGACTTATACCATTTCAACCAGTTCATCATATCATTGAAAATAATTCTAACGACTGATGACATCCAGAGATTTGATGCCAAAAATACACAAGCCATATGTTCAAATTTATTACAAAAAAAGCAATATCCATTAAATCTTTGAGCATTAGGTTGCCTTACCTAATCTCTTCTTCCTTTGTTCTTCTTTTCATAATTCTTCTATTCAGATCTGGAACATTCTCCCTTCTCATATCCAAGACCTTGCTTATCATTTATATCCTTATGATTTTTTGGTTATTTCTTCAAGCTTGGTAGAACTTATCCTAAACTTTTCTTTGAATTCATTTGTAGTAGCAAGCTCATTTCCAAGAATGACTATCTATCTCTCAAACTCTTTTTCATTATTTCTGGTTTGTTGTAGTTCAATCTCCAACTAGATAAATCTACTGTTAACTCTATTGTATTCATAAAACTTTACTCTCAGGGACTGGGCAAGATTCTCCTCATTCTTCTTTATTTTCCCAATCTCTTTAGTAAAATTCATTGCCACAAATTCCATTTCAAGTCATAGAGCTGCATTGTCCTTGGCTAGCTTTTCATATTCTCCTGTAATTTCTTTTAGAGTTTGATTCAAATGGACATCATCAAATCCTTTCTTTTCTTTCTGCTTCAACTTATCACAAAGTTCCTTTCTCTTTTCCCTTGAGTCATTTACCTTTTCCTTTAGTGATTGAATGAATTTTTCAGCATCTACAAGATTTTCCCTAAGTTCCATGACCTTTGCCTTATATTGATCAAGATCATCAAGTGCCACCATTAGCTATTGTTGAATACCACCAACATCCATTGTAATTCAAGATTCACCTCAAGCTGCTATGCTTTTGAAGAGGAACATGTTCTAATACCAATTGTTGGATGCAAGGAACATTCAAAGGGGGGATGAATCAATGTTCAATGATGTTGACTAACAAATCATATCTAAAAACCATCAACAACAATAATAGAAATTTATATTACATTAGCAGCACACAATAGATGAAAACATGTAGTCACATCAAAAATCACCATAACACCAGATATTTTTACATGGAAACCCTGTTAGGGGAAAAAAAATGATGGAGATTAATCCACAAAGTTTACTCTACTAAAAGTAAAACAAAAGAGGGGAATGCACTTGCATTCAAGTGCACTACCTAGATCTCACTACCATACAATTATAATATAGATTACAACAAAATTTGAACTAATAATATAGCATCTACAAATGCCTAGATTCAATTCCACTGAAGCACACAATCTGACTTTGGACCTTCTACTTGAATTTGTTCTGCTTAGCTCTATTCTCCTACTAAAAACCCTTCAGTAGTACAACTAATATTCAATCAATCAACTGCTCTACTCTTTTTCACACACATATACATCTCTCTTCACAACATGCATACCACACACACAAAGTGAATTTCTGATCTTCCTTATATATTTGCTAACCCAAAAATTCAATACATGTCGGCCTTTCAATAAAATATAATATTCTTTGCATATATCGGCCATGTCGTCCTTAGATCTTTAATTAGAAATGAAGTGTACCTTCATAGGTCAGCTAGACTTATAGAAGGGACCCACACCAAGGTTCTAAATATAAAATATAGCAAAATAATTATTCCACATACATCCGCGATCGACCACATCAAGCATGTTAGCCACAATGAAAAATAGATCATAAAACACGCCACCGAACCTCTTAACTTGAGCTATGATTAATACAACACCACAAAAATTCTTCAGTAGAATAGTGTATGAGCTAAGAAAGCTTCCTTGGAGATCCATACTTCAAAATAGTTATCCAGTGAAGTAGTGGAATCAACATACCAACCGGATTCCTGTTCTTTACTTTCTTTTCCAGTAGAATACAAAGACTTAGATTCTCTGTCGGTATAAGCACAACTGATATTATGGATCAAACTGTAGACTCAAGTTTCCATCAATGACAACACAAGTAGCCAAAGTTGATCTCATCAAAGCCATATGCAAATACTTCCATCTAAAATGGTCATGTCACCAGAATGACATCCAATGTATGCATCTATAGTTTCCAACCAAGTCCTTCCAAGAATGATGGGATACCCACCTACTGTAACCTTAGGAGAAAGAATCATAAATTTTATTGGATATTCCCAGGAGTTTAGAACTACCACAAGATCCTCCACTACACCATCAATCTTGATAGTAGAGCTATCAACAAGCTGTGGGACATTAGGAGTAGATCTCATACTTGCAATATTTAGTTGTTGCAGGATGTCTTTGGTCATTACATTGATTGTTACCCCTAAATCAATTAGGGAATTCTTCACTTTGATCTTGTTTATGACAACTACTACCACAGGACTACTTGGGTCATTATATTTGGGAATACTCACTTTTCCCAGCATGATATCAACTATTTGGACCACCACATAAACTGTAGTTGGGTCTTTCTTCTTCCTACCTAGCTTCTTAAGAAAAGATTCCTTGATAGCCTTGCCATAGATTGGAACATATTTTATGGCCTCAAATAGGGCTATCTAGACATATATATTCTTTAGCTGATCCATGATATCAAAAGTGGTATCCTCTTCTTTCTTCTTGGCAACTTCCAATCTCTGAGGACATGGTGGTTCTTGCTCAGTTTATTTGGCTTGGACTAGTTCAAGATTTTTAGATGCATTTGGATGAATGGGGTCATTTAGAGGCTCCTCCTCCTCTTCCATAGGAAGCTCAGTGATGATGGGCTTGGAAGGGCTTGGTAGAGTGGTTCCTAAATATAGATATATATCACTTACACTCATAACATATCCAAGGAATTGATTTGAATTAGCAGAGTATTCAGGGTGCTATTGTGGTTTGTTATTAGGATTGGGTGTGGGTTGAGCTAGTAGCTAAGTTGGTTTGGGTGCATTTGATCTTGGATTAGTAGGTGGAGACATTAGAGTAGGATTCTGGGACTGAGAAGGTGGATGCATGTAATTGGTTGTCTGAGTAGGCCATTGTTGTCCTTTCCATTGATTTGTTTGTTGCCAATTTCCTGGAGGTGATTTATAGTTCCCTTGGAATTGCCTCCAATTCTCTTGAGGTTACTACCACTGAGGTGGAGAACTCTAATGACTAGACCAAGAATTTGGAGGGTTACTCCAAGGCTATGGTGGATATCCTCCATAACTGGGTTGATATTGGGTATGCCATTGGTTACTAGATGAATAAGAGTTAAAATATGGCCCAACATGTGATAGTGGATCTAGCAACATACCTTGTCTTGGAGCCCAAGGTTTTGTTTGTGAAACATAGTAGACTTGGTCTTCTTCAATCTGAATTGGCTTGAACCTAGGTGAAAGGGTATGTGCAGGATCATGATGGGCCAAAAAGTGGCAATGTGATGGGTTTTTGTAGGGCATGTGGCTGACAACTTTTTACCCAAAATTGATGAAGCGAAAAGGGTTTTTAAAGAAGATTCTCAACTTCTACCAATATAAATTATGCTTTACTTTGAATTTAATAAATTATTATTATTTATTTTCTATTTGAATTACAACTAAAGTCCTAATTGATAGTGATTGAAAAACATCTATAGCTTTCAAGCGGTATCACATTTTGAATTCAAAACATGTGTCACATTCTATGCATACTATAGGATTAAAAAAATGAATTTCATAAATTTTTGTCCAAGTTAAGGTGGTTAGACATACGAGTTTTTTATTTTTTTAAGTTGTAATAAAAATTCATAATTAATTATTTACTTCCAAAAAAATTACAAAAAAATATGCATCACATCGGGACATGAGTAGACTCTACTTATATCTAAAATATTATAAAAAATATTATCATTTTATTGTGGTTAGGGTGGTCAGACAGACACCTACTTCTTATTTTTTCCCTGAAATTTAAGTACTACTACATTGAAATTCCAAATTTTCACCAAATAATTTTATTTTATTTTTAAATAAACCTAGTAGTTTAGAAACTAAATTCAATTTGCTACAAATTCTATTCTTACATATTTTTGAAATAATATAGATAACTTTCTCAAATTATTACATCAAGTTTCCTAACTCTAATTTTTCTAAATTTTTTGCCACTTAATGGCCTATTTTTTCCATGATGATCCTGTACATACCCGAAATCTATTTGCTTTCTAGGTTAGCTACCATATTACATATGTAGTCCTTCTTTTTTCTACAGTGGGGACAATAATCTATCAACATCATCTCTACCTCCTCTTCGTTCTTCTTGGCTTGAAGTGTATCTAGCTAGGTAGCTAGATTGTTGTTAATGTCTTGCTTGAAGTCTGCCAGCAAATGAGTGATCTCCATTCTTGAAACTTCACCGGTAGTTGAATTACCCATGGAAGACTGATAAGCTCTCCCTTACTTTGAGGCTTCCCTAGAGTAATTCTAGCATATTTTCTTGATATCCTCCCAAGGAACTTGGGAGATATCTTCTCCTACCATGAGGTCTAAGGAATTAGTGTAGCTGTCATTGATTCCTCTCAGGAAGAGAAAATTTTGTGAATCCTCATTAAGTGCATGATGTGGAGATTTTTGTAGGAAAAAAAAAATCTTGCAATGTAGTCTTCTAGGCTCTCATATTCCTTCTAATGCATCCTAAAAATGTCACCTCCTCTCATGTCACTACCCCTGTAGTATTCCTTGTATTTCTCAAGGAAATTTGTTTTCATGTCTTCCCAAGTTTCCACAGTATCTCTGCCTAGGCTCATGAACCATCTTAATGCAACTTCCTTTAGAGTGGTAGGAAATAACTTAAGTTGATAGGAATCAATAGTATTATCATAAATTCTAAAGAGTATGTCAAAATCAAATAATAAGGTATCAAGATCTTCTCTCACAATTCCATAAAACTTGGGGAATGCTGAGGTAGGAATGTTCTTGATGTTGTCAACTTCATTTTGATGGGAAATGGAAAAAGGAAAAGTTTGTGGGTTAGGTTTGTTCCCATTTGCATCACCCATTCCTGCTTGATGTGGTTACAAAGCAAGGGGGTTCTCAAGCTGATTTTGATCTTCAGAGGAGACTTCAGAACTAGTCAAATCAGGATATGCATCTACAAAGGGGTGTGGATCTTCTTCTTCTTCTGGTAAATTTTGATATTCAACTAGCTAGAATGGATTAGGATTGTTAGGAAGGAATCTCCCATAAGAATCCCTTCTCCTTCCTCTATGCATGTGGTATTACTCACTATCAGTCAACTCACACAAAAAATTGGTAATGAATAAAGGGGTCATTACTTCCTAAATGAGGATATGCTAAGAACAACTTCACAAACACTACAACAAAAAACTAGCAATGACTCCAAAAACTTCCTAGCTTGACACCATCCCTAGCAACAACACCAAAAATGTTGGCCCCCTACAATGATTTCATAACTAAGCTTTTATAGCCATAATTCAGAGATTGGACATTTGACTTGAACTGCTACTTTAATAATCGTGAAGGTACATTTAAATTGTCAACCTAGGGACATGAAATTGAAATGGGTCAGCATAGTATGTGCACTAGGAACTCTTTAAGTAGCCATTCATAATCTATAGCTAAGAAAGATGCAATACTAGAAGTAAATTGCTTGAAAAGGAAATAAAGTAATTGTTGAACATCAACCAACAACTATGTTGAACAAAAATGCATAATAGGAATAAAAGATCTGAATAACAAATAGGAAAATGCTTCATTTGCTTGGCTACAGGAACAAATATAGAATGGAATTCTAGTGGGTACAAGAATAGTTGATGCCAGATTTCTAACCAAGTACTAAACAACAAGTAATACTAAACTAATTATAAACTAATAAAACCAATTACTCACCAAGTGGGCCCCCTTGGATAAGTATCCTCTAAACTAACAAGAACTAATATGTTCAAACTCAGAACTTCATTTCATTCACTCTAAATCATGAATATGGTATAAAGAGTAATGGATAGAAACTGGAGTACAATATCAAATTGTGCAACCTCATCCTCTATTCTCACTAATCAACTGACTGACTAACTAGGAGGAAGGAGCATCAAATTATTATTTATGCTAATAGCTAAATAAGGCAGTCAAATCCATGACTGGGAGGATGTGAATTAGGGAAAATAAGGAAAGTGGAGTGATGGAATTTATGCGTACATGGAGTCCAGTCAGAAATGCAAGTCAAATGCAAAATTAACACAATATTAACACCCATGCATGCTCAATCATTAAAGTTCACTACAACAAGGTGGTTACGCTCGGTTGCATGGAGAATATTTTTCCACCAGTCTTCTTTAACTTGGAGTGACTCCTTTGCTAGATGTTATGGTGTATTCGTAGCTAGCGGTGTCTTCCTCAACTTAGCACATTAGATCTGCATGGCAAGGTCAATATACATAATAACTACACATCTATAACCACCTTAAGAAACATTTAATATCCACATGCAAAATCAATATAGATGGTTCACATATTATGCCAAATATCATTAAAGCTTGTAGAGATAGGGTAATATCGAATTTCAATGGTTTGAAGGAAACATTATGCCAATTCCAAATCTTAAGTATGAAATTCCATGACATCTATGAGAAAATAGACTATAGATTCTCCCCAAACCTAGACCAAAAACTAGGCTCATCAACTATCATGGTAAGAATATTCTCAAGTTCTCGGTTGGTGAATTTGACCTAGAAATTAGCCTATGGATGGTAAGGTGAAGACTTGCGATTTCAAATCTCATATTCAAAAACCAAAGCAGAAATGAGGTCAGATGTGAACTATGGACCTTCATTTGTAACTATCTCACATGGAACACCAAATCGGGTAAGAATTTTAGAATAGAGGAATTCAGCTACCTTGGTGTCCCTAGCATGCTTTAAAGAAAAAAATTCAACCCATTTTGTTACATAATTTGCACACACAAGAATATATTCCTTGTTCCAATATGGTGAGTTGATAGGTCCAACAAAATCAAGCCCCCATGTTTCAAAAGGCTCAATGGAGAACTAAGGATGCAGAGGCATTTCATCTGAGTGCCTGGGATGGCCCATACATTGACATTTTCCACAATGTTGAATGTAGCATTTACATTCCTTATGGAGTGTGGACCAATAGTAGCCTATAGTTAAGATCTTCTAAGTAGTCCTCTGAGTGGAAAAATGTCCTCCGTAGGGTTCTATGTGCAAAGCATAAAGTATGTCAAAGACTTAATCCTTGGTCACACATCAGGTCATGATATTATCAAGGCCACAATAGAAGAGAAATCCATTAATCCATGTATAATCACTATTGACTCCAACCAACTTATGGTGTTCCCTTGGAGAGAAATGAGGTGGGGACTTGCAAGTGACTAGGTATTGATATGTCAACATACCATAGACTCTTTGTTGATATGGAAAAGAGATGTTCATCTGGAAAGGTGTCATCAACTAGAAGTGGTTTGTCATCTCGCTGTTGTAAGGTAGATTGAAAGTCTACAACCACATTCTCATGAAGACATGCTTATCAAGTATAGTAATATCAAATTCTTGAAGCAATAATAACCATCTAATAAATCTACCAGTTACAACAGGTTTATTCATTAGAAATCAAATTACAAAGTGATCAGTATAAGCAAACACTTTATATCTAGTGATAAAATGATGAAATTTATTAATTGCATAAACAATAGCTAAGAAATCATTTTCAGTTACCATATAATTTACCTTAGCCCTTGTAAAATTCTTGCTGATGTAGTAAATGAAGTAGAAGATATTTTCTTCCTTCTATCCAAGGACAACCCCCATGGAACAACCTAAGGAATTAGTGCAGATATTAAAAGGTAGTTCTGAGTTCAGACCTCTGATTACTGGTGTGGTGACAAGCTTTCTCTTGATGGTTTCAAAATCTTCTTGACATTCTGATGTCCAGGAGAAAATGACATCTTTCCCTAGTAAAGGAAACAAGGGGGAGGAAATCTTACTACAGTTTTGGATAAAACTTCTATAGTAACCTACATGGCTTAGAGAGCTACGCACATCCTTTTGGCTAGTGGGTGTGGGCAAGTCCTAAATAATTTGTATCTTATTGGGATTGACTTGAATACCCTTTGTAGAAATATAATGAACAAGTACTATCCCTTATGTCATAATCATATGGAATTTTTCATGACTTAATGATAAATTAGTGTCTATACAACTCCTAAGTAACTTTGCTAAGAAAAATTAGCCTCTTCATGTGTATTACCATGGACAGTGAAATAATCCATATATACCTCAACACAATCATTCACAAGATCCACAAAAATAGTCAAAACTACCCTTTGAAAGGTGGCAAGGGAATTACATAAACCAAATGGAAAAATTTTGTAGGAAAAGGTGCCCGAAGGACAAGTGAAAGTTCTCTTGTCTTGGTCCTCAGGCACTATGTGAATCTGGTTGTAGCCGCTGAATCCATCTAGAAAAGAGAAAAGATTCTTACCTGCAAAAGTGTCCAACACTTGATCAATAAATGGAAATGAAAAGTGATCCTTTTTAGTTGCTTTATTTAGTGCTCTATAATCAACACAAATTCTTCATTTACCATTTTTTCTTGGGAACCACAACTACAGGAGAGACCCACTGACTATCTGAAATAGGATATATAAACCTAACATTTAACAATTTTTGCGACTCCTTTTTAGCTATTTCACACAAGGTGGGATTAACCCATTGTTGTGGTTTCCTTATTCAACGACTACCTTCTTCAATGTAAATATGGGGGGTGCAGGTGTTAGGATGAATTCCATGCATGTCTTTGTATTCCTAGGAAAATGCATCTTTATTCATTCTAAGCATGGGAATAAGGTCTTGGATTTGTTCAGTGGTTAATTTTGGATTAATATTCAATGTGCGATTAGTAAAAATTTCCATAGCTTCTGATTGTGTTGGTGAGTTAATAGCTAGCACTTGTGAGGGGGGTTTCATATCACTAGAATTTCAAGAAGAGAAAAATGAACTATACAAGCAATTATTAGGAAACAATTGATGCCATGTGACAAAATTTTGAATAGATCATGAGTTAACTACCAATAGAAAGTTCCCAAAAGGACAAGGAGTATTTATACCTGAATGGATAACCATGCTTTCCAAAACTTCATTAAATGTATACCTATTTTGAAGGAAATTAAAAAGAATACTATCTTTGGTGGGTTCTTCAATATCCAATGCTTGATCAATTGTCAAGATGGGAAATGACTCGTCTAAATCACTATTAACCCATACTAGATCCTCTATCTCCAACAAGGGTTGTGCTAGTGGGTATAGATTCAATTGTTTCTTATGATTTCCATTAGATATAATCATGTTTCTTGACCAACAATTGATGAATGCATCCATAGATACTATCCAAGGTCATCCCAAAATCAAGGGGTATCCCCCTAGCTTAATCTTTAGCTACAAAATCACAAAGTCAATTGGTTATTCCCACAAAAGAATAGAAAGGATTACATATTCAATCAAACCCTTTGGTTTGACCAAAGATCAGTCTTCCATTTGAAGAACTATGGAAGTAGGTCTAAGTCCCTCTAGTGACAATCTTTCCTTGGTTTCATTTGTCATAACATTGATTGCAACACCCAAATCAATAAGGGTATTAAAAATAATTACTTTACCGATAGATACCTTGATGATAGGACTCCCTAGATCTGAGTACTTTGGAATGGTTATGTTCTCGAGCATAAGGTCTACCAACTATCCAATAACTTGGATAGTCTTTAGGTCTTCCTTCTTCCTTTGCTTATGAGTACATAGATCTCAAACTATTTTTGTATAGACGAGAATGTCCTTTATATCCTACAACAAAGGAATCTTGATGTTAACATTGTGTAATTCATTAACAAGATCAAATTTAGGTTGAGATACTTCCCTTTGTATTGGTTCATACTGAAATCATTGAGGAAAGGGAGGTTCTTTGACTGGCTCCACTTTAGATTCTTCATTGATTATATGTAATGGTGGTCCCCTGAAGAGCCTTTCCCAATCTTAATTGTTGGGATTTGGGTTTGGTTGGGCTAGCATTGGTTGGTTGAGGAGATGATGATGGTATGGCTGAGAGCAATTTTTGTGACTATTGGTATGGGTTCATCATGAGAGGAGGTGGAAATTGTTGTTGGGATGGATATAGTTGTTGGTATGGTGAAGGTTGTGGCAATTCTAGCCTACATGCCTATTTCCATAGCTATGAATCATACTGGTATTGTGGCATCCATTGATGGTATGGTGGAGGTTGTTTCCAACCCCCATACCATCCCAATTGATTTGAAAAAGAATTGGGTTGGTTAGTTCCTAAAGCAGGATAATCATTCATCATGCTAGGGTGAATTACTTGAGGTGGAAAAGGTCACCTTGGGGCCATATAGTAGATAGGTTCTTCAAAACATTTCATATCAAGCACACCTAAATGAAGAGGTCTTAAGATAGAGTTTCTATTGACTTCTTCTAAGGATGAAATGTTTGTCCTATTATAAGGGAAATCCTCACTACCATGTTTCTTGAGATAAGTTAGACAAAACATAGCCAAGTCCATTTTAGCTTCCTCTTGCCTCCTATGGGTATAAAGAGTGTTTATCTATTTACCCATATGATTTAATAAATTAGTTTTAAGATCCTCAAGTAAATTGTCTATTTCACACTTTTTTATACCTATTGCATTACCTAGGGCATAAGGCTTACTTGGATAGCTCCTTCTTGAGTCTCGAGACGTTGAATAGTTCCTACAAATATCATACATATTGTCAAAGTCCATTTTAGAAATATTCCCTTTACCTATTAAATTTAATGCTTCCATAACATCATCTCTTATGCCTCTAAGAAACAACATTTTAATAACATCCTCATTTAGCCTTGGTTGTTGAGATCATTGGAGACTGAACATGAAGTGTTCAAGGTAGCCCTCTACGGACTCATCTTCCTTTTGTGTCATGTGAAAGATTACATCCCAAACCTCCTTTATTTTGCAATACTCCTGGTACTTGTTCAAGAATAATTCCTTCATTACTTCCCATTTCTTGATATTTATGAGGTTCATGAACCAACACAGTGTTGCATCCTTTAATGTGGCTGGAAAAAGTTTGAGCTTTTGTGTGTCACTTTGACAATCATAGTTGTGACACAACACATCAAATTCAAACAAAAACATATCATGATCCTCAACTGAAAGACCACAAAAAGAGGGTAAAACAGAATGAGGGATGTTTTTCATAGTGACATCTTGTTCGAGATGTGTGATCAAAAACTTGAAGGTAACTAGATTATTGTTGGCCAATGCCCTATTAAGATTGTTGTTATTGTTGATGTTGTTGTTGTTTTTGTTGTTATTTTTTTTTCTATTGTTGTTGTTGGGATCCATGGCTTCTAGTGCCCAAGGGGTAAAGTAGGTTCTAAATGGCTCTTGGGTTTCTTTTGAGAATGGAACAACTTCTAGCCTATAAGTTTCTTGAAATAACTTTTCAACCTTTCTTCGTCATATCTCAGAAAAACCTAGATGATTAGTTGTAGGTGTCTCAATAGTAGTAGGTTCTATGGCACACTAATCAATATTAGGTTTAGGTAACTCTAATGATTGAAATTTAGTTTTCAATTTCTCTTGAGTTGAGCTACTTTCTTCAATTGATGCATGGCTTTGACCTATTTTGTAATTCTTTGAGTTGTGTTCCCTCAACATATGTTTTTTATTTAAATTTTTTGGGTTGTGAACTACTTCCCTTTTCTTTTCTAATGAGTCTTCCTCTACAATCCCTACTACGATTCATGCACCTAAATGACTTATAGCAGAACAAATCAGGAGTATTAACCTTAACAAGGTTGACAATTGTATGGGATTTCCTCTTGATGTACTAGTCCTAACTTAGCTTGATATGACATCAAGAATTTAATATCTTTCCCTAACAATGACACCAAAATTATTAGATTAAACTATGGTTAACACTTTGGGCATAACTATCCTTATAATTCTATTTTGAATGGGTTGAGCTCAATCTTCGAGAATCTCGCAAGTTCCTTAGTTTACTCCTCAATGTCAATCCAGGAGCGTAGAATTTTGAAAGATATTAGGGTTGTATGCCTAAGGGTTGAACCTAGAAAGCCAAGTGGGGATGAATGAAACTATATACAAATTGCATTTGTTCAAAAATCTAGTTTTCAGACCTCTTGTCACATGTGTGATAGGAACTCGAGCTAAGCAGTTTACAATAGAAGTAGATTAAAACTAACTAATAAAACATGAATAGTAATTATTACTAACACTAAGCTTATTAGAAGCAGATGAATGATAGAGTATAAAAGTGCTAAATAAAGTTCATACGAATTAATAAGCACTAACACTTGTCTAGAATAATCTGCTAAAATAGTTTACATAGAACATTGAACACATTGATTAAATCTAATTGCAAAATGAAATATTAAATCAAATAGAGCTATAGCACAATATAAACATATCAATCACCAATACATAGAATAATAATTAACAATATATTAAAAAGCACAACAATTAAAAGATCAAAACATATTTAAACTTAGAAACATCTCATTACCACACAACACATGAATGCTACAACCAATCACTTGGTGATCAAGGAAGTGGACCCTACCTTCTCTAATTTCCAGTGAAGAGACAAAATCTTACTTTACTCTACTCAATGCTTATGCAAAAAAAAAATTCAAACTTCAGTCTTTCTTTAATCAAAACAACAACTGAGATATATATTACCCGTTACTAACTCAAGTCTTATCATACATATATGTATAAATCATATGCCACTAAATCCTACAAAAGGCTAACCAAAATGGTATATGATTGTTTGGCTTGTTATGGCCTATGGCCAACAACCTCTAAAAGCTTCTTAACTATAGATTTATTATTTTAACATTGTTCCAAAAACAAAACAACTTTAGACCAAACTTTAATCACAAGTGATACATGACTCATAAAATGGTTCTTTCCCTCATTCCACCGATGCTCCTATTGATACCATGCATCATCCACTTAATCATCCCCTATTTTTCATAGTCACAAGGATAATTAGCAGATAATTAAAGGTTTTGATATATTTTCAAGTTTTTATTCTCTTTGCATTTTATTAAACATCTCTAATCATTAACAAATAGGGAGAAGAACTTCAAATGATTATTTAGGAACAAAGAGGTAAAAAGGTAAAAAAAAGGGGTAAACATAAAGACACATTTATCCCTCATCAAATTCCATTAGTTTACATAATTCTGCTAAACCAATATTAATTGAATCATCTAATGTTCTTATTTCATCATATGTTGAGGACATAATGGGGGATGATAGTTTTAGTCAAATGGCATGCATTGGTATTTCATCTCCTTCATCTACTATTCCACCCGAGGATGCTTTTTTATTTCATATTTTTGGCTCGTTGTGATTCAATGGAGTAGGACATACATCATCTTCCAAAAATGGCTACATGGGATGAGTACTTATAGATATTGTTGATTATTTTTGTAAGTCCCACATTTCATATTTGGGAGACACCATTGATTACATTCATCTTCTCTTTCATGGATATGATCCTTCTTCAATTTTTGTGAGGGTGTAATGTCCCCTTTTCTAGAAATAGCATTTACTATTTTTGGTAAACCTGGTTTTCAAAATTGTCAATCAGGACTTGCAGATAAATCAGGTAAATTAAATTTTCAAGATAAATTTATACAATCATATTTGGGGAGAAAATTAATATTTATTTTAATTTTTTATCATGGGTCTAAATGGGGCATTGGAAATTGGGAAAAGTTGTTTTGGAACATCTTTAACAAATTAAGTTGCAAGACTTCAATCGACACGTGACAATTTACATTAGAGCTAATGAAATCAATGGAAACATGGAATTGAATGTTACATACACTAAATGAAAAAGGGAATCTCTCCTTGGTTGTGAATTTTGGGTCCCTAACTTGGAAATTGAATATTTTTCAATAAAACATGAATTTGGGATTCATTTTGGAAGATTCTTGTTACAAATTTTGGCTAAGTGTTTTCTTTTCTTTAGAGATTTGTAAACCGATGAAGAAAAGATCTCTAAGGCTGGTAAACCAAGGGGATTGAGGCACAAATATAGTGGTTTAAAGGGTCTCTACATGCAATTTCATCGAAATATTTCCACTATGTCAAATGCTCTTTAGTTGGGTAACTTGTCTTAGTTTATTTATAGGAATTTGGTGTAGTTTGGAATGCATAGTGAAAATTTTTGAGTTTCAAATTGTATTTTTGTTGTGAGAAATGTATTTTTATGTTATTATAGTATTCATATATGTATCAATTTTTTTCAAAACTTGATATGACATTTGGAGTGAGTTTTTGTGGAGTTTGCTCTAGTTCTAGCTTCCAGTTTGGGGATTTCTTTGGGTACTTTGCTACATCTATACTCTTCTATTATTTGTTGGATATGGAAAAAAATATGATGTAAAATCATGTTAAAATTTTAGTAATAAATCATTCTACAACAATTTCCCATCTCTCTATGTTATTTTGGAATATTTTGGTGAAGTTTTTATCCCACCCAATTTTCATCGATTTTTAGTTTGGTAGAAATAAATATTTCCAACCTCTCTAGAATTTTCTATTTCCGTTCAATGCATTTAAATGACGTATTTGATATAAAAATTATATAATTCCAAGCGAAGATATATAATAGATCATTTGGTTTTAGTTGTACATTACTCAATTTCCATTTGGTATAATTTGGTGCTCTTTTTGGCAATACCCAATCTACTCTAATTTAAGTTTGATTAAGAAGGAGATGTTCATATTTGAATTAGAATTTTATTTGAGAGACATTACAGTGGTGTTAGAGCCATGATCTTTCCATCTTGAGGGTTTTATCATATTTTCTAAAAGGAAAGAGGAGTTACAAGATGGTTGATCACATGAAAGAATTGGCTAGAGATTTAACAACCATCAGAGAAACATATATTAAACATGATGAAGGATTTAGAAATGCAATCCCATATAGTGATTATATTATATTACTCATATGCAAAGCATGATGGCCATTGAGGGTCACATACAACATTTGGACTCTAATGGAAGAGATCTTGGGAGAAAAGTCATAAAATCTTTGTCACCAATTTTTGATGGGACAGACAATATCTCAATTAGAGCATGGTTATTTAATATTCAAGACTATTAATATTCCAGTTCCATGGAGGATCAAGTTTCCATTCAGTATGCAATCTTGTACCTTGAAGGAGCTGCTCATGATTAGTGCTACCAAGGTAAGAACGCTGAAGATGACATTCAAGTAAATTTATTTGATGAATTTTGTCAAAGGTTGATTGATAGATTTGAAGAAAAAAGGTTGAAAGATGATAAATATCTAGAGACAATGATAGAAACACTTGAGACATAAATTCAAGATATGGAGGAGATGGTGAGAATGCAGCATAAGGAAAAGTCATATTTGCAAAAAAAAAGAGAGAGAGTTCAACAAGACGTGCTCCATGCCATAATGGTTGAATGTAATGATTCTTTAATTAAATAAAATATTTCAGTGATTTCTAGTGAGCCTTCATTGCAAAAAAATGTAAGTATGGAAAAGAAGGAGCTAGTGCCAAGTGAGAATGGTCAATATAATAGATCTATTATTGGAATGATTTCATTACATATTGTATAGCTCAACCTTATCCTACTAATGATTTTCATTATGAGAGGTATTTTTTTCTGGGAATTTCTCAATCCTAAATTAGTAAAGGAAGATTTCAGTCCTAGGAAGATGGAGCATGACTATCTCAAAAAGGAATTGACACATGAGAAAAAAAATGAGTACTTTCACCTTGATCACAACAATCAGCCCACATTAACTTGGAACCTAGGTGTGCCAACACCTAAGCAAGATGAGGGTCTATTTTGGAGTGAATATCCTCTTCATTTTGATGTTGTTTTAGTTTCATCTTTGAAGACATGCAGGGAGGATAAAATTGAGGAAAATATGGTTGAAAGGTATGGTGATGATATTATACAAAAATCTATTTTATTTTTCCTTATTGTTGATTTTGAGAAAATTTATAGCATCCTTTATTTTTATCAAAGTCATAGAAGCCTTGGTTATGAGCATAGACATAGTATCCTTTTAGATCCTCAACTAGATGCTACACATTTTCATCAAATGGGTAGAGGAAATTTAATGAGGATGGGAAAAACAATGGTGTTGTTGGTATGAGGAGGATTTTAACTTTGGCATGCATTATAATTTACAAAAACCAAACATGGATAAGGTAAGTTTTAAGAAACTTCTCTTGGTGTTTGCTAAAAGTGTAGTGCACATTTTATCTAATTTTGATTGTATCAAATTAGTGCAATATATCAATGATGGAGAATGAAATTTTAATTTGATACAACCATTAAGGAGATTAAAAATAATATAGGAACATGTGGTATGGTTATGTGTGTCTGATGGTTGCATTCCATGAGTGTCTTTTTGCACAATCATCATTTTAGAAAAATAAAGATTACATTTGAAGGGATAGACATGGTGTATGGAGGTGCATCTAAAGGATTAATGGAAGTAGAAAAATACATGAAGACTTCTTGCAAAGGACAAGGTTTCATTGATAACAAGATGTTTGGTGATGGAGGATATGCATGCTATCTCATTTTATGCAAGAATCATAGTATTCATTTTTATATTCAAGTATTACAAAATAAACATAGCATACTATTCAGTAACATATTCCTAGGATCACATTTGGTTAGAGGACTCCAACATGTCATAGAGTTGGAAATAATTTTAATCAATAATATATGTGGGAGAATGATGTGACATACTTTTACCATGACACTGGAGTTTAGGGCTTTTAGGAGGATGCAACAAAAGAATCTTTGGAAGGGATTGAAAAGGTGAAAAACTCATGTCATGTAACTTTCATTTCATAACCATTGGTGGAAGGATATGGTGTTTCAGGGGATAATAATTGGGATTCCTTAATACAAATGTTTGGCTCCATTCAATTTGAAAAAAATAAGTTGACATGTGATACACTATTTGTTTATGAGGAGTTACAAGATATCTTAATTAAGGGGACTTCACATGAGAAGGTATAATAGTGGAAGAAACACAAGGGAAGTGGTAATGATTTCATTATCATGAATCTCAGGGGGTCATATGAAATACTTTCAATCCAAACAAAGAAAGAAGCTACAAGATTAATGGGAAGAACACACGAATCTTTGGTTAAGTTTGTGAACGTAACCATGTCATGCGATGTACTTTTCATTTTAGATTAGTTACCATATTTTTTTTTGGGATGTGAATTTGTAGGGAATGGAATTTTTATGGTTATATTTCAAAGGAGGAGCTCCATGAAATTTAAAAGAATGGAGAGAAATTATTCAAGAAATGGTTTCAAATTCTTCTCAAAACCACTTAGCTTGTTGAAGAAAATATTTTATGGGTTGTTGATTTTGAAGAATATATAGGTGTGCATATGTTGGTGAAGATATTTTTAAACCTAACATGTCTTCCCACTAATTCAACACTAGACATAGTGATGAATATTACTTAGTTTTTTCATTTTTGTAATTGTCTCATCAATTGCATGTTGTGATTTCATTAAATTTAGTTATGAACAACTATAGATTGATGTGTTTGGAGGAAGAATCCTTGATTGATGATGTTAGAATAAGGTTTTAAATATTAGAGAGAAATAATTTAGTTCCATAATAACACTTATTTGGAGAAGATATAGGGAATTTGTTCCTATATTGCAATATGTATGTGTTGTTTACAAATATCTAATGAAGTTGTGTCAAGATTTGCGGGTTTTGTGTATTGGGGAAAGTGATTCTATTCTAGATAAATTCAATGAACTTATAGATAATTTTTAATTATTATTTTCCCAATTCATATCAGCTTTAGAAGTTATGGTTTTAGTTTTTCAGTTTGGAGCAAAACAAACTTGGAAATATTGTGTGATTTGGAGTTTCTATGAGAATTTTTGGGATTTATATGTATTAGGAACTACAATCTAATGCTTTCTTGGGTTTACCTAAAAATTTATGGTAGTCCTTGGAAAATAGCTCTAAGTGATGAGTCACAAAAATGGGGTGATAATTTTGTGCTTGCAGATAGACTAGGGAAGAACAATAACTTCTATACAAATGAGTTGTTTCTTGTAAACATAGACATGGAAGGATTGTGCTATGTATGTTAATGTTGTATGTGTTGGATGTTGCTGATATGTGGTTGTCATTTATGTCAACACTATTGGCATTAATGTCTCTAAGGTTGTATATATCGAGGATATTGAGAAAATTGCAATAAAATAAGTTGTAGGTTGTCAGTAATGTAGTGAAGTTGAGTTTGTTGGCTAGATTGAAATATGTTGATGATAAGAGGTTGTGGATTAAAGGGTTTTTCTGTTATTATATCTAGTTTATCCGTGTCACGTTTCAGAGATCCGCATGAAGATTTCATCGAGTTATGATTATTTTTGTTCCAATAGTTGTTTTGTTGCTTTAGTTGGTGTTCCTAAAAGAATATGATATGATTCTAATAAGTTGAGTTGTTGTGGATTCTTCTATGGTGATTCATGATGCTAGTGGATGTTTCTAGATCATGCTCTATCTATGTTGTATGTCTACATTGATCGTTGTGATTGCGATTGGTGATTTTCTTTTGCATGTTCATGGCCGATAGGGTGATTGTAGCATGTTGTGGATCTTCGTGGAATAATTTTTGAAGGTGTTTCATGTTTGAGGATGTTGTTTTGGGTCTTTTCTATGTTGTGGCCAACATTGGTTGATTCACATTGAAAATTGTTTATTAGTTTTGGCCAACAGCTTGTACACATTTTATGTTTTGTGAAAGAAAACATGTAGATGATGTTATTCTTGGTTGTGGATATATATGAGTGATTTTTTATACCATTTGAAGGCATGGTTCAAGTGGTGTGAGAGATGTGTGAGTTTTTTCTATGAATAATGTTATAATCTTTCGAAGGCAGAAGCAGAGTGTGAAGAAGAGTGATCAAATGTTTATGTGCTTAATCGAAACTATAATTAGGCATTAGCAGATGCTATTTTCTCAGTTCAAAATCTTGTGGATGTAATCCAAATGTTTCTATAAGACAATGTGTCTTCCTTTGGGTAGTAATCCTTTTGTGTTTGAGCAGTGGGCTCTAGGGAGTGTTCCTGAATGCATGTGCATTCGCCATTTATAATTCTTTATACTTTTAATAGGGTATAATCTTGTGGACTAACCTCCACCATGGTTTTTCCCTTAATAGGGTTTCCATGTAAAAAATATTGGTGTTATGGGTGTTTCTGATGTGGTGATGGTTTATGCTTTCATGTTTATTTATCAGATCTTAGAATAAGTTTAATAAGTATAATTTTGTGACAAATGATACACCCACCCTCTCAGTTATCTTCCATTGTGTTGCCAACAATTGGTATTAGAGTAGGTTCCTTGGAAAAAGTTTAATAGCTTGAGGTGATTCGGGATGGCGACATATAAGTAGGATAGTTTGAGATTTGATGGAACTAATTATTCTCTGTGGAAGAATCAAATGCAGTGTCATCTAAGATGCATTGGTGAACCCTACTAGAAAATTACAAAGAATAGGTATATCATCCTGCAGAGTGGTCCTTCTACTGTTGTTGAGATTAAGGATGTCGAGTACAATATCAGGGCTAAGGAAGTATTGTTGAGTGCTCTGACTGATTCTGAGATGACAAACATAATGGATCTGAAGACTACTTATGAGATCTGGAAAAATTTGGAAAATTTGTATGAAGGTGATACCCATGTGAAGATTGCTAAGCTACAAAGCTTGAAAGGGAAATATGAAATGTTGAGAATGGGTGATGATGAGAACATTACTTCTTTTATGCAGAGAATGAATGAACTTGTGTGTAGTATCAGATGTGTTAGCGGAAGATTGGAAGAATTAGATATTGTTACTAAAGTGCTTAGATCCTTGTTTTTTGCATACAAAGCCAAAGCTACTACTATTGAGGAGATCCAGACTGTGATAAATGTAACCAAAGATATGTTGATTGGTAAGCTTATTGCTTTTCAATTAAGTGAGTTTGGTGATGCTCTTCCTAAGATAGAATTTGCATTCAAGGCTACTATCTCCAAAAAAGATAAGAAAAGATATGATCTAGGAGAAAGTTCTTCTAGAAAAATATTCAAGTATGAGGAGAAAATGAGAGAGATTGAAGAAGAGAGAAAACTAGACAAGCTTGAAGCACTTATTGTCAAGAGAGAATCTAGAGGAGAAGGTAAGTATAAAGGGAAATTGCCTATTAAATGTTTTTCTTGTAATAAGATAGGTCATTTTTCCTCAAGGTTTCCAGAAAGAGTTCCTAAGCCAAGACCTAACAAGCCTAGATTTCAAAGAAAGTATTATTATGATGCTAATGAAGGTGTGGAAGATGATGAATCTAGTAAAGGGAATGTAAGTGAGGATGAATGGGTATTTATTTCTATCAAGGAAAATGATCTAGCCCTTACTGAATCTGGTAGTTGCACAAATGTGGAGAAAGCTCTGACAGCCAGAGTTGAAGAAAAAGATGAATGGGTGATTGGTGGTGGATGCTCCCATCACATGATAGGTGATAAAAAGAAAATTTGTGAGTTTGGAAAAGTATGATGGTGGTGTTGTAAGATTTGGTGATGACAAAGCTAGTATAATCTGTGGCAGCGGATCCATTTCACTTGATGGTAAGCATAATAATGATGATGTCCTATATGTGGAAGGTTTGAAGAATAATCTTTTAAGTGTTGGACAGATGGTTGACAAGGGATATAATCTTGAATTCAAGGATGGAAAGTGTATAATATTGGGGAGTTCCAGAAATGTGATTGCATCAGGTACAAAAATAAAAGGTAATATCTTTCACCTGAGTGCTACTAGTAAAAGTTGTTTGATTGCTCAAGTTGATGAAAGTTATTTGTGGCATAGGAGAATGTGTCATGAAAAATTTGATAATATTATCAAGAAATTTATACTCAGATAGTGAGAGATCTTCCTAATTTGATAAAACCTACTAATATCATATGTGAGGAATGTCAGTTAGGGAAGAAAACTAGAGTTTCATTTTGGAGCAAACAACATTGTTCAAATGAAGTGTTGGAGCTTTTGCATACTGATTTGCGTAATCCTTCTAGAGTCAGAAGTTTACAAGTATATAGGTATTTCATGTTACTTATTGATTTTTATTCTAGAATTATGTGGGTTACTTTCTAAAGGGAAAAATTTGAAGCTCTGGAGAAATTCAAAAAATTTAAGGCTATGTTTGAGACAGAGACATGTCTGAAGATTAAGTGTCTGAGATCAGATAGAGGTGGTGAATTCACTTCTGGTGAGTTTAATTCTTTTTGTGAAGAGCATGGGATAAAGAGACAATTATTTGCTCCAAAGACCCCTAAGAAAAATGGAGTTATGGAAAGGAAGAACAAGACAATTCAGGATGATGCTAGGATTATGATGTTGGAAGGAAATGTTCCTCATATCTATTGGAGAGAAGCTGCGAGTACTATTGTTTACACACTCAATTAGGTATAAGTCAAAAGTGATATCGGTAAGACTCCTTATGAGCTATGGTATGGTCATAAGCCTACTATTAGATACTTCAAAATATTTGGGAGTAAATGATTTATCAAAAGACATGAAGATATAGGAAATTTTGATGCTAGAAGTGATGAAGGAAGCTTTCTTAGTTATTCTACTAAAGGAAAAGCCTACCAGTGCTACAATAAGAGATTAAGGAAAGTAATTGAAAGTGCTAATTTCATGGTTGATGAAACAGTTAGACCATCCAGAACCTGTGGATATGATTCAAAAAATAAGAATGATAGTTTAGATAGAGGAAAGAAAGTTTAGACTTCAAATCAAGTTCAAATCATTCCAGTGAATCAGGAAAATCAAGAGGAAGGAACTAGTGAAAGTACATAAGTGAGATTAAAAGAGCTTGAAGTTCAAGAACATCCTAAGACTCCAAGGTATGTAAGACTAAATAATTCAAAAGATCAAATTATTGGTGATAAGAAAAAATGAGTTCAAAATAGGAGAAGAATTACAAAAGAATATTGTTTGATTTCAAAGACTAAGTGTAATAGTGTCAATGAGGCATGTAGAGATGAACATTGGGTGGAAGCAATGAAAGAGGAGCTACAACAAATTGAGAAGAATAATACATGGATTCTTGTTCCTAGACCTAAGGAAAAAAATGTAATTGGAACTAAATGGGTCTTTCGAAACAAATTGAATGAGCAAGGTGAAGTTGTTATCTAAAAAAAGAAAGACTGATGTGTAAAGGATATTCATAGATGGAAGGAATTGACTTTGAAGAAAATATTTCCCTTGTTGCTAGGATTGAAGTTGTGAGACTATTTCTTTCTTATGCTACTTACAAAAAGTTCAAGGTTTATCAGATGGATGTCAATTCAGCATTTCTAAATGGAAAATTGGAAGAAGTTTATGTTGAGAAACCTGATGGAATTCAATTGACTGATCAGGGAGATATGGTTTTCCAATTGAAGAAAGCATTGTATGGACTCAAGCAAGCCCCAAGATCATGGTATGCTAGATTAGACAAGTATTTTTTGAAGCTTGGATTTAATAAAGGTACTACTGATAGTAATTTGTATTTCAAGATTGATCATGATAGAGATTTGATTATTGAAGTCTTTGTTGATGATATCATTTTTAGAGGAGATGATAGTTTGTGCATGAAGTTTGCTGATGAGATGCAGAGTGAGTTTGAGATGTCTATGATTGGAGAAATGAAATTAATTTTGGGATTGCAAGTTACTCAGCTAGATAAGGTGATCATTATATCTTAATCCAAGTATGTGAAAGAATTGCTAAAGAAGTTTTGTATGGAAGATTCAAATCCAGTTGGTACACCTATGGTGACTGGATGTAAGTTGACACAAGATGATGATTCTCCTAAGACAAATTAGACTAGATACAAATTGATGATTGGTTGATTGCTCTATTTGACTCAAACTAGAACTGATATCATGAATGTCATATGCATTGTTGCAAGATTTCAAGTTGATCATAAGGAATCTCATGTTACAGTTGTGAAGAGGATTTTCAAATACTTGAAGGGAAAAGTTGATTTTAGCCTATGGTATCCTAAAGAAGATGATTTTACTTTGAGTTATTTTATTGATGCTGATTGGGAAGGAGATGTGAATGAAAAAAAGAGTACTAGAGGTGGTGCATTTTTCTTGGGAAAGAAGTTGTTTTCATGGTTAAGTAAGAAGTAGAATGCCATTTCTTTATCTACTACAGAAGCATAATACATTGTTGCTGCTAACAATTGTACTCAAGTATTGTGGATGAAGCAGATGTTGAAAGATATCATAGTTGTGTATGATGAACCTATTGCTATATTCTGTGATAATTCAAGTGTAATTAACATTTCTAAGAATTTGGTTCTGCATTCAAAATCCAAGTATATATCTATCAAGTTTCACTTTTTGAGAGAGAAGGTGAGTGAAAAGGAAGTCAGATTAGAGTACGTGTCCACTAAGGAACAGATTGTAGATATCTTTACCAAGCCTTTGCCTAAGGATACTTTTGAGTATCTCAATGGGAAGCTAGGGGTGATTACCCTTCCTAATCAGAATTAAGATGCATTGAATTGCATCATTTCATGCATTTCATAGTCATATCTTATGATCTAGATTGATGTAGTGGTGGATGCTACTCAGGGGGAGTAGTCAAATGTTCAAAAATGTAGTTCAGATCTTCTGTGGAGAAAAATTATGTGAATCTTTGTCATTGATTTCAAAGGGGGAGAAGAGTCATGTGAAAAACTATGAAAGAGTTGAGGAGAAAAGAGTCAGAATCCAAGGGGGAGTAAGTGTTAAGAGATAGTTGCATTGATGGTGTTTTTCACATCATGTGTTGCCATCAATGCCAAAGGGGGAGACTGTTGGATGTTGCTGATATGTGGTTATCATTTATGTCAACACTATTGGCATTAATGTCTCTAAGGTTGTATATGTCGAGGATATTGAGAAAATTACAATAAAAAAAGTTGCAAGTTGTCAGTAATGCAGTGAAGTTTAGTTTGTTGCCTAGCTCAATATGTTGATGATAAGAGGTTGTGGATTAAAGGGTTTATTTTTGAGTATATCTAGTTAATCCACGTTACATTTCAAAGATCTGCATGAAGATTTGATCGGGTTATGAGTATTTTTGTTCTAAAAGTTGTTATGTTGCTTTAGTTGGCGTTCCTGAAAGAAGATGACGTGATTCTAGTAAGTTTCGTTGTTGTGGATGCTTCTATGGTAATTCATGATTCTCATGGATGTTTCTATATTTTTCTCTATTTGTGTTATATGTCCACATTAATCGTTGTTCTCATGATTGGTTATTTTCTTTTGCATGTTCATGTTTTCATGTTCATTATAGCATGTTGTGGATCTTTGGGGAATAATTTTTGAAGGTGTTTCATATTTGAGGATGTTGTTTTAGGTCTTTGCTATGTTGTGGCTGATATTAGTTGATTCACATTGAAAATTGTTCATTGTTTTGGGCCGACAACTTGTACATATTTTATATTTTGTTAAAGTCGATATGTAGATGATGTTATTCTTGGTTGCGGATATATATGAACAATTTTTTATACCATTTGAAGGCATGGTGTGAGTGGTGTGAGAGATGTGTGAGTATTGTGTGTGGATAATTTTCTAATCTTTCGAAGGAAGAAGCAGAGTGTGAAGAAGAGTGAGCAGATGTTTATGTACTTAACCAAAACTATAATTAGGCATTAGCAGATAATATTTTCTCAATTCAAAATATTGTGTATGTAATGCAATTTTTTTTGTATGAAAGTGTGTTTTCCTTTGGGTAGTAAGCCTTTTGTATTTGAGTAGTGAGCTCTAGGCAGTGTGCCTGAATGCATGTGCATTCCCCATTTATAATTCTTTATTCTTTTAATAGGGTATAATCTTGTGGACTAACCTCCACCATTGTTTTTCCCCTACCAAGGTTTCCATGTAAAAAAAATTGGTTTTATGTGTGTTTCTGATGTGATGATGGTTTATGCTTTCATGTTTATTTATTAAATCTAAGAATAAGTTTAATAAGTATAATTTCTATGAAAACTGATTCATGCCCCCCTCTCTCGGTTGTCTGCCCTTGTGTTTCCAATACTATGAGTTAATTTCTACTTCTCTACTACACTTTTTCTACCTTAGATCAATCCATGAAGCTAAAATTAATATCTCTCAAATTGAGGTAAAGTATGGGCTTTTTGTTGCGCATTCCTGCATTAAATATTTTAGTACTATGGAGGTAAGGGAAGTGTCTATTTACCAATTTTATTTTTTATGTATCAAGGAAAGTGCATTAAATGATATATCAGACCTACAACTAGAAAAAAATCATGTTTGTATCATTGGGAGAAGATTCAAAAGTTACAGGTTTGACTCATCACATGTTAGTGCATTTGGCAAGTTTACTAAACCTTTGTGGGAAGATGTGTTTCAGTTGGAGCATGAGAATGAATGAATAAACTACTTACACATCCAAGAGATTACATTACATATATGATTTTTTTGGATTCATATCAATGGAATAAAGAAGTCTAAGTCCTTATTTTGGAACAATATTCTTTGGAAAATAGAGCAACTCTTCACAGGTATGAAAAGAGGACTTCATACACAATTTGGAATGATTTATCATTTTGGATTAAGGTTTCTCGATAATTATGTTTTTAATTCCTTGACGTTAAGAAATTTTTTGGAGGGAGGACTTGTAATGTCCTCTTTTCTAAAAATAGAATTTAATTTTTTTAGTAAATCAAGTTTTCAAAATTTCCAATTAGGACTTGTCGATAAATCAGGTAAATTGGATTTTCAAAATAAATTTATAAAATAATATTTGGGGAAAAAATAATATTTATTTTAATTTTATTATCATGGGTCCAAATGGGGCATTAGAAATTAGGAGGAGTTATTTTGGAGGATCTTTGGAAAATTAAGTTGCAAGACTTCAATTGACATATGGAAGCTTGCATTAGAGTTGAAGAAATAAATGGGCACATGGCACCAGAGGTTACATGCACTAAGTGAAAAAGGGAAGCTTAGCTTGGTTGTGAATTTCAGGTCCTTGAATTGGAAATTTAATATTTTTCAATAAAACATGAATTTTGGTTTCATTTTGGAGAATTCTTGTTGTAGATTTTGGCTGAGCATTTGCTCTTCTTTAGAGGTTGGTAAACTGATGAAGAAAATATCTCCAAGACTAGTAAACAAAGGGGATTTAGGCTCAAATATAGTGGTTCCAAGGGTTTCTAAATGAAATTTCATCTAGTGATTTCCATTGTGTATTTTGGAATACAAAGGGTAGAATTTTGAGTTTCAAATTGTATTGATGTTGTGAGTATCATATTTTTATGTTATTATAGTAATCATAGGTATGTGTAGGATCATAATGGGCCAAAAAGAGGTGGCATGATGGGTATGTGTAGGTTATGTGGCTGATGACTTTTTTTTACCCAAAATTGATGAAATGAAAAGGGATTTTAAAGGAGATTCTCAGCTTTCCACCAATATAAATTATGCTTTACTTTGAATTTAATAAATAATTATTATTCATTTTCTATTTGAATTATGACTAAAGTCCTGATTGATAGGATGATTGAAAAACATCTATAGCTTTCAAATGGTATCACATTTTATGCTTCACATACTATAAGATTAAAAAATGAATTTCATGGAAGTTTTGACCAAGTTAAGGTGGTTAGACATAAAAAGTTTTTATATTTTTTAAAGTTTTATTAAAATTTTCCAATTAATTATTTAATTGGAAAAAGTTACAAAATAATATGCATCACATCGGGATACGAGTCTTCTACTTATATCTAAAATATTATTAAAAAATACTATCATTTTATTGTGGTTAGGGTGGTCAGACAGATACCTACTTATTTTTTCCTTGAAATTTAAGTACTACTACATTGAAATTTCAAATTTTCACCAAATAGTTTTTTTTTTTTTAATAAACCTAGTAGTTTAGAAACTACAATCAATTTTCTACAGATTCTATTCTTACATATTTTTGAAATAATATAGATAACTTATTCAAATTTTTACATCAAGTTGCCTAACTCTAATTTTTCTGAATTTTTTGCCACTTAAGGGCCTATTTTTCCATAATGATCTTGTACATACCCTCATATATGTATCTTTCTGTTTGAAGCTTGGTATGAAGTTTGGGGTGAGTTTTTGTGGAGTTTTCTTTAGTTTTGGTGTGAGTTTTGGCTTCTATTTTGGGGATTTCTTTGGGTATTTTGTTGTAGTTGTACTTCTTACATAGGTGGTTGTCGTTGCACCAAAAGAATGACCTATTAATGCTTTATACAACCAATATATTTATACAAGATAAAATATCCATAGGAGGTGGTTAAGCCATGTCACTAACCAAAGGACCATGCTACACAACACAAGGAGACCAAGGGTGAAACTCTTGTAACAATCCCCCCATCGTAACTGAGGAGTTCAAACCTGTGACCTCAGCTCTAATACCAATTCTTGCACAAGTAGTTGTCATTACATCATAAGATTGACCTGTTAATACCCGATACAACTACTAGATTTATACATGATCCAATATTCATAGGAGGTGAAAATCCATGTCACAAACCAAAGCATCACACTGCAAAACACAAGGAGACCAAGGGTGAAATTCTTGCAACAATACTCTTCTATTACTTGCTAGATATATGGTAGAAAATATTATGCAAAACCATGTTAAATTTAGTAATAAATCATTATATAGTAGTTTCTCATCTTTTTGTGTGTGTTTGGAATATTTTGGTGAAATTTTTATCCTACCCAATTTGCATCTATTTTCAGTTTGGTAGAAATAAAAAATTTCAAACTTTGCAGAATTTTTTGTTTTTATTCATTGTTTTTAATTGATGCATTTGACAAAAAAATGATATAATTCCATGTGGAGATACATAATAGATCATTTAATATTAGTTGCACATTACCCAATTTCTTTTTGGTGTAATTTGGTCCTCTTTTTGGTATACTTGATTTGCTCTAATTTGAATTTTATTAAGGAGATTTTCATATTTTAATTAGCATTTTATTTGAGGGACATTATAGAGGGAACACTTTGAGCCTCTTGTTTATTCTCTACATGATCATCCTTTAAAATTTTACATGAGTGTGGATTCTTTTAGACAACATTTAGATGAGGCTTCTCTATCTTCAAAGGAGGTATCCTTGTCTTTGGATTGTGTTCTACAATCATTTATGGGAGATTATGGATTGTTATCTTCTGGATTGTGGCCTAGAATTCATTTTTGGAGTGTGAAAACTTTTTGACATCGACATAGAGACACTTGAACATAATTTTTCACATCACCATTAAGTTCTTAATTGTTTAGTTGCTATATGTGAGAAAAAGTGAAAAATTAGTTAAAATTATTGAGTTCAATGTCCCACTTAGACCAAAAGGTGGAACACACTATTTTGGGACCACCCATGAATGCACTCTTTATCAAAATTTTCACAATAAAACTAAAGAAAATATTTTTGAGACTTCAAATTAGAATGACACCCTATAGAAGAGGTCTTGTGCATTCTACTATTTCATTAATGAGAAAAATACAACAGTCTCTCAACAAAGTGGCCTTACAAAAACAAGCTCCATATGAGATGTCTTAAGGATAAAACTGATACGAATAAAAATATTTATATTTTTGTTAAATCTACTTCCAATTGTACACTTTCCAACAAACAATCCATCTTTCCTAATATTATGATAAAGCTAATGATGCAACCACTAAAGATATATGTCAATTTAATAGGTTCACATTTTCTATCTTAGACATGGTATTTCTTTTGAAATGGCTATATGTGAGTATAATTTAGAAAAAAATGTATGCAAATGGTGTCAATGGAGAGTAGGACGTCATGCCAAAATAATTATTGAAATGCATCCATGTGTATGATGAGTGAAACTATTTATGAATTGTAACATAGAAAAAGGGAACCCTAAGTTTAATTCCTAAACCTAGGATTACTTTTTTCTCCTTTTTAAAGGTACATTAGGATGCAAACCAAAAAGGTGATTAGATTGACTTTCAACCATGAATGTGAGTCAATAAGACATGGATTTGATCCTTTTGATCCTTGGAAAGGGATTGGAATTGATTTTCTTTGATTAACCTAATTAGACTATGTGTCCTAATATTAAAATTACCAGATCACAATGAATGACACACTAAAACATATATTTACATGCAAATTTTGGGAGGGAAAAACACTATGTACCTATCCTATAAACTTTTAAATGGTCTAAGTAAGAGGAAAATGTCACTCAAGGGAATATAAGTCCTTGTATGCCTTTTCTAAAACTAAAAACTTGAACCTGTATATATTTTTCTTCTCTTTGATGCCAACCCTATAAACTTCTATCTTCGGATGTAAACCTATGAGAAATCTACAAAATATATGGTTGGGGGTGGGTATATAGGATTTTTCCTCAATCTAATCCCTTTTTTGGTATTTCTACCTCCACACTATCTAAGAAAATTTATTGATAATGGTCTGTGTACCCTAACCCTAACTTCATCTAAGGTTTTTACCAATTAAAATGCATAAAACCCTACTCAAGTGTGTTACAAATGGATTCATATATGAAAATTACAAGATCTACCTAAGAGGAAGTAAAAAAAAACTTAGGAAATATAAAACATAATGATAAATTGCATTAGCTTTCAAATAGGATGAAGCTTGAAGATGAGAACACTTAGGAAACAAATCATTAGGTTGAAGGAAATGGCCAAATGCATCTCCCAAACCTATAATCCATCATGCACTTCTATTGGCACCAATCTTCAATCATGAAATAGGAATTGATCAAATCTGCTAATAAGCTTGAAAACCTAAAAATTCAAATTTATGAGATGGACTATAATGATCTCTTGCTACTCCAATATTTAAATTCTTTCTTTCTAGTTTTAATTGGTGAAAATATGGTATTTATACCTAAATTTCTATAATTTCCCTAAAATTAGATCCCAATAGCCAACATTTGTAACTTAAATTTTGAATATTAAAATTCCAACACTGACATATTCAAATTTTTAGCTCGACAAAATAGGGGGAACCAAATACCCAAGGCCATCCTATTCCAAGCCCTATCTTTCTAAAAATAGGGTTTTAGGGGAAAAACATTAAATACATGCATTTGTTTGATACTTGAAATTTCTTGAAAAATGATAAAATAGGCCTCAAAATACATAATTTAAGAGATTATGGCCTAATTAGGTGATGTTAAAAATGGATAAATGCAAGGGTCACTAAAGTAGGTCAAAACTAAGTGTGAAATTCTACAATCACCTATAAGGGGGTGCAATTTTTGATGCTACATTTTTCCCCCACTTTAGTGGACATATGACATTGTGTGCATATGCAAAATAAAGTACTAAAAGAAAATCATGTCATACAAAAATGATACTCATACGGATATTATCAATCATTCATGAAAAGGAGAATGAAACCCCTAGTGTTGTCAGCTACAAAACCACAACATTAGGAACTACATCCTACAAATTGATTTGGTAAAGATATTAAAAAATAATCTTGTACTTGTAAATGGTCATGTCAGCTTCTAAGGAGAACCAAATTCAACAATAGATATATGCTCTCTTCGATTATGCTTTCTTTGTGGAGGTGGAATAAGGGTAGCAATCTAACCACATTGAATTCCTAAAATTGGTGATGGAAATGATTGTGATAGGGTTATAAAATCACAACACCATGTCTTAGAAAATATTTGATATGATTGAGGATGGAACTATGAATCCAATGCAATAGATGCCATCGAAATAGGAATTTTCTAGCCCCCACTATGGTGAATTGAATGAGATATGCTAGTAGTAAATTTGACTATATGTTAGAGAAAAATCACCTTTTTGACCATCATTTTCACTTTTATTGTTTAAAGGCTTAGAGAGTGATGCTATTGCATTGAGGAGTGATGATGTTGAGTCAATGACTGTATCGGCCCTCAAGACTCGAGATCCTACAAGAGGAAAATTCACAAGGCATAGTAGAACCAGAGGTGAGTTGCCTATTCCTTTTCCCAGTAATTTATTTCAACGTTTTATCATGTTTTGATGCATTTTTTCAATTTTCATGGAATCCATGTGTAAATTAGGCGATAATGTCCACTTTGGGCATCCTTGTCCCAAAATGGCATCCCTATCCCAAGATGGAACATCAAATAATATATGCCTATAGATGAAGCATGCTAGCACACTTGTTAGCACACTCATATTATGCCTATGGATGGAGGAGCATTAGATAATATATTCCTACGAATGAAGAATGTTAGCACACTTGTATTATGATCTTGGTCAATTCATTTATTGGGAGGGCCAAATAATTATACTTTGTACTCTATTCCAGGTGTGGGACTTTGATCACATAACATGTACTATACCTATTGAATTCCCCATGGTATCCCCTTATAGCTATCTACAAGTTTTCTGTTACAAACTTAGGCAATCTTAGTAGTGTGAAGATATGTTGTACTGGAGAGTCATATTTGATTGTCTAGAGGATGATGACATTGTATGGAGACCATATAGGACTCTAGATAGTAGATGCTAGGTCTGATGCAATAGCAAGCCAGGATGTAGCGAGATACATTATTGGTTGGATGAAATTACTACATCATCATGCCATTTTACTGTGATCATGCGATGAGATAGTTTAGTTAGCTATAGATAGCACCCAACACACAACCTACATATATAAGATTTGAATGTAATGACACTAGGCCAAAGGACATTCACCATCCCACACTCACATACATCACCTATAGTGACTCGAAGGATGAGCAGTGATATGGACATCTAGAATCTGATGGGGATGATCTTGGCACATCAGTTGCATATGATAAGTGGTGGTGGAAGTGAAACCTAAGCGATTCTTCCCTATTGGTTATCAAGTAGGTGATCTTAGGCCTTGGCCACATCAGTGACTGCATGACACAAAGGGGGAGGAGGAGGATGTAGATGGCGACATGATAGATGATGATGGTGATAATTGTGTAGCATAGGATTTGGAAAGGGAGGATCAAAAAACTAGTAAGAGAGGATCTTGAGGAGCTTATAGAGGTCAGAGATATCTCTAGGAGAGACCTAAATCTTGCCCTTATTTCATACGAGAACATCATATGAATTTAGAGAGGATACAGTCCCATGAGTATGGAAAGAGTAGAAATGCAACTCCTACCACACCACCAACTTCTTAGGGTAGTCTTGGTGGAACCATGATAGTGTCCTACCAAGATCTTGATTAGTGGAATGGTGATCTAGGTTATGACAAGTTATTGATGTGTGTTATTAGCTTTCTCATTTTTATATTTGTTATATTTTCCTCTAACTTATTTTATGCTTTCTTTGTTACATTTGGGATGTGAAAGTGGCTCAACTTCTTCTCTCGAGTCACTGTAGATATGGTTCCATCTATACCCCCACACTAGCCAATATGGCCCAAGCATAGGCCATAAATGAGTGTGGGACACCATATTTACCTTTTTGGGACCTTATCATGATGGAGCACATCTTATGATGGCATGATGAGGACCATTGTTGAGGTTAGAGCTTAAAATGAGAAAGTTTGAGCTAGAGAGGAGCAAGTGAGGGCTGCATACAAGGATCTATGAGCTGTAGATGGGGAGCTTAGAGCCACTTAGGTTCCTACCAAGAGTGAGGCACAAGCTTCTATATGGGAGGAACTTATCTAGGTCAGATCAGAGAGGGATAAAATTGAGCAGGAGTGAGTTACAGTACTTATATGTGACACTAAAATAGTAGGATATCTATAGGGTATACAAGAGAAGATTAGCTCCAAGATCCATTCTTCATCCACCATCTCATAATGGGCACCACCACTAGGCCCTAAGGATTTTGGTAGCCATAGACCTACCTAGATGTATTTTGTTATTACACACCACATTATAGTGACTATGATATATATGAACTTTATGATCTATATATTAGTATATTTCTATTTCTATGAGTTATGTTTTCTTGTATTTTGTATTAAATTAGACGTCGTATTTTGTTATTACACACCACATTATAGTGACTATGATGCATATGAACTTTATGATCTATATATCAGTATATTTTTTATTTCTATGAGTTATGTTTTCTATTATATTAAGAAATATTGATGAGATTATTTAATAAATGATTCCATGATCTAATTGTCATGTGATGAATGTGATCTAATAAAATACTTGTCTACTTAGATTCTACATTTTTTTAAACTATAATCATGTTAAACTAAATGCCCTTATGATCAATCTAACCTTAAAATTAAATGCATATAATGATCTAATTTAACACAACACACACATGATTAAATAGCATGAAAAATAAATTAATAATTCAATACACAATTTATTTTATCAAGAATGAAGAAATGTGAGATAAAATAGAGATTATTTGTAGACACTGGAAAATGTCTTTGTCTGTGAGTGTCATTTTTTCATTGCCTTGGTCTTCTTCCTTGCATAATGAAATAATTTTAATTATTTAAGAATTGTCTTTGATCACATTCCTCTATTAATTAAATAATGTTAATTATTTAATTAATTCATTTTCTTGGTCTTTGTTCTTCTTTGATCAATTAAATAAATTAAATATTAATTTAATTGTGTTACTAACACCCTTTCCCTCTATATTAAATAAATTATCATTTATTTAATTATTTCCTTGTCATTATTCATCTATAGTTAAATAATTATTTTTTATTATTTATCTATCCATTAATCCTTTTCATCCTTCTTTGATTAAATAATTATTTAAATTATTTAACTATCTCTCACCACTTTCCTTCTATTAAATAATTAATCTAACATAATTATTTAATTCCCTTCTGTCATTTGCTTCTATATTTAATTTAAACAGTTTCATAATCATTTAAATTAAATATTCATTTCTCCTTCCTCTAGAAATAAAAAATCTAAATGATTATTTATTCCCCCCTATCTTTTACCAAATTTAAAATATGGTCAAATATGTCTTCCATGAATTAAATTAGTTATTTTATTCCTCCACTTCCTCTCCCAAATTAAATAATAACATGATTTAATTGTCAAGACTCCCTTCTTCAATTAAAAATTATTATTTAATGGCTCACATACTCTTCCAAATTAAATAATTATATTATTTAATTTGCTCCACTACTTTCCCTCCACTTTCTCATTTCAAATCTTGATCGTTGATTCTCTCTAGTTTTCTTTCAATATTGATTGTCTATCCTTAGCCATCCCTAGCCCACTACTTTGTGGTGCATGAATCCTCGTATGTTGATCTTAGTATCTTTCTAGAAGATTGATCTTAGCCATCCATTCAAATAACTCTTTTATAAAAGAGAGTTGCCTATTTCATTTTGGCTTTCACAACCACATATCTCTAGCATTCATGCTTACATTTGCATGTACTTGCATACAACAAAAAAGTGAGGGCAACCTGCAAAGAAAGATTTGAGGAGAGGCAAGGAAAGTTATTCAAGTTCAACATGGAGAGTTTGCTTTGATTTTGTTCTCATTTTCTTTCTATGTTGATTATTCTTGCTTGCTTTGGATTTGGGTTTTTAGCTTAGATTTAATAGAGTGGTTGCTATTATCTTTGCTATTTGGACTTGGATTCTATCCCTAATCTTACATTTGGTGAACCTGATATGAACAATCTAATCTTCTGAGTGTTTTAAATGAGTTTTGCAGGTGACAACAAAGAATTTGTATTCAAAGCCCATCTTATTCTCTTCAGCACAAAAAAATGGGCACATAATATCTTATAAAATGTCTTCTAGGTTTTGTAGTGATCACTCTTATCTTTTCAGAAATTTTTATGGTTTTAAATTTTGTTAAGATTTGAGAAAGATATGGTTGTTTTAGTATTCATTGCATTTTTTAATTTTAGCTGTAAAAATCCATGTTTTCTTTTTCCTATAACAATTTTGTCATGTAGAATTTTCCAAAATGCTTTCTAGGTTTTGAAGGTCTGTTTCTTATCTTTCCATAGCTTTATTTGGTTTTAAATTTTGTTTAGATTTGTAAAATTTATTGTTGTTTTAGTTTATTGTTATCATTAAAGGTTTTTTTTTGTATTACTAGTCTCTTATTTTTAGCCTGTGGCATCAATCTTGGAGAGAGTCTAAACTATTTATTTTAAAACATTTTGTTGGGCTTATTTTTTGTGTATTCTTATTATAGAATAATTTTTCTTTTTTAAAAAAAAAATTCACTCATGAGAATAAAAAAAACAACAAACCACATCTTTATATTCATGGGTTTTTAAAATTTACCACAAACTGCATCTTTACACTCATCGCATTAAAATTTACAACAAACTACATCTTTACACATGAGTTTTTAAAATTTACCACAAACTACATATTTACACTCATACGGTTATGAATTTACCTCAACTTGCATCAAACCCATTGGGATAAAAAGAACTTGCTTGTTTGACATCATAAGTGGTACTTAAAATAAATCAGTGTTGCACTGTCTTGTGATTGTTTCTTTGTTAGAGGGTATGTATGCTCTTCCCTCACACCTAGTGCGACCTTGGGAATCATAAATACCACTTGGAATTTACACTCTCACACTAAACATTTGATTTTAAGGCTAAAATGAACATCATGCTAGTGAAAGGAAAATACATTAATGCTTTCTCCTCGCCCTTAGTGTGATCTTGGAGATTCAAAGGCATTGTGTTTTTCTTGTTGTTGTTTAACCTTAGAGGGATTTCCTCCTAATTTGTGAGAGGGAATGACCCAAGTGGTACTTTCATTTCGGTCTACTATATAAATAATTGTGGTTATGATGAAAGTCATCAACCAGTTGGTGCAGATGTTCTATATCAATAGAATTCTCCCTTAGTATCCATGAGATGCATAAAAAACCTTTATAAGGGTTGGAAGGCATCTTAAATGAGTTAACTGCCACACGTATAGACACCATATTATCCCAAAATATTGACTAAGAACAAAACTAGTTAGAAGCGACTATTTTACTTTAGTTTGGGCACCATTCTTAGTGGCAGGGTGTAGCACCGCACCCTTAAGACTTTTATGCCTAACATTTGGCTACCTTCAATGACACATAAATCCCCGACTTGCATAAGTTACTTGTATTTTGAGATTGTGACTTTCCATAGAGAGGGTGATTTGTTGTATCCTTCCATAGCAAGAGGTCCCTACTTGTCCACTATCATAGGAAAGAGGTGATACATACCCCAAAAGGGTGTCTCGTATGGGTGTCCCTCCCTTGCGCTGAAAGAGATTCCTAGTTTGGGTCTAAGAGTGTTGCCATTGGCCATTGACCATATGATAGGTTGTCTTATGTGTGTGATATTGTACTCAATATGTGTTATACCATTGAAATTTCAAGGAAACTAGCCTCAAGAACATACACATGCACATTGAAATTATCACAAGTCAAAAATCAACCCAATCTATTTCCAAAGTTTTTTTCATTGTCTTCATAATATCCTTGGTCACATTTCACAAATTTTCCAAAAAAAAAACCAATTGAGGTCAAAAATTTTAAAGAATACTTGTCTAATATTCATACGAAACATCTTCACAGTGATCTTACCATCTGAGTATCAAACTTGTAGAACTTGATCTTTCCATTTTGTCACTTTCATTTAGGATTGTATTACATTTGGGTTTAATTCTTCATGCTTTCATTGCATAGTGAATCTTAGTTTTGGCTTAGGTTGCATCTACCTTTGATATTTTAGACATAGGAAGCTTATCAATGTTGCAAGATGTTGTGTCCCTTGGTCTTCCTTGTCAAGCACAACAATTTGGTTTGTGGCATGGTCTAACCACCTCCTGTGGATCTTAACTGACAGTTGTATCAGGCATTGACAGTTCGACCTTTTGGTGCAATGACAAGGCCAACAATTGGTATCAGGGTTGGTCACAAGTTCAAACACCTTGCTTGTGTTGCGGGGATTGTTGCAAGATGGTGTGTCCCTTGGTCTTCCTTGTCCAGTACACTGCTTGGGTTTGTGACATGGTCTAACTACCTCTTGTGGATCTTAACTAATGCTTATATTGGGCATTGATAGGTTGACCTTTTGGTACAATGGCAAGGCCAACAATCAAGCCTTTGGAAAATTCATGGTTGATTATTCAAATTGTCATTGACCTTTATCTTTCAACCTATTAATCACCATCATGATCTTTGTCTTTGTCAAACTTGGGTCTCAAACTTATGTCCTAGTTTAAACTCACCTTGTCAAAATTATCAATATTTCAATATCGGTCCTCACAAAGGTCAATGAAAATTTGGTTTGTAATCTTGGATTACCATAGCTTGGCTAGCATCATTTTTCTTAGATCTTAAGGTACATTTGAAATCCTTTAGTCTAAATTTATCTTCAGTAGCATACCATATCCTTTAGTCATTATCATAATTGCTTCCTAGCCTTTACTTTTAGGTGCACTATCATTTTCATCCTCATATCCTTATAATCCAAAAAATACAAAAACATAGCTTGGTCTCATACCATCTTACATTGCTATCTTGAATCAACATAGATTGGTTAAGTGGCCAAATTTATAAAGTTCCATATCCTTGGTCTCATTAGCTTCATTGCATGAAATATCCTCTGGTCATAAGATCGTGATCATCCTTGCATTGTCATTTTGCATACCTATATATCCCAAAAAATAGAAAAAACATATCCTTTGGTCATCATCATCCTTGCATTGTCACATTTCATCCTTATATGCCCCAAAAATCACAAAACATAGCTTAGTCTCATATTCCACTTTGCATTTATCATCCTTGCATTATCATTTTGCATCCTTATCTTTAAAAATACCAAATACATAGTTTAGACTCATATCCATTTTGCATTGTTACCTTGCATTGTCATCCAAAGGTCACATGTTTTATATGGTCCTCACTTAGCTTTCCTTATCCATCCTAATTCAAATTCATAACCATGTCTTCAACTTACCTTGATCTTCTTCGTAGTCAAGTTGAATACCAATCCACCTCAATTGTCAATACCAATCACCCATAGTCCTGAATCAACCATCCATCTACCCATCTTACCAACAATCCATAAGTTCTAGTCCTCCATCCATCTACCCTCCCTATCAATAACTAGTTAACATAATCCATACCATTAATCCCCAACAAACGTCTATTAATAATCCTTCTCCTGACCTTGATAGGGGAAACCAACCTTCCACATCCTATCCTAATCCATCATCCACTAATCTATCTTGAAATCCACCACATATTATTCTAATCCATCATCCACCAAGAAATTGCAATCACATCCATCCCCATCCATCAATTCATTCAATAGAAATGCATTTAGACATGATCTCCAAGGACAACTTGAAAAGGAACTTATTTGAATCCTAAATGAAAAAAAAGTTAGGAAATCCAATCGCATCAGTTAATCCTACACCATCCAACCATTTGTCACCATCATGTCCTCCATCACTTACCAATACCAAAAAAAGATATTGCTATTGAAACCCCAATTTTTACATGTCAAAATCCCAAGTCTATCAAAGAAAACCCTATCGTTTCCTAAAGTCACATTCCATTGCCTAAAACTTGGGATATACATCGAAAGAAAAGACCAAAGCATAATGAAATGGACTCCATGATAATTCTAGATCAAATTACCCAAAAATCACTAATAGATGCTTGTGATGTCCAAGTTAATCCAATATTTAATCAAGATCCAATTGGTTATTTTTTTTAGAATCAAACTTGATCTCATTCACTATCTATGAATTTTCCACAATTCAATGATAAATAGTGGTGAGGATTGGCCAACAAACAAGGATTCCTAGGCCTTTACTTCTACTCTTTGTGCTCTGTGAAAACTAGGATGGTGATCCTTATAATATTCATATGATACTCTTTTTCCATTTTATCTTGAACATTAGATCAAATAGATATATTCCCATTAGGTGCTAATAGATAAAATTCTCAAGGATTTGGCTGAACCTTAAGAAAATTTCTATCTAAAGTGAGGAATAAGTGGCATCTCATATTATTTTTTTGTAATTGAAAGTGTTTAAATGATTTTCATTCTTATATGTGTTGTTCATTAGGTGCAGGAATAACTCATTTACATTCAAGATAACCAGTTCTTTTTCTTTGGGTAACAGAGTCACACTTGTAATAATTTCTAATACATTAGCAATTCAGAACTAGCATTTGTGGACTATCAACATATTGCATTGCAATATTCAACTCATTGTGTTGAAAAAAAAACTACTTAGCAATCCTAGAATCTTACCTCACAAATGAATGATCTTATTTAAGCATTTAATCAATTCATTAAACCAAAGTAGAAATAAAATCACTCATCAAACCAAAATGATTGAAGATAAACAAAAAGACCCTTAATCATTTCATTTATAATTTGGAAGACAAGATACATAGGATAAAATTTTCTTTCGAACTTTCATTTTCATTTATATACTATTGCTACTATAAAACTAATTAATCTCATTAAAAATTAGCTTATACCCTAGACCTCATACTATTCTATTCATTTGTGCATGAATTACAAAATGCTCTTACATTTCAAACCTAGTTTTCTAATGTAGATCATTCGAGACCCAAAATTTGAACCCTTGTAACTAGGCCTGAAATCTCATTTATAGAAACATGGGAGAAACAAGCATCAAGCCAAATTACCATTTAACTTACATTTACGTTTTACACCCAATTTCATTTCAATTTTGGACATTCCCAAAATGGTTACATTTGCATCCTTTGAAAGTGGGGGAAAGCACATAAGACAAAACCCATAAATGCATTAAAGAAGATAAAATAGCCTTCCAAAAGGAATCATTTTTCGTTGCAGTAACATCTAAATCTCTCATCCTCGTCACCTAAATCTCTCATCCTCATCAACCAAAGAAATTCCCCATGTCATCACCCAGGGAAAAAACTTATACATTCACTGAAAAAGGCACACCCACTGTTGTGGTAGCAGTGTCATAAAAAACAAAAAATGAACCATGGTGCTACTCTAATTCTTCTGAATTATATTAGGCACATCCCCTTCATAATTTTATTGAACTGGAGAAGCCACTACCTCTCCATCATCAAAATACTCTTGACATACGAGTGTGAGAAGGTACCAGGCATAGTCTTGGTCAGTGTCTTCTTCATCACTCAAAGGACCAACTGAATCCTCCATGGTAGAGTTGTGCCTCCCCATATAAGAATCATAATCCTTGTGGTACTTATTCTTCCTCTTCCCACAAGACTTAGCCAATTTCACACCAAACTCACCCTAGTTATGAACAATAACCCTACTCCTCAAGTTGTAAGTGCTCCAGAAACCACCCTCCAGAGACTTCTTATGGGCTCTCCTTTTCTCTTTTGACTTTGCAGGAGCTCCTGGTGTGCCTTGTTAAATTTTAGGAGTATCATCCTATGGTTCAAGCATACTAATCCTACTAGAACTTCTAACTGGTTGGGAAGACTCGGGAAGCTTACTCATTCTCATAGAGAACAAAACAAGAGCTAGCAAACCTTCAATTGTACGAAAATTTTACCAGTTTGTTCTCAAATTTATTTTGCATAAGAAAACCCTCAGACCCACACAATTATTATCAATCTAAGTGGAAAATGCAGGAAATTATACCCTCACCAACCCAATGAATGTAGAAATAATAGGCCAACTAATGCACAATCGAAACAGAGTAGGTATGAACACCTACTTACCTTAGATAATTACTTCAATATCTCTACAATTACTTACCTTAGACTCACACACTTCTTCTCTAGCTCTAAACCAATTTATAAACTCTCAATGGCTGCAAATGGTGAAATAAGACATCAAAAAATCCTCATTAAGTAGAGCAACTAGAGCATGTATCCATTAATGTTCAAAGAAGATCACACGAGTGACCTGATAACTAGCCATCCAACTTTGAATCTCGACCATCGATCTCCTTTGATTTAAAACACAACCAATGATGGTCCTTAACCATTTCTCCTTGCTTTTACAACTTCTGCCTTAAAAATGGAGATGACACAGGTCTTAGAAAACTACCACATTTCCATTTAGTCAAATTATTCATCTCTTGTTTGACAACCATCATGTATCACCATTCTAATATGTGCTCCTTCAAGTGAAATGGTGATGTGCTAAGAGCCAACAATGAGAGGTATATCCTATTAGACATTTCATCACCCATTGCTAATACATACTTTGTGAATCCACTTGAAACCGCGATGACCATAAATGGTGTGATGGGAACAAAGCATAATATTGAAATTTCCCATAGCTAATTTTATTTGCAACAGTCACAACATATCAACGATGAAGGAACCCAAATAACCAGTTAGGAACAAACCACATGTCCACAATACGAGATCAAGGGTTGAGAGAGCATCGCCCTTGACAATACTTTAACTGGGAAATAACATATACTATAAATTGTGAACAACCAACTAACTAAATCACAAACTCAAACAATAGTTATATATAAACTGACGGAGTCTTTATTGAAAGCAACAACTTTAGCCGAAATCATTAATTCCACATCTAGATATCTAGAGTGTGGATTCAAGATTTGGAATTATTTAGCCTGTAACTAAAAAGAAAGAGAACCCTACCTAACTAGAACTCTGTCAAAACAAATTACATTCAATCATACATTCATTTGTAAAATTTTTGTATCAGAAAAGACCTCTTCTTCAATGCTTATTAACTATTTATGATAACTTGTGTTCTATCTTCATTAAATTCCTTTGACCAATAACCACCATGTTCAACTATTTTTGTAACATACACTGTTCTAGTATTGAATGTCCCTTTTGCTATGGGTTCATCCCACCATGGTCGTACATCATGGTTTCTCTTTTGCTACAAACAAGTTAGTTTCAAAAAGTATGTACACAAGGATAACCATAATAATTAAACATAAATTTCCATCAACATTTCCATGCACATATTCATATAAACCATTTAATGCTAATATATTAAACCATAATTCCATCAACATGTTTTTGGGTCTCAGGTCTGTATAATGGATACAAAAAGCATAATATGATATGGAATATTGTTAGGAAGTGTGTTCAAAAATATCTTAAAGTCTATATAAAACCAATAGAAAACAAACTATTATCTGAACCTATCACCCCTTACCTTTATTAAGGTAAGAGGTAGTCACTCCTTTTGAGTCTTGATCCCAATAAAACCTTTGAAAATCAACTAATTGACAATCTTTCAAGAATCAAGGATTGTCTATCCCTCTTACCTCTTCTTCATTTTATTCATAGGAATTAAGCCTCCTTCATGGCCCCTGGCCCTTCATAAGTCCTTTGAAAGGAGTCTAAGTGTTGGCCTTTCAATTTTTGGGGATTTGCCTTACCCTTTACATCTTACCTTCATTATACTAAGAGGTAATCAATCCTCCTGTCACTTGATTCCTAAAAAATAGTTTGAAAGATGACTAAGTGTCTACCTTTTGGGGTTCAAGTATTAGGTTTCTTATTTACCTCTTACATTTACTGGTATAAGAGGTAGCCCTTCTTTCCAACCCTTGATTCTTGAGCCCTTCTTCAAAAGTTGAAAATTGATTAAGTGTTGATTTTTCAAGGATTGGGGATCATCCGTCCCCTTTACCTCTTAACATTGTTAATGTAAGAGGTAAGCGATTCTCTCAACCCTCGACCTCCAATGACCTACCTTTGGACATCGACCTTCACTCTTCCTTCTTACTCTTTGAATTAAACTAATGGCAAGAGGTATTATATTTATCCAATTTTCACACTCAACATGATGTAAGCCATTCATCTAACTCATGACTCCCAAAACTTCCTTCTTTATGAATTCTTCATATTCTTTCATTAGTTGGTATGTGGTAGACTCAATGCGCGATCCCCAATGTTCAATGTCGATTGAAGTTATGAGGTATGGAGAAGGCTCAAGGCCTGATGTACAATAGAGGGTTTTTGGCCATGCAAACCATTTAATGTTTAACCAGGTGATTCTTTTGGGCCCATATTTTTTGCTATACTCACGATTTTATGTGTTTCAGTTGTGAAAGCCATTATTGTTGAAATGACTTTTTAAGAAACTTGATTTAATCTTCGGGAGGATAGAGATGATATTTAATACTTTTGTAACAAATCTCATTGGGATGAGGTGTTGCACATGCCTCTTTATAGGTTGCATGCCTCTTTTCTATCAAAGATCTCTTCCTTTTCATGATTTGTTGTTAATTTTGTGGGTTGTCTTCATTACTTGTATGGGGGCCTAGTGTGGATGTCTAAGGTCATTTATGATGGATGTTTTCTTAGATTTTCAGTGGATTTTTGTCATGATTAGATATTTTGTAACCTTGCACAAACCCTAATTGGGTTAGGGTTTGTTCCTAGAAATTTTTGAGTTATTCCTAATCTGTAAAGGTAAGTTTTGTTATTTTTGTAAGGGATATGAGGTTATTCCTTTGGAGGGTTCTAGGTCAGTTCCCCTTGTAGGGTTTTGAATTTTTTGCAAGGGACTATGTATAGATTACTGTTGAATACCAGCGGTGAAGGCATGTGTTTATCAGCCATTACTTGGCATCACCTTTGCATCTTGTAATTGTGGCATGTATAAATATTTACTATTATTCTAGTGTCTCCAACTTTGGAATGTAATGCATTTTGAATCTAAATAATAAGGTTATTTTAGGTTCTTTAAACACATTTTTTGTTTGAGCTATTTTTATGTTTGATTTTCATTCAAGGAGTGATATAAATGCTTTCAAAAAGTAGTGAAGATACTATTCTTTCAAATGGATTTATAAGTAGAGTAGCATAGCAGGCTTGTGTAGGTTAGGTCATCACAAGGTGATAGTCTATTAAGAAAACCCTTAGAATATGTTTGGTTCTATCATCATAAAATACTTAACATATGAATTTGTAGCCCAAGGTAAGCACTGGTCTTGCATAGTTTCCCTCCCCCATCCTCAAAAACAATCTTTAAAATCAAAATCCATTTCCTTACTTTATTCTTTTAGATTTATTTTATGTTCTTGCTTCATACCTATAAAATGAAATGAGAATAAGGGGTGTACCATCATTTGATGCAGCCATACACATTCTTGTTGTATTGTATTAAGCTTATCTTCTTTACATTATGTTGAAACATAACTTGAATATCCCCATCTAGTGTCATATAGGGATACCCACCTAGGTCTTGCAAAGCCCAAAGTGTAGGGGAGAGAAGTGTTAAATACATCCCCCATTTTTTTTTCCCCTAATCTTGAAGTCCTTGAGTATAAGAGCTAGCTATCCTTTAAAGAGTTTTGAAGGTTCATCAAGGAAAAATGCCAACATAAAGAAATCGTGCAAATAAAAAGTAAAGTAAATGCATTATGATAAGGCAATCTAATTGTTAGTGATGGTCAATAAAGATAGGATGATAGATAGCTCAATGCACAAAATTAAAGAACTTTCCACTTGTTTGGTCATTGTGCACTAACTAACCAAGTAGTGGTATGTAATCTTAACATTCCCACCAAATACTATTAAATGCAACTACTTTACAAACAAAAGGGTAATGCATGGATGCAATAGGACTAGCAAATACTAGGAAAGGCGTATGATGACAAATTTTCTAGAGGATTTCTTTATATTTAATTTTATGTCTACCCAATATAGATACTAGCCCTCCTTTGAGTTAGTATTATTTCCTTATGAACAAATTTTCATGTAGAGCTCATTAGTAAATGATAATGGACGAACTATAGTCTTTTAAAAATACAAATTTTTTAGTAATATATTTTTAATAATTACAGCTGTGGATATATTAGGTAAACGTAATGTTGATGTAAGTATTAATTTTAGTTGTTTAGGACAATGATATCTTTTTCATTGAATTTATTTATAAATGTGTAAACGAGCAATAACGTATTTTTAATTAGATTTTATTATTATTTTTAAATGTAAATGTTAAATATTGAATTTATCTATGTGGGATAATATTTTTTCTTCATGTAATGATTAGATGTTGATGACATAGAAATTTGAATGTTTTGGAGCTAGAAATGATGTCTCTACCATTGTTTGCACCAAAAGTTTGACTTATTGAGCAAGATAAGGACACACATTCAAATGTATTTAAGAAATTGGAGCCTCACATAATTGATAAATGGAAGTTGCTCATTATACCTCTCACTAATCTAACTAATCAATATGTCAACCGGAATGTCTAACCATTGCATTACAATGTTGAAACACCTGATCACCTTTACATATGCAATAGCTTTGGATAATCACAAAACTTGTTCATTAACAATTTCATATTCTAGTATGACAAGCTAGATATTTAGAGCTAACATAATAATAAATGAAACCAAAAGAAATGGAGAGCAAGCACCTACCTTGTACTTCATCATTATTGTTCTATTTAACTTCTTAAGTTTGCATTCATCTTCGCCAAAAGTTTTACCAATATGATAGGAGAGATAACTTAATATCATATACATAATTGACCAAAATATACCCATTATCCAGAGCACCTCATGAAATAGGTTGAAACCATATTTGATTTCTAAGAACACTATAGTCACCGCATGCCATTATGCCACATGCTCAAGGGTTGAGGTAAAGGGTCAAGTGGAGTGGAGATTTGGAGGGTGGCAATAGCTACAACACATGACATTCCCATTTGATTTGGGTGGTTAAAAGTTTGGCCACAAGTGTATTTGTCCACAAAAATTAACCTTTCAAATTTAGTACTATTTAAAATAGTATCTAAAGAATTAAAACTCGGAGCTATTGGCGTTGGCCGTAAAAGTGACTTAACACAGCTCACTATTTAAAGGGGCCTATTTGTACCGCTTCCACAAAGGTGGGCTCCTCCTCCACTGTATTTTCCACTACCTACGATTCTTTCCATCATTGTGTGGAAAGTTTGTTTCTCAGCGGCCCACTCATTGTCGTTTGTTACATGCTTTCCGTTTGTTAAATTCTATGTAACATACTTTCCGTTTGCTAAAGTTGATTTTGGGTCTGAAAATACTAATAGATTAGCCTGGGGTCCGATAATATCATAAGACACCTATTGTCAGGTTTGGTCAACGTCACTCATTCCACAATGCAAAAGTCTCTCACTTTTGGAATTTCTCTCTTCGATTAGATTTAAATTTCTAGGTTTATCATATATTATTTTATGATAGAGATTTAATACTTAATTCTATGTAATAAAAAATATTGTTGTTTTAAGATCATGGGAAAACTTATCAATAGAGTAAATATCATTCAAATCTTATTGAGGTTTCAAGAATATTTAATTACTGACATGTTAGTGTGTATAAATATGTAATTATTTTTTCAAATGATTTCAATTATTAATTATGAAGTCTTTGATTTTAATTATGTAGAGATATAATTACAAATTTAAGCATATAACTTTTTCAATGACACATCATGCTCAATTTGTATTAGAGAAATCATTTGAAGTGGAGTCTCAACTTTTCTTATGATGGTGGTGTAACAAGTAGTGGAACTTGCTATTATGGTGATTGAGGCCTTTTGCACTAGGGTGTGAGTGTATGTTAGAATGTATTTTGAAATAAGTAGATGTTTTTGTTGTGGAGGAGCTTTTGGTGCTTTCTCCCCCATTTTCTAATTTCCACTCTTTTCAATCATTGCTTCTTGCATAGTTTAGAAGTAGACAATAAAAATTTATGTTTCCCCTTATCTATTACAACTAATATAGATTTTTTCTCTCAACCACTTTTCATTTTTTCCAATGGTACATGGGGTGACACCCAATCAATCATCAAATATGTGTCAGCTACTTATATTGTGTGCAAAATGAATAGATGAAGTGCACAGAACAAGCACATAATCCTTTGTTAGAAAATATTATTGTCCAACCTTCACATCTTTTTCCATGATGACATATGACAAAGAATTTACCTCTTTTATAGATTTGATGATTGCAAAATACACTCTTGTGAACTTCTTGAGAATATCAAATTATGTAGGAAGTTGTTATAGTACCTCCAGCCTATGATTCCATTGGTTAGCATATTGAATTTTGAGGGCCTTATCCCACTCTTCTATCATTAGTGTAGGTGAGATGACATAATTTATATCTATTGAAGTAAGTGTCAAACATTTAAAATGTGTTGTAGGACTCTAGCTATGTTTTCCAACATTCTCACTTGTAATAGGTGCATAATATACGAAAAAAAGGAGATTCAATATGGAACTAAAACAAAATTTGTAGATGTTGATCTCACAATAACTTTTGCACTATCAATTATCTTATTTTCTAGATATGTACAATAATAATACATTATATGATGCATCACAACCTATTAATTGACATAGTAGGGCCCCTAGTAATCTAGTCTCATCAAGCCTTCAATTGAAATTTAATCCTAGTGCAAACACATGCAACTCTCATTTTAAGGTTTAACATCTCAAAAATCATTAAAGCTCGTGATTTTTTATAACTTTCAACTAGTTGATGTCCACACCCTCCTAGACACTCGCACTAACCAAAATTTACATAATCTTCTCTACATCTTTGTTGGCATACAACCTAAACTAATAATTACACTTGTGATATGTTTTAATTTACTCCTTAATGTGACACAATATTAAATAATGCATAAACATGCATAGCCATATAAATTATAAAATTAGATCAAATATATGTATTGCTTCAAAACCTATATATAATACATTTTTACACAATATTCATACATTCATACTCTCACTAGAATCATATGATCTTCTTATATTTATCTCTTTATTATATCATATTCTTCTAAACCATATTTGTTATAAAGCTTCATAGACATTGTACAACTTTTGTTATTATTGCATTTATTTTTTCATATATATATATATATATATATATATATATATAAATCCCATAAATATTATTGAAGAAATGAACTATATTAAGAATTTAGGGCTCTTTGATGCATCTCTTGGGAATACTTACATTGGTTTCATCACATGTCTTTCTCATCTATGCATAATTCAATATAATAATATACAAATTCCACAACACAATTTCCACACTAGTTGGAAAATTTGTTTGTCCTATTATTCTTTCCCATCATCGTGTGATTTTTTTCCATTGCTATTTTTAACCATTTCTCACATAATACACTTGTTATTGTTTGTTGGATGCTAATATAATACAAATTCCAATAACATACTTTCCCCACAACATTTGAGGAATTTTTGTTGAGGAGTTAATTTATAGTGATTTATACCTACACTCTAGTGTGTTTCTTTTAAATATTTTATTACAATAATAATTAAGATGGATGAGCATTTAATGTTCATTGATAATGAAATTAATTCTACACTAATATTCAATTATACAATTCCTAACTAATTAGAAAAGAACACATTTTCACAAGACTACTCTTTGCAATAAATTTATTTTATTTTTATATTGTTTAAGGTTTTTATGTTTAATTTTTTATTATCAAATATGAGAGCAAAGTCTAAGTTAACACCTCTTTAATATTAACATGAGGATTAAGTAGTGTTTATTCTATCAAATCCATTTGACTATCATGATCTTGATCTCATGTCTTATTTATTGTAACTCTAAAGTTTAACTCTTGGTGGATGGAATTACCAAGGAACATTCCATTACCCTCGCAAATTATTAAACTTATCAATAATTTGTAGTTATATTGTCAAATACAACCCCTAAGATAGTGTTTTATACTAGTTTAATGTGTAGTATACACTAGACAATGCATGTGTGGTTTAATCAAATTTACACCTTTAATGTTTGGAAATTTTCCAACATTAAGGAGTTTTTTTAACTTTTTAACTTCATAATATATAAAATTTGTTTTCCTCCACTCACTGCATCTTGATGATGGATCATGGAATGTGATCCAAAATTTTGATAAAAATAATCACATAGTCAAATACAAAAAAATTTCAAGCTAATATTTAATATTTTAATAATTATTAGAAATATATAATATTTATAAATTATTAATTTTTTGATAATTGCATTATATTTAAATTATTAATCAACCATTGATACATGTAAATTAAAATTAATGGCATCAAGAAAATTCACCGCCAACAATTCATCATCGAAAAATTCACTGCCAACAATTCACCATGGAAAAATTCACCAACATCAATTCACCGCCATGGAAAATTAATCGCAAATTTTTAATGTGATGAATTTTCTGCCATAGTGAATTGCTGGTGGTGAATTGCTACAGTGAGTTTTCCTAGAGCCAAAATTAATAAATAAATAGATAATACTTTATAAATTAATTAAATTACTTTAATCATTAAACAATATATCATATATTATATTATTATTCAAATACAAAATAATACTTTTATAATTATTTATCAATTTCTAATAAAAATAAGTGTTTTTGCTATAGTTTATTTAGTAACTAAAAGTTAAAAGTATAGATTTGGAAGCAATTATAGATGACATAAATAATAAAGTAATCAAATTAAATTTTAGTGATGAGATATATTATTCAAGTGTCAAAAGTTTATTAATCAAAGATTTTAAATATCAAGGTGATGCCTAAAAAAATATTGTACTATCTATTAACTTATTTTGTTTTTCTCTAGTTCAAATCTATACTTTAATAATTGATCTCTACACCCATTAATTTTATTTCACATGAATTTATACCTAAAAAATATACTTCACCTTTGTGGTATCAATCTATGAAGGTAATTAGACCTGGATCTCCTTGTACCATAGAAAAATGGCCCTTTGACATTTTCATGGTCTTTTAGGCCTTTCTTTAATGATGCTTGGTCCATTTTTCTTTGATTTAATGTTGCAATGTGACTTAAACATTCACATTAGGTCCTTAAAATTCAAATTATGGCATCTTGTGAAGGTGTTGTGAAGTGTTGTAAAACATTTCTATGCTTTTCTAGACTCTATTCATTACAATCACCTAAAGATCACATTTTCATCACTTATCAAGTCCTATTTAGAAGTGTTGTAAAGACTTGTAACAAAATTTCACACTTTTTTAGGCTTAATTCCACTATTTACAACTTTCTTATGCTTTATTTGACCCCTTTATGCACTCATAAGGCTTAATTAAGTGTGTTTTTTTAATGTAAACCCAACAAACAACATTAAATGCAAGATAATTCCCAACACCCACTTTCAAGTCCAAGGTCAGACCCATTTGCCATGGGTGGCGAATGAGTCCCTCTTAGCTCCAAATTCAAAATATTTCAAATTTTCTTTTAGCTTTTTATTCAAAATCACCTTATGTTGGCCTATGATGAGGTATCATCAGGTTACTAAGGAACAAGCATGTATAAATAAGTGTTTTTCTCCTAATTTTACAACTCCTAATCTCATAATTCATTCAAGCATTCAATCATCCATTCAAGTAATTTGCATCATTCAATCAAGCATCAATCAAGCATCTTGGAGTAGCCATTGATATAACTTCAGATTTCTTCAACAAGGTGGTGGTGAGTTTAGGACATTTGCATTTTGTTTATTCATCTTTCCTTGTTCATTTCATTCCATTTATTCATTAAGGTTTTGATCACCAAAGTGGGATTTGACCAAGGAAAATCCCTATAACCTAACCCTTAACCATTTTTTCCCTTTTGCATGTGTGTTTGCAGACTTGTGTATGCAGATTTATGAAGAAATTAGGTGTTCAAAAGTGGACAAGAAGTCAATAAAGTGTTTCAAGTCAAATCAAACCAATTTCAAGCTTGGAGACAACCTACAGTCCGTTTTCTACATTTGTATCATGTTTTTTGAATTTTGTATCACAGAGTTTTTCAATACATCTCTTGATACGGCCAATAATAAGTATGTCTCTGAATTTCTATCCAGCAGCCTTTCAGTTATTCACAACACTGTATTTTATGCATCTTTTCCAGTGTGTAGTATTCAAAGAGATTCGAGGTCAAAGGAGAGTTGAAACCTCCTTTCTATTTTCAAGAAAAAGGATGCCAGAAAAATAAATGTCTGCAAGAGTAACGCCTGTGCAATAGGCTATCAATAAACTGACAATCATAAATCAAAGTTCCTTTTTGAAACTGCAAATGCCTTTCACAAAAACTAGATGCTTCATTAAAACAAAATACTCATTTGAAACTATTTTTAGAATACCCGAATGCAGAATCCATCAATTTGTAATGAATGTAATGTGTCAGTAATGAAACTGGCAGATCTTTCAAGATTCGTGACTGCCCATTAACAGTAAATCATAACCTCTAATGCATATTCTGCCTTGGAACCATTTTGAGATTTGATGCCAACCAATGATGTCGGCCTGCAACTATATTTAAAAAATCCCATGTCGGCCACAGTGATTGAGTCTGTTAATCGTTCACCGAGACATCTAGATGGTCCTACCAAAGGAAATTAAATCGCCAGTCATTCCCCTTAGATATCGCTTTCGCCATGACCCATCAGAGTCGGGGAGAAGACATAACGAATACATTATGTCACGCCGAGAGCTCATATTTTATGTTCTTTCAAATCACTGAGACATAAGAAGGTTTCTCACCGAGAAACCCTTTTCTTTTCATTCACTATCACTGTAACCTTTTGATATCATAAAGACCCTATGTAGATCACACTGTGTTTCACCGAAAGTATCCTTTTACCCCTTGTAAGTCGTTGTAACATAATGGTTCTCTCGCCGATGTATCCTTCTATCTTATGAGGGTCACTATAACATACTGACATCAGGGAGACCTTTCATAGAACATCCTGTGTCTTACCGAAAGCCCACATGATCATTCCTGTTCGCCGAGACAATTCTATACCTATGCCGAAGGAAACTTTATCGCCGTCAGTCATCCCTCTATTTGTCGCTGTGACATTCTAGTATCTAGGAGAGGTTATGTAGATTTCATTAAGTTTCACTGAAAGACTTTTTTTATCTCTTATGTGTCATTGTAACCTTCAACCGTCGAAGAGAAATCATATCGAATAATACTTCGTTATACCGAAAGTCACCCACCATCTTGTGTTTCACTAAGACAAGTTAGATCCTATGCCAACAAATTCCTTTTGTGTACCATCGGCGAGACCGGAGGTCACTTGCTGAGATGTCATGTTGAAAACCCTAACTCTTACCAAGATGTATACCTTTATGTTGTCGATCAGTATAAGAAAACAAACTCACTAAGACCATTATTCGAGCCCATGAAGCATACCGAAATGATCCATTTTCTTCTATGCATTTTCGAGACATATCAATGTCGGGGAGACCTCTTGGAGAGCACACTATGTCATATCAAAAATATTTATCCACTCTAAGTCGCTGAGACAATACCAACCTCTCACCGAAAGCCAAACATACGACTTAGTCGACAAGACCCAACAAAGTCATTGAGACATTACTCTGAATATCATTAACTCATACCAATATAACCTTTGTGCACAAGTTGGTAAGACACCACGAAATCGCTATGACATTTCATTGAAGCCACAACCTTTGCCAATAAGACCTTTCGGTGTACGGTCGGTGAGACAATATGTCTTCAGTGAGACCACACATCGAATACAACACTCCTACTGATATGTTCCTTTTCCTTCTGTCGGTGAGACAAAATAAGTTCGCCAAGACGTTACCACGAAGAAAAAACCTCTTGCCGAAGAGTACCCTTTGTAGCCAGTCGGGGAGACATGATGAGTTCGCTAAGACATCATTTTGACGATATAACTCATGCCGATAGGGATCACCCTCTATCACCGAAACCATGGAGAAGTCCTACTGAAAGCTGCCTGTATGTAAAAACAAATCGTCATGACATCATAAAAGTCTTGCCGATAGGCAACACAGACATTTATCAGAAAAATGGATTGGGGAGACCTTGGCATTCTTACGCTGATATGTTCTTTCTTGTCACTGAAACAATGTACAAAAGATAACCTATAACTGCACGAAGCTCAAACTGATCAATACCAAAAGATATTAAAATTTTGAATGTAAACTAACCACTAAATGCCAAGACAAGTAAGCCATATAGACAAAACAGCACCACGATAAAGCATGAGAAACCAATCTGAAACTTTCAACAAGTAGAATCAATAGAAAGGGATTTTGTCATCAAGGACAAACCATATGATCAAAACTGAGAACCAACAAACTCCCCCTTTGTCCTTGATGGAAAAACAAAAATGACTCTACCCCTTTTTGCCTCAATGACAAAGGATAGAAGAGAAGAATGTGCAATTCCAGGAAACACAACTGAGAAGCCAACCAAATACCATAAGAACCGGCTGCAAATAGAGCAATAGTGCAGCAGACATATTGAATAACTTCACATAACCAATGCAAGATAGAGCTTCATACTGTAACAACACAACTTCACTCAATTCAAATGCACATAAATTATCAAAGAAATCAGTAGTAACAACCCATGCTATAAATCCCACTTCGAAATCAGAAACTTAATAACATCATGCAGATAATCTATCTTCAAGGCAACACACCAAAGCTCTCTCCTTTTGTTTCTATCAAAACATGAATTCAAGCAGCTTTCATATATATAACTTGCACTCACGTTCACAAACAACACTCATTTTCAAAGTTCAAAAATAAGTCCCAGCCATACACGATGAGGTTAATACTACCTGTCATCTTCCTTCATCGAAACACAAACATCAGAGCATATCCCATGAACATACAGAGTTCTAAAGACTGCAATAGCAACCTACTTAGAACACTGTACCATACTCAGAAGACCAAAACACTCAATTCCTTCATAACAACTTGCAAAAGACATTGTAAGTATCTTCATTCAGCACACAATCTTAACTCAGCTTCTTCATGCATGAAATTCTCGATACTCTTCTCCCAAAAAAAAAACTCATCTTGAACATAAACCTCCAGCCATTTTGTCAGGAGTAGATATCTCATATATTATTTACGCCACACTCCGTAGACTTACGACTCCATTAGCATCCAAAAAGTTCATTTAAAAACAAAATGCACTGTCATTTCAAAAACTTCTAAAAATTGTCAACCACTAGATCAAGCAAAAATAACAATTCTTAACATCTTACACCACCAAAAGAAAATGCAAGATGTCATACCTCATTCTAGACTCCATAGGGGTAAAACATATTACCATAATAGACTCCCCCCTGAGTCTTTGCTTCTTCTCAAGACCTGGAAGGCAACACTTGTGCAAGGAGTGCACAAGGAGTTTCCTCATAAGCATCTTTATTGTTCTTCTTGTCATCTTGATTGCTCTTTCTTCTCCACTCCAATGAATTCTTTTTCACTTGTTTTCTTAAAGTACATGTCTTTCTATTGAATCTGCTTTGATGTACTTTATGTACAATGTTATTACATCTGAAACAAATGACTTTGTGATTGTTCTGAGAAATAGAAGACTTCCTATAGACATTTCCAGCATTGTTCCCTACATTATTATCACTTGTATTTATTCTACAGTCTCTTCTCAAGTGACCAAAATTGTTACAATTGTAACACAAGACATCCTCATTTCTAGGGACATTAGATTGATTCTTATTTGACCATCTTGTGCAATCAATTGCCTTATGACCATAGTCATTACAAACATAACAACATCCTTGGAAAGAATGATTATACCTGAATGAATGATCATGCCAAGGATGTGAAGATCTGAAGACATTTTTCCTTTCTCTATGAATGCCTTTAGATTGTCTTCTAGTGTCAATGTTATCCTTCGATGTAGCAATACTATAACCAAGATCAACCCTCATTCTTGGTGTTTGCTTGGCTATAAAATTCTTTCCATCTAAAGTAGTAAATACTATTTCATGTTTAGATTTTTTTGCAGAGCTTTGTCCAACATCATATCCCACTCCTGTAAGATCTTTAGAATGCTTTTTCCTGACCAACATCTCATTCAATATATTAGTACTATGATCAAATTTTTGAATTTTACCAAATTGAGCCTTGATACATTCAAGATCTTTTCTTAAAGCAACTACCTCATCTTCAAGTTTTAGACAAACAATCTTTTTAATCTCCAAATTAGAACTCACAACGTCTGCAATCCTCTTATATTCTTCAATTTCAATTTTCTGACTTATAATCATAGCGTCCTTAAGAGTTAGTTCTTTTAACAAGGAATCATTATCTGAATATTTCTTCAAAGAATCAATCTCATTTTCTAGTTTATTACACAACTCATCCTTGTCTTTTAACTTGACTTCTAAACTCTCTTTTTGTTGAAGCTATCTTGTTAAAAACTGGTTTTCTTTTCTAAGTTGCATAATAGTATCTAAGGCACATAGGAGTTCACCTTCCAAATCAACCTCACTTTTTGGTTCATCATATTCCTATTCAGAGTTAACTTCACTCAAATATTGATCTACTTTTACACAAGTTTCTTGATCATTTAAATATTCATTAATGATCTCCTTGTACTTCTTTTCAAAACTATGAAGGTTTACACCTTCTTCACTCTCAGATGTTTCACAACTTATTTTAGTATCCAAAGATATCTCTTCTTGTAACTCACTATTCTGATTCATTTCAATCAACTTGTCCCAAACTTCCATAGCACTGCTGTAATGAATGACTTTTGTAATGAGTTTATTTGGCAAGTTATTAAAAATAGCATTTATAGCTCTAGTATTGAATTCAAGTGATTTCTTCTCTTCAAGAGTGGAAGGAGATGTTGCAGATGTAGTACAACCCTTTTCAACTGCTGCCCACACTTCAGACCCTAAAGAAAGTAAGTATGTTTCCATCATATTTTTCCATATAATAAAGTTTGTTCCTTCGAACTGAGGAGTTCCAGATCTAGGATACTCTACCATTTCAGAGCTACTGTTAATGAATTCTTCCTCGTTATTCCATATACTAGATTCAGGTTGAACATGATGAATAGCATTTTGCTGAGAACATATTTTTCCCTTATTCCTTCTATCCTTTCCCATATTAACCAGAGTAATCCAAGAAACCAGGAACAATCCTAGGTCGTTTAGACCTATCAGAGGACCCTACGCTCTGATACCAATTGTTGGACTAATAGAAAAACACTGAGAGGGGGGGTGAATCAGTGTCTAAACTTTTTCAACTTCTTCCAAGATTTTTAATTCTAATTTCCTTTTCTTTCAACAAAAGAGTAGAGTAATCACTTTTGAAAGCACAAATATATGACATCATTAACTCAATCTATTAGACAACTTATGAAAATGTGATTTGAGTGAGATATCTTGCATTTTCCAAAATAGTTATGGCTGACATTGATTAACAATCAAAGCATGATGACAGTGTAGGTGCAACTCATAAGACTATGCAAATGACGATCAACATTATTGACTCACTTTTTAAACAATTGATTTGAATGCAGCTATAAAGACAAGAAAGGTATTGATACAACAAACACCTTTAGCTAATTATAACTATTCTTGAGCGATGAATCAAATGAGAACTTTTAAGGTTCCATTTGAATTAGGATTTTAAGCAATGACTTGTGCAAGATATTTGAACTAAATATTTGCAGATATGAAAGAACTATCATTCAAAAATGTTCAGACTGATAAAAACTATCACAATCAAGAAACATTATGACATAAAAAAAAAGAGACCAAAAGACAAAAGATTTTCCAAGTGGAAAACCCTCCAGGGGTAGAAAAACCACTCCTAAACTGCCTTACTATCTTAATATTCAAAAACCAATGTTAATAATGCCTTATAAGCTAATTTCTGAGCACCAACTCAAGAAGCACCAACCCCTCATTTTGAAACACCAATTTCAAGGAGCACCAACCCCTCAAATTAATTTTAGAACAATAATAATATCTCAGAGGATCTCTTTATTTTCAGTTAAGCTCATAACTCTCTGTTATGCATCATGTTTTCCAAATTTTGTACCACAGAGTTTTTCAATACATCTCCTAATATGGCCAACAATAAGTATGTCTCTGAATTTCTATCCAACAACCTTTCAGTTATTAACAAAACTGCATTTTATGCATCTTTTCCAGTGTGTAGTCTTCAAAGAGATTCGAGGTCAAAGGAGAGCTAAAACCTCCTTTCTATTTTCAAGAAAAAGGATGCAAGAAAAATAAATGTTTGCAAGAGTAACGCCAATGCAATAGGCTGTTAATAAATTGACAATCATAAATCAAAGTTGCCTTTTGAAACTGCAAATTCCTTTAAGAAAAACCAAATGCTTCATTAAATCAAAATACTCATTTGAAACTATTTTCAGAGTACTTGAATGCAAAATCCATCAATTTGTAATGAATGTAATGTGTTAGTAATGAAACTAGCAGATCTTTCAAGATTTGCGATTGCCCATGATTAATAGTAAATGATAACCTCTAATGCATATTCTACCTTGTAACCATTTTGAGATTCGATGCCAGCCAATGATGTCGGCTTGCAACTATATTTAGAAAATCCCATGTTTGCCACAGTGATTGAGTTTGTTAATCATTCGTTGAGACATCCAGATGGTCCTGCCGAAGGCAATTAAATTGCTAGTTATTCCCCTTAGATATCATTTTCTCCATGACCCATCAGAGTTGGGGAGAAGACATAATGAATACATTATGTCACGCCGAGAGCTCATATTTTATGTTCTTTCCAATCGCTGAGACATAAGAAGGTTTCCCACCAAGATCCCCTTTTTGTTTCATTCACTGTTGTTGTAACCTTTTGATATCAGAAAGACCCTATGTAGATCACACTATGTTTCATTGAAAGTCTCCTTTTACCCCTTGTAAGTCATTGTAACATAATTTTTCTCTCACCGATGCATCCTTCTATCTTATGAGGGTCGCTATAACATACCGACATTAGGGAGACCTTTCGTAGAACATCTTGTGTCTTACCAAAAGCCCACATGATCATTCCTGTTCGCTGAGACAATTCAATACCTATGCCGAAGGAAACTTTATCGCCATCAGTCATCCCTCTATTTGTCGATGTGACATTCTACTATCCGAGAGAGGTTATGTAGATTTCATTAAGTTTCACTGAAAGACTTTTTTATCTCTTATGTGTCGCTGTAACCTTCAACCGTCAGAGAGAAATCATATCGAATAATACTTCATTATACCAAAAGTCACCCACCATCTTGTGTTTCAATGAGACAAGTCCGATCCTATGCTGACAAAGTCATTTTTTCCGCCATTGGCGAGACCGGAGGTCACTTTCCAAGACCTCACGCTGAAAACCCTAACTCTTACCGAGATGTATACCTTTATGTTCTCGGTCGGTATAAGAAAACAAACTCACCAAGACCATTCTTCGAGCCCATGAGTCATACCGAAATGATCCTTTTTGTTTTATGCATCACCGAGACATATCAATGTCGAGGAGACCTCTTGGAGAGCACACTATGTCATATCAAAAATCTTTATCCACTCTGAGTCACTGAGACAATACCAACCTCTCGCCGAAATCCCCACATAAGACTTAGTCAGAAAGACCCAACAAAGTCGTTGAGACATTACTCTGAATATCATTAACTCATACCGATATAACCTTTGTGCACAAGTCGGTAAGACACCACGAAATCGCTATGACATTTCATCGAAGCCACAACCTTTGCCGATAACACCTTTTGGTGCATGGTCGGTGAGACAATATGTCTTCAGTGAGACCACACATCGAATACAACACTACTGCCGATATGTTCCTTTTCCTTCGGTTAGTGAGACAAAATAAGTTCACCAAGATGTTACAATGAAGAAAAAACCTCTCACCGAAGAGTACCCTTTGTTGCCGGTTGGGGAGACATGATGAGTTCGCTAAGACATCATTGCGACAGTATAACTCATGCCAATAGGGATCACCCTCTGTAACCAAAACCATGGAGAAGTCCTGGGGAAAGCTTCCTGTATGTAAAAACAAATCTTCATGACATCACAAACGTCTTGCCAATAGGAAACATAGATGTTTATCAAAAAAATGGATTGGGGAGACCCTCGCGTTCTTACACTGATATGTTCTTTCTTGTCACCGAAACAATGTAAAAAAGATAACCTGTGACTGCACGAAGCTCAAACTGATCAATACCAAAAGATATTAAAATTTTGAATGTAAAATGTCCACTGAATGCCAAGACAAGTAAGCCATATAGACAAAACAATACCAAGATAAAGCATGAGAGACCAATCTGAAACTTTCAACAAGTAGAATCAACAGAAAGGGATTTTGTCATCAAGGACAAACCATATGATCACAACTGAGAACCAACAAACTCCCCCTTTGTCCTTGATGGCAAAACACAAATGACTCTCCCCCTTTTTGCCTCAATGACAAAGGATAGAAGAGAAGAATGTGCAATGCCCAGAAACACAACTGAGAAGCCAACCAAATACCATAAGAACCGGCTGTAAATAGAGCAATAGTGCAGCAGACATATTGAATAACTTCACATAACCAATGCAAGATAGAGCTTCATACTGTAACAACACAACTTCACTCACTTCAAATGCACAAAAATTATTAGAGAAATCAGTAGTAACAACCCGTGCTATAACTCCCACTTCAAAATCAGAAACTTAATAACATCATGCAGATAATCTATCTTCAAGGCAGCACACCAAATCTCTCTCCTTTTGTTTCTATCAAAACATGAATTCAAGCAGCTTTCATATATATAACTTGCACTCACTTTCACACACAACACTCATTTTCAAAGTTCAAAAATAAGTCCTAGCCATACACGATGAGGTTAATACTACCCATCATCTTCCTTCATCGAAACACAAACATCAGAGCATATCCCATGAACATACACAGTTCTCAAGACTGCTATAGCAACCTACTTAGATCACTGTACCATACTCAGAAGACCAAAACACTCAATTCCTTCATAACAGCTTGCAAAAGACATTGTAAGTATCTTCATTCAACACAATCTTAACTTAGCTTCTTCATGCATGAAAGTCTTGATACTCTTCTCCCATACAAACAAAAAAAAAAAAAACTCCTTCTGAACATAAACCTCAAGCCATTTTGTCAGGAGCAGATAACTCATATATTATTTACACCACACTCCATAGACTCACGACTCCATTAGCATCCAAAAAGTTCATTTAAAAACAAAGTGCACTATCATTTCAAAAACTTTTGAAAACTGTCAACCACTAGACCAAGCAAAAATAACAATTCTTAACATCTTATACCATCAAAAGAAAATGCAAGATGTCATACCTCATTCTAGACACCATAGGGGTAAAATATATTACCATAATAGACTCCCCCTGAGTCTTTGCTTCTTCTCAACACCTGGAAGGCAACACTTGTGCAAGGAGTGCACAAGGAGTTTTCTCATAAGCATCTTTATTGCTCTTCTTGTCATCTTGATTGCTCTTTCTTCTCCACTCTAATGAATACTTTTTCACTTGTTTTCTCAAAGTACCTGTCTTTCTACTGAATCTGCATTGTTCTGCTTTATGTCCAATGTTATTACATCTGAAACAAATGATTTTGTGATTGTTTTGAGAAATAGAAGACTTCCTACAGACATTTCCAGCATTGTTCCCTACATTATTATCACTTGTATTTATTCTACAGTCTCTTCTCAAGTGACCAAAATTTTTACAATTGTAACACACCACATCCTCATTTCTAGGGCCATTAGATTGATTCTTATTTGACCATCTTATGCAATCAATTGCCTTATGACCATAGTCATTACAAACATAACAATATCCTTGGAAAGAATGATTATACCTGAATGAATGATCATGCCAAGGATGTGAAGATCTGAAGACATTTTTCCTTTCTCTATGAATACCTTTAGATTGTCTTCTAGTGTCAATGTTATCCTTTGATGCAGCAATACTGTAACCAAGATCAACCTTCATTCTTGGTGTTTGCTTGGCTATAAAATTCTTTCCATCTGAAGTAGTAAATACTGTTTCATGTTTAGATTTGTCTACAGAGCTTTGTCCAACCTCATATCCCACTCCTATAAGATCTTTAGAATGCTTTGTCCTGCCCAACATCTCATTCAATATATTAGTACTATGATCAAATTTCTAAATTTTACCAGATTGAGCCTTGATACATTCAAGCTCTTTTCTTAAAGTAACTACCGCATCTTCAAGTTTTAGACCAACAATCATTTTAATCTCCAAATCAAAACTCACAACGTATGGAATCCTCTTTTATTCTTCAATTTAAATTTTCTGACTTATAATCATATCATCCTTAAGAGTTAGTTCTTTTAACAAGGAATCATTATCTAAATATTTCTTTAAAGAATCAATCTCATTTTCTAGTTTATTACACAACTCATCCTTGTCTTTTAACTTGACTTCCAAACTCTCTTTTTGCTGAAACTATCTTGTTAAAAACTGGTTTTCTTTTCTAAGCTGCTTAATAGTATCTAAGGCACATAGGAGTTCACCTTCCAAATCAACCTCACTTTCTGGTTCATCATATTCCTGTTCAGAGTTAACTTCACCCAAAGACCTTTCATAGAACATCATGTGTCTTACCAAAAGCCCACGTGATCATTCTTGTTCGCTGAGAGAATTCAATACCTATGCCGAAGGAAACTTTATCGCTATCAGTCATCCCTCTCTTTGTCGTTGTGACATTCTGCTGTCAGGGAGACATTATGTAGATTTCATTAAGTTTCACCGAAAGACTTTTTTATCTCTTATGTGTCACTGTAACCTTCAACCATCGGAGAGAAATCATATCGAATAATACTTCGTTATACCGAAAGTCACCCACCATCTTGTATGTCGCTGAGACAAGTTAGATCCTATGCTGACAAAGTGCTTTTGTTCTCCATCGGCGAGACCAGAGGTCAGTCGTCGAGACCTCATGCCGAAAACCCTAACTCTTATGGAGATGTATACCTTTATGTTGTCAGTCGGTATAAGAAAACAAACTCGCCAAGACCATTCTTCGAGCCCATGAGTCATACCAAAATGATCCTTTTTTTTTATGCATCGCCGAGACATATCAATGTCAGGGAGACCTCTTGGAGAGCACACTATGTCATACCAAAAATCTTTATCCACTCTGAGCCGCTGAGACAATGCCAACCTCTCACCGAAAGCCCCGCATAAGACTTAGTCGGCAAGACCCAACAAAGTCGTTGAGACATTACTCTGAATATCATTAATTCATATCAATATAACCTTTGTGCACAAGTTGGTAAGACACCATGAAATTGCTATGACATTTCATTGAAGCCACAACCTTTGCCGATAAGACCTTTCGATGCACGGTTGGTGAGACAATATGCCTTCGGTGAGACCACATACCGAATACAACACTCCTACCGATATGTTCCTTTTCCTTTGGTCAGTGAGACAAAAGAAGTTCGCCAAGATGTTACAATGAAGAAAAAACCTCTCGCCGAAGAGTACCCTTTGTTGCTGGAGACATGATGAGTTTGCTAAGACATCATTCTAACGATATAACTCCTGTCGATAGGGATCACCCTCTGTCGCTAAAACCATGGAGAAGTCCTACTGAAAGCTACTTGTATGTAAAAACAAATCATCATGACATCAGAAAACATCTTGCCGATAGGCAACACACACATTTATTAGAAAAATGGATCGGGGAGACTCTGGAATTCTTATTCTGATATGTTCTTTCTTGTCACTGAAACAATGTACAAAAGATAACGTGTGACTGCACGAAGGTCAAACTGATCAGTACCAAAAGATATTAAAATTCTGAATGTAAATTTTCCACTGAATGCCAAGACAAGTAAGCCATATAGACAAAACAATACCAAGATAAAGCATGAGAAACCAATCTAAAACTTTCAACAAGTAGAATCAACAGAAAGGGATTTTGTCATCAAGGACAAACCATATGATCACTACTGAGAACCAACAGCTAGACTGATTCACCATCAGTGGCGAATGAGTCCCATTGGTGATTTTCAGTGATTTCTTTCAACATTCAGGACACTCCAAATTCATCATTCATTTCCTAGGTGCACTTTGATTCAACCCCTTTCAATTCTGTTTCGCATTCATTTATGTTTTAGTTCATGCTTGCATAACACATTGTATTTTCAAACATTGCATATCTCTTAGGTTTTGCATTTATAATCAGTCAATTACATTAAATAGTTACATTTATATCATCTCATTTATCCTTAATAACATCATACATTTCCTAATTTGAGTGAACCACCTTGATTTTGAGTGAGGTTTATCTCTCTCCTTTTAGGTGAAATGTCCTAAGAGCGCAAGAGTAGCTTATAAACCTCATTCCCAAAAATCTATGGTTCATTTTGATGAACCTGGATATTGAGCACTTTATCTTTCTAATTTCAATTGCATCTTGCATCCTAGGTTTCATTTGCATCAACATTCAATTAGGTTTTGTTTTGTTTTTGCATCCTAGGGTTTCTTAAAATTGCAGTAGTGAAAGACTCATTTAGATTTTATTTTTGCATATCATATCATTCAAAAATTGAAACTATGCATTTGCATCCTTATTTTGCATCTGAAAAGCATTAGAATCACTTTTAATTTTCTGAAAAACACAAAAAAAATCTCATTGTTGGACTCATTTGCCACCCTGGGTGAATCAGTTCACCTGCACATTTGATATTGCATTTTTTGGCATTTTTATGGGAATTTATTGCATTTATGTTCTCTGCTATTATTTCTTTGTTTTAGTTTTTAGAATTCCTATTATTTGCATTTTTTACTCCTAGATTACATTACATTTGCATTCACCCCATCTTTTGTCGTACATGTATGAGTTTTTGGTGCCCCCTTGTTAATACTTTAGTGAGACGAAGTTCTAGACTCATGGCTTCCCTCTGTTGTGGACCTTGGGATCTCAAGAGCTCCTACTCCTAGTATGGACAATGGTGCATTAGGCATAGATACTACCACTACTATGCCTTCACCTTTCCATCCAATGAATATTGACACAAAATAATTCCATTCCGCAAGAAGAAGTCATTAGTATTCATGAGGATTTTGCACATTTACAACAAGATTTATCCCTTGAAAACATTTCCACCACTGCCATACCTACAATAAAAAACCTTCATCATTTGATTGAAAGTGATGATGGTTTACAAGTTATGAAAAGAATAGTTGAGATATACTTGTAACAAACATGTTCCTTCTACTTTCCAGTCAGCCAACATTGTTGTAAGCCAAGGAGGACCTCACAATCCTCTTCCTTCAACCATAGCATCCAAACCAAATTATACCACTCCTCAAGTTACAACAACTATGCAACAGGTTAGTCATGTGACTCCTCCTTTCGCTATCCCAACTAGCATTCCTAGTTATTTTGTGGCATCACATATTCCTTCTTCCACCTTCACCCCTCTTAGTGTCCCTTTCACTTCCCCTAGCATTACATACAATCCATCACCATTATCCCTTCCACCTCATACCATTTACACTGATCCAATCATTAGACAACTCTTTAACATAGTTTCATCCATGCAACAACAAATATCCACCATTAGCAAAAGTCAAAATGCTCCACCCACATATCATGTTCATAGTAGTCCATTATCCTTAGAGATCTTATGCACACACATGCCACAAGGAATTAAAATGCTTAGGTTTAAGAAATACAGAGGTAAAGGAGACCCTACTAATCATGTCAATGCTTATACAACCTTGTGCAGTGAATTTTTCCTTGATGATAAACTGCTAGCCAAACTTTTCCCTCAAACCTTGAAGGACACTGCATTGTAGTGGTTTTCAAACTTACCCAATCATTCAATCTGGTCATTCAATGAACTTATGGATCTCTTCATAAGTCATTTCCATGCCCATATGACTCCTAAAAACAAAATGGCTAATTTAATGCAATGTAAACAAAATGCAGATGAAAAAGTAACTGATTTCATTTCATGATATCAGTCATTGTATGCTGAAAATGATGCAAAGATTCCTGATTCACATCTGCAGAAGATGTTCATCGAAAACTTGCACACTCATCTTTAGGATAAGTTAACTATGTTGAAATTTCCTTCGTTTATGTGTCTATGCACAACCCTTTGTGACTATCACAACTCAGTTTGAAGTCATGATTCAAAGTCCACTTCTAACCGAGCTGAGAATTTTGAGCAAACCAACCAAAACAATGCATGGGCATGTGCAGGATCATGATGGGCCAAAAAGTGGCGATATGTTGGGTATGTGTAGGGTATGTGGTTGATGACCTTTTTTTAACCCAAAATTGATGAAACGAAAATGGTTTTAAAAGGATATTCTCAACTTTCCACCAATATAAATTATGCTTTATTTTGAATTTAATAAATAATTATTATTCATTTTCTATTTGAATTATGACTAAAGTCCTCATTGATAGGTTGATTGAAAAACACCTATAGCTTTCAAGTGGTATCACATTTTTTGAATTTGAAACATGTGTCACATTCTATGTTTCGCATACTATAGGATTAAAAAAAATGAATTTCATGAAGTTTTGACCAAGTTAAGGTGGTCAGACATACAATATTATATATTTTTAAATGTTTTAATAAAAAATTCATAATTAATTATTTACTTGGAAAAAAATTACAAAAAATATGCATCACATCGAGACATGAGTCCTCTACTTATATCTAAAATCTTATAAAAAAATATTATCATTTTATTGTGGTTAGGGTTGTTAGACAGACACCTACTTCTTATTTTTCCCTAAAATTTAAGTACTACTGCATTGAAATTTCAAATTTTCACTGGAAATAGATTTTTTAAAAAAAAGTAAACCTAGTAGTTTAGAAACTACATTCAATTTTCTACATATTCTATTCTTGCATATTTTTGAAATAATATAGATAACTTATTCAAATTTTTATGTCAAGTTGCCTAACTTTGATTTTTCTAAATTTTTCGCCACTTAAGGGCCTATTTTTTCCATGATGATCTTGCACATACATGCATAGAACTTTTGAAAACCAAGTAGAGGCTTTTTATAGTTCAATCTGCCTTCTCCACAACCAACCTAACCCATTCAAAGTCAAGTGGCAGTTGTTAAAGTAGCGGTGTACTTCTCCTATGGGGACATGAAGAGACAATTTACTCCATTACCCAATACCCTCCATAATATAATGAATCAATTGCTCTAGCAATAAATGATCGCTTTGTCTACTGTGAAACCACTTGATACCACCAAACCTTTACCAACCACCTTTAAACCTAATGCTTATTATCATTTTCATCACCAAAATGGACATGACACTAAAAAATGTAAGCATCTCAAACACTTAGTTGAAAACCTCATTGATTCGGGTCATTTTTCCATTGTGGGTGTCAACGATCAAGGCAATAAGTTTGTTGCTACCCTAACCAGAATTTACAAATCTTTACCAACCCTATGCCTAAACACAATGTTTCATTTTTCAAGGCTAGTGAACCTTCAAACACTCATGTGATGAACATCGATACAAATAATGAACAACCTGGCATAATCCAATTTTTACCCAAGTTAATCCTATGGATGAACTTGAAGGTATGATATGCTCCATCCCTCATAAGGACCCAACCAAAAAATCCCTTGATATTACTTTTTCTTCTCATGAGATACTTAAAAAGCTTCCTGATGGTCCTCTTTACATAGTCAACAGAATCTATGATAAGCCGACTAATGGGATATTAATAGATCCCGCCTATGGCGAGAATGTGATCATGGAAGAGTTTTTAGTATTACATGATCTCTATCAAGATGATTATAACAAACCAACTACATGGATTAAAATACATACTAGTTTTGCATGCCATAAGATCATATCGATCGTACTCCAATTATAGATAGGACCCAAAACTTTGGAAGTAACATTTTCTATTATTCTACAATCGAACCAATTTCATCTATGGCTAGGTCATCCTTGGCTCCGCTCGATGAAAGAGGTCCCCTCAGTTGTTTGCAAATGTTTGAAGTTTCCACATGGCAATGAAATATTTACCATCCACCATAGTGGCTTTAATCCATTATCCTCTAAAGGAAATTTTTCCTTAGAAGCCTTTTGGCCTGAACCTATGGAACCCATCACCCCTCGAAAGAACTTTTTTTCATAACCTATCAAAATTTCAAATCCAAATGCATAGTCAAATTGCTCTTCGTAACATGTCCCCATCCACTTCCACTCCTCCTATTCTATATGAAACCATCTTCAGCCCGAGTCCGACATTGAACAAACAATACAACCTGATGAACACCCAACCATAAACAATTCCCTTCCATCGTTTAAATTCCCAAGAGAAAATGAAACCAATCCCGTCATGCCTCCTCACATTAAAAAAATGTATAAAGCCAAAGAGAAAGTGATTAACCCATCTTCTTCGGTTTCTTCCGTTCTTCCCCCTCTAGAAGAAAATGAACCTATGATGGATCAGCCCGCTCTTAAACCTCAACAACCTCAAAATAAAATAAAATAAAACTGTGGTACTAGGGAGCATAGGCATAGTCATCATCTCCTTGCTTGTCAATCTCAAATGGAAGAAAACAAAGAAAACTAACCTCCACCTTTGACAGAAATAATATATGATCAGCCTCTTCCTCCTAACCCACCACAAGATAATACAAGCAAGCCCTTGTACAAAAAAATGAGCTAATCCAATAGCCACAAATTTTAATACATCCTTCCTTGGAAATAACCCTTCAACCTCCTATCATAATTAATCTTGATGATGATGATGACGAGGAGATCACAAAAATAGATGAAGAAGTGCATAACAATCTAAACTCTTTATTTTCATCTACCATGAGCTTAAATGATAAAACTTCTATGTAAATCATGTGAAAAACCTAATACATCTCCTAGTTCAACACTTGTGATTCTTCCTTTGGACAGTTAACCACCCTCGCAATACACTTAACATGATTGGGAGGCAGATGACTTGTTAGATGGTTGAATTGCATTCACCTTGCTAGCCTTTTGCATTCTTCTTTTATTTTCTCTTTCTTTTGCAATTTTATGTGCGTATTGTGTTCCCTCGTTATGTGTGTTTGATGTTCTCTCTCTTTGTACACTTCCTTTATTTGTACCTCTATTCTTCTATATGTTGTACATTTCCTTTTTTGCTTTTATTTTGTGTTCTCCTTTTGGGGATGACGTAAAGCATAGAGATGCCCAATGTCTCTTCCATGTTGACCCAAAAGGTCCTTTTCTTTTGTTCCTTTTTGTTTTGTGTTTTCATTTTGGGGATGACTCAATGCATAAAGATGCCCTATGTCTCTTCCATGTTGACCCAAAAGGTCCTTTTCTTTTGTTCCTTTTTTTTTGTGTTTTCCTTTTGGGGATGACGCAAAGCGTTAAGACACCCTATGTCTCTTCCATGTTGACCCAATCAATCCCTTTCCTTTTTATTTTATCATTTTCTTGTGTTTTCCTTTTGGGGATGATACAAGGCATTGAGACTGCAATGTCTCCTTCATGTTGACCCAAAAGCTCTTCCTTTTCTTTTTCCTTTTTGTTTGTGTTTTCCTTTTGGCAATGATGCAAAGCATTGAGACCAAAATGTCTCTTCCATGTTGACCCAAAATGGACTTTTTTCTCCTTTTTTATGCACTCTCTTTGTGTCATTCTTCCAGTTCTATGTGCTTTGGGTCTAAATGATGATAGTTTCGAGCTCTTTAATAAAAAAATTGCAGCAATGAAACTACTGACCCCAAATCCATAGATCCCTTATGTGTTTGGTGTTCCTTTCTAGGGGGAAACCCTAATTTCTTTTTTTCTTTCTTTTTCATTTACATGACATAGCCTTACTCAGAAACATATGACTTGGCATGGGGGCTTTCCAAGTTGGCTCTCATGTCTTGTTTTTCCTTTTTGCATTTTCCTTCGCTACTTTAAATAAATTGCTCACAAAATGACGTGTAGCAATTCCTTTAAAGTGGGGGGCATACATTGGTATCATTCCATTTGCATTCTTGGTTCTTAGTGCATCCTTGTCACTTCATATGATGTGTTTATCACTTTGTGGATGACATTGGGTTTGATGTCCTTCATAAGTGTGATCTATTTTAGCATATTACATTCCTCTTAATGGCTTAATGTGACGCACTTCATCCCCTAAGTTGTAAATATTTTATCCTTTGATTGGTCATGTCTTTGATACGTTAGAAAAAATGTTCCCTAAGTGAAAGACCTTGCATGAATTTAACAAGACTCCTTTGAACACCTTTTACATTTTATATTTGTTCATTTTACATTTTAAACCTTTACCACCTTGCATAATGCAACTTGCATACCTGTAGTACTATCCTCTTTATTCATGAGTCACAAGCATACGAAGCTTTTCTTGTCTCATGAAGCACGAACCAAAATTTTCCTTTGTGGCACCTTGTTAAAGTTATCAAGAGGTATAACTTTAATATGGTTGAGCAGGAAGCCCATTCAGTGGCATGACTTTCCCCATAGCCACCTATGCATTTGTGAGTGCATACCAACTAGCATATGTATCTTACCTTTTGGGTTTTCTCACCCATCAGACCACCATGATTTTTATTTCCCTAGAGTGAGTATGTATTCTCTTTTTCTCACAAACAACCTAGATCTAATCCACAACTTTTTGGATAAATGATCTGTTAGCTCTCAAAAATGTAGGTAAGGATACCTCAAGAGGCTGTCAATCTCTTGATGCGTTTTAGGGTAATAGACAAGGTCAAGAGAACTCAACCTTCTACTCTTCAGGTGTTGTTGAACCTAGGCAGGTGTACCTTTCTGAATGAAGTAGACTTGACTTATGATTATCCTTCTGAAATGCTTTGTCCACAATGGTAGATACAAGTGAACAAATGAAATCAAACCTAATAGCAATAACAATCTTCTGATCTAAATCCTAAAATGCTCAATTAACAAATGTAAAAAAGATGTAAAGAAACTAAATGAATCCAAATGATGAAATTGCAGAGACTAGTGCCTTATTGGGTATGGAGAGTCAAATGAAACAAAAGTGGGCAACTTATTCTGGTACAAAATGAAATTGCTAGCATATGTTCTATTTACAACTTGTATAAACATGCAAGATTATGACTACTAAGATCTACTTTAATAATCCAGATGAATCTCCCTAATTACTGTGATCAACTAAAAGGATTTAATCTCTTCTTGAGAGAACCAGTTAATTAACCACACAGATACAGTAAATGTGCACTGATAAATTGAAAATAAACTTGTTATATAAATTTAAACAACCAGAAAAAATCAACTTGGAGACAACTTAGCAATACTTTTCAATAAACTCAACAGACAATTGATACCAGAAATAACTTGCCACACCAACTAAATTTCATTGAAATCGCCATTTGAAAACATGCAACATAGTCTTTAATAAGAGAATTCTACTCTACTATATCCATCTCTAATCTATTGTATCTATCTAAGTTCTGATCTCTCAATTACAATTGGGAGTGCATATTTATATACCAGCATCAGGAAAATATCATTTCAAATTCATGTCAGCCAACCGTAGTATTCAAGCAAATTTCATGTCAGCCTACAACGGTATTTTAGAAACTCACATGTCGGCCACAGTGTTTGAATTTTTGTTAATCGCCAATGGAATAGTCACTGAGACATCCAAAAAGTATGCCAAAGGAAATTCAATCGCTAGTCATCCACCCTGTAGTTCTCTATGTTTCGCCGAGAGAAAAAAATTCTTATATTGGCATAGTCCTCATGTACGTTATTGGTGAGATCGGAGGTCACTTGCCGAGACCCTACTTCAAAAACTTTATCTCTCACCGAGATGTCCTTTACATCACCCACTTCGTTGTGACTTACTGTTATCAAGGAGACCCTATATAGATCACTTTATGTTTCCCCGATATGTTCCTTCATCCATCTTGAGTCGCCGAGACAAGAGAAAACTCTCGCCGAGAAGCATCTCCCATTCGCTTTCGCCAAGACAATTCAAAATTGGGGAGAGGTCCCAAAGAATCCACTAAGTGATATCAAAACATCCTGAGCACATTTAGATTTTGCTAAGACAATACCAACCTCTCATCGAAATCCATTCATTGGAATTTTTTGGCAAGACCAAACGGGTTCGCTGAACTCTACTCTGAAGCAAAGACCTTTTGTCGATATGTTAGATCTTCCACCGCTAGTTGACAAAACAAGAAGACTTTTCCAAGATATTACATCGAGTAAAAACTCTCACTGAAAAGCACCCCTTCGTTGCTGGTTGGTAAGACAATAAGGTCTCGCCAAGACATTACAATGATAGCAATTAGTTTTATCGATAACCTCCACATGCATATGGTCGGTGAGACATGATATATTTAATGAAACATTTCACCAAAGACCCCTGGCTCATGCCGATATATCTTCTGTCACCGAGACCATGAAGAAGTCCTGTCGAACGATGCCTGTAAGTGAAAATCAATCTCCATGACATTGGAAACGTCTTACTGATTGGCAACACAAACGTTTGCTAGTAGAAAATGCAACATGGATCGGGGAGACCCTGGCATCTCACGCCAATATTGAACTAAAATGTGGAAAATGCAGACCCGATAGGTTTCATGCGACAAAATGGGCAAAATGTGAGCAGAATGATATGAAAACAAACCCCTGTGCTTATGATGAGGACTCATATGCAAACTTAGGGTTATGGAAAACTAGTAAAAATATTCAAAATTTTACAGTTCCAAAAGTGGCTCCATCTAGGGATGAATGAGAGTAAGATCATTGCAAGGATCCAGATCTTTGGGCGAGCAGACCAGACACAAAATGAACAAAATGGAAATGGACAAATAGCAAGATGGAATGAATGCAAAATGAATGCAAGATGGATGTGTACCAAAACCTTAAACTACTGTGCATGGAAAATAATTTTAAAGAGGACAAGCAAGAGTTGTCCATGCACTAGCAACCCTCAATCCTCTGTGTTTCAACTTCACCTATTTTGAGTTGTTACAATCTGAAACTCAAACCATACTTTCCCCTATCAAATACCTGGTTTTGTCTTGAGTTCATCAGACTCTCTTGAAGATACTCATGCAATCTTTCCTATCACTGTCATTGCAAGTTTTTTGATAATCATCATGCTCAGTTTGGCTGAAAATCCCTACACCATCCTGTCTTTCAAATTCTTCATCATCATGGGACATACCCCTATTATTTTCAACATACAAAACACAAAAATATTCAATGCAAAATTCCTCATTATCTTTCTCACTATTATGTATTATGAAACACCCTCCCAACTGTATTGAAAATTGACCATCAAAGTGCTTCTTTTGAGAATCAAAAAATTCTGTCAGACCAACATTGTCTGAAACAAACAAATCTGAAACCTTTTGCACCTCTTCAGTATCTCTATTCGGAGATAACACTAGATTATGACTCATATCCTCAATATCATGCATATGTGAACCAATCAAAGCTAGAACTCTATCATCCTTGGCATGCAAATAAATATCTTCTTCACATGAATTAGAAATTTCAAAATCACATACCTCATCCTGAATGGAAACAGACTTTTGATCAACACCAAAGGTTTCACCATCATTCCAAGAAATGCACAGGGAGTCATAAGAATATTTACACAAAGATCTTTCACTGTCAAAACAAATGTAAGTTGGACACAGAACCTCATGATCACCTTCATGTGCACATCCCTAGTATTTAGGAATTAACAAATCTAAAATCTTTCCATTGTTGAGTGAACAAGTCTCAACATTTTCATCACTATAGTTATATTCTTCACTTTTTTCATCATCAAAAAGAAATCCAAGATCATCAGAGAATGAGAAATTAGAAATATTATCAGTGTAATCATTTATTCCATCATTTTGCTTATCTAAAATTTGAAAATACCTGAAGTTCATTCTTGGACATACCTTTGCAAAATATCATCTGATCCTCTTTTAATTCTTCATCATACAATGGGTTTGAAAAAGTTCGGAAACCATTTTCAGATGTACAAATCTCTTCTTCATCAAATGTGTCTTCACAGATTTCAACTATAGCTAGAGGCATTTTATACCTACTATTAGATGGATCAATGTTCCCCATTGCCTCTTCATCCCGATCTTTATAAGAGGTAGAAGAATCCCTTGACTGCAGATCAAAATCCTCAGGTTCATCATCAGAATCTGAATATTCACTGGATTCCTCACAACATGCACTGCTTTCCCTATCACAATCTGTTGTGCAAGAGAGATGCCTTGTACCTTCATCTTCCTCAACATGGTGAAAATTATTTGAAGTCAAATATATTGTGTGATCTTCTCCAGTATTTCCCATAAACATTCCCTCTTCTTGCATTCTTTGGGCTACAACACAATAATGTGGGGAATGTGGCTTATCACAAAATTCATAGAAGTAATTGTTAATTACCATATAGGTTCCCCTCTTTGTCAATGGATCAGAAGCATCCTTGTTTCCAGGCCTAGCTATTATAGGTTTTTCGTCCTTCCAGTCTGCATTATAAGGCATGCCATGCAACCTCGGTCTCTCATTTCTGTAAGTACTCTCCTGTTTGTACTGATAATTGTTGCTTTGCTAAGGAACCTTAGGATTGTCTCTTTTATCAATTATCCCTACAACCCTCCTATTGTTTTCAATTTTATGTGCCATCTTCTGAGCCTCAATCAAATCTCTTGGGAATCTATTTCTCAATTCATACCCTGTTTTAGGATTAAAAGCATTCAAATAAACACTTAGTGTTATAGATTCTGGCAACTTTGATCCGGAAGGTATTTTATTCTACAATTTATTGAACCTCTGATTAAAGTCATAAATTGTATCATTTTGATCTTTCTGAATGCATATTAATTCATGAAGAGCAGCATCTAGTACACTTGGATTCCTAAATTGCTCGAGGAATAGATCCTGAAACCCTTGGAGAGAATTAATAGAGACTGCTGGTAGGCTATTGAACCAATCCCTGGTGTCTTCAATAAGTGATATCATGAATAGCCTCATGTGTAAATCTTCATATGGCACATCCAAATCTTGGATGAAAGCATTGAAACCTTTAAAATGCTCCTCAACAGTGATTGCATTACTCACTGTAAACTTTGGAACAATACCTCTCCAACTGCTATCCATTGGATAAGGGGATAAATGAATCCCTATCAAATCAAATTGTCTGATCATTGTAGCGTATTCATGAAGGGGGGCGCCAGGTGGGTACTGATGTTGGTACGGTGGACCATTGCATTGTGTATGATAATATGGCACATACTGCTAACCATGTGGTGGTTGTGCTGAGTATATATTGTGTTGTGCATGATATGCATTGCCTCCATTGTGAAAATTTCCAATCGTACTATCAGGAATTTGAGGAATCCAATGCCTTCCTACATTTGTGTATTCATTCTTGTCCAATTGTAGTCCTTTCCTTTTCAATTCTTCAATTCCTCTTGTCAACTGTTGCTTCTCAAAATATTCTTTCGTTCCACACACAAATTCCATTCTTCATCAATATTTTTTCAGAGTCGCCACCTACTTTTCCAAAAGTAGGAAAATAATTCTTTTTGATCTTCTCCTAGAGGAATCACTCTTTCTTAATCATCTCAAATTACAAATCTTCCTTCACTGACTCTATACCAAATTTTCTGATGTAATCCCCAACAGAGTCGCCAATTTGTTAGCTCTCAAAAATGTAGGTAAAGATACCCCAAGAGGCTGCCAATCTCTTGATACATTTTAGGGTAATAGACAAGGTCAAGAGAACTCAACCTTCTACTCTTCAAGTGCTGCTAAACCTAGGTGAGTGTACCTTTCTGAATGAAGCAGACTTGACTTATGATTATCCTTCTAAAATGCTTTGTCCACAATGGCAGATAGAAGTGAACAAATGAAATCAAACTTGATAGCAATAACAATATTCTGATCTAAATCCTAAAGTTTTCAATTAACAAATGTAAAACAGATGTAAAGAAACTGAATGAATCCAAATGATTAAATTGCAAAGACTAGTTCCTTACTGGGTATGCGGAGTCAAATGAAATAGAAGTGGGCAGCTTATTATGGCAAAAAATCAAATTGCTGGCATATGTTCTATTTACAACTTGTATAAACATGCAATATTATGACTACTAAGCTCTACTTTAATAATCTAGATGAATCTCCCTAATTACTGTGACCAACTAAAAGGATTTAATCTCTTCTTCAGAGAACTAGTTAATTAACCACACATATACAACAAATGTGCACTGATAAACTGAAAATAAACTTGTTATATCAATTTAAACAACCAAAAAGAATCAACTTGGAGATAGCTTAGCAATACTTTTCAATAAAATCAATAGACAATTGATACTAGAAATAACTTGCCACACCAACTAAAGTTCATTGAAATCACCATTTGAAAACATGCAACATAGTCTCTGATAAGAGAATTCTACTCTAATGTATCCATCTCTAATCTACTGTATCTAACTAAGATCCGATCTCTCAATTACAATCGGGAGTGCATATTTATATACTAGCATCAGGAAACATATCGTTTCAAATTCATGTCAGCCAATCGTAGTATTCGGGAAAATTTCATGTCAGCTTGCAACGGTATTTTAGAAATTTACATGTCGGCCACAATGTTTGAATTTTTGTTAATTGCCAATGGAATAGTTGCTGAGACATCCAGAAAGTATGCTGAAGGAAATTCAATCGCTAGTCATCCACCCCATAGTTCTTTGTGTTTTGTTGAGAGAAAACAATTCTTATACCGACATAGTCCTCATGTACATTATCGGTAAGACCGGAGGTCACTCGCCGAGACCCTACTTCAAAAACTTTATCTCTCACCAAGATGTCCTTTACATCACCCGCTTTGCTATGACTTACTGCTATCGGGGAGACCCTATATAGATCACTTTATGTTTCCCCGAGATGTTCTTTCATCCATCCTGAGTTGCCGAGACAAGAGAAAACTCTTGCTGAGAAGCATCTCCCATTCGCTTCCGCCAAGATAATTCAAAATCGGGGAGAGGTCCCAAAGAATCCACTAAGTCATACCAAAACATCCTGAGCACATTTAGATTTTGCTAAGACAATACCAAGCTCTCATCGAAAGCCACTCATTGGACTTTGTCAACAAGACCAAATGGGTTCGCTGAAACTTTACTCCGAAGCAAAGACCTTTTGCCGATATGTTAGATCTTCCACCACCGGTCAGAAAAATAAGAAGACTTCGCCAAGATATTGTATCAAGTAAAAACTCACCGAAAAGCACCCCTTCGTTGCTAGTCGGTAAGACAACAAGGTCTCGCCAAGACATTACAATGATAGCAATTAGTTTTATCAATAACCTCCACATGCATATGGTCGGTGAGACATGATATATTCGATGAAACATTTCACCAAAGACCCCTGGCTCATTCCGATATATCTTTTGTCACCGAGACCGTGAAGAAGTCCTGCTGAATGGTGCCCGTAAGTGAAAATCAATCGCCATGACATCAGAAACATCTTACCGATAGGCAACATAGATGTTTGCTAGTAGAAAACGCAACATGGATCGGGGAGACCCTGGTATCTCACACCGATATTGAGCTAAAATGTGGAAAATGCAGACTCGATAGGTTTCATGGGATAAAATGGGAAAAATGTGAGCAGAATGATATGAAAGCAAACCCCTGTGCTTATGATGAGGACTCATATGGAAACTTAGGGTTATGGAAAACTCGTAAAAATATTCAAAATTTTATAGAACTCCAACATGATCAAAGTTTGATTCGATTCTCCCTTTCCTTCTTCTATTTCATATGTGTGATAATTTGTTCTTATGTTTAGTTTTCCATGGGAGCTTCATCATGGGCGCTTGATCATCCCTCTTAATCTTTTTCATTCCATCTTGCTAAAATAAGTACATTTGGATCCTTCTCAATGTGTGTGGCTACTTTAGTGTGAGTTTGAAGCAAGTTCATCCTCTCACTAAAGTGGGGCCTAAATGTATTGTAGAAAAATGGCCCTTTGACATTTTCATGGTCTTTTAGGCCTTTCTTTCATGATGCTTGGTCCATTTTGATTTGATTTAATGTTGCAATGTGACTTAAACATTCACATTAAGTCCTTAAAATTCAAATTATGGCATCTTGTGAAGGGGTTGTGAAGTGTTGTAAAACATTTCTACACTTTACTAGACTCTATTCATTATAATTCACCTAAAGATCACCTTTCCATCACTTATCAATTCCTATTTTCAGGTGTTGTAAAGACTTGTAACAAGATTTCACACTTTTCTAGGCTTAATTCCATTGTTTAAACCTTTCTTATGCTTTATTTGACCCCTTTATGCACTCATAAGGCTTAATTAAGTATGTTTTTGAATGTAAACCCAACAAACAACATTAAATGCAAGATAATTTATGACACCCACTTTCAAGTCCAAGGTGGGACCCATTTTCCATGGGTGGCGAATGAGTCCCTCTTGGCTCCAAATTCAAAATATTTCAAATTTTCTTTTAGGTTTTTATTCAAAATCACCTTATGTCGGCCTATGATGAGGTATGTTTTTCTCCTCATTTTACAGCTCCTAATCTCATCATTCATTAAAACATTCTATCATCCATTCAAGTACTTTGCATCATTCATTGAAGCATCAATCAAGCATCTTGGAGCAGCCATTGATATAAATTCATATTTCTTCAACAAGGTGGTGGTGAGTTTAGGGCATTTTCATGTTGTTTATTCATCTTTCCTTGTTCATTTCTATAGACACCGAAATTTGGTTTTAGACCTGTGACTTCAATATTCTTCATAATTCGTATTCTTCATGGTCATGATTAAATAATGTCAATTATTTAATTATTCTCTATAGTCTTCATTTCTTCTATTAATTAAATAATCTTAATTATTTAATTAATTCACACTTTTCTTTATTCTATCTGATTAATTAAATAAACGCTTTTTATTTAATTATGTTACTAATTAACCTTATCCTTCTTGTCAAATCAAATAAATTCTTATTTAATTTACTCTTTAATTTACTTCAACTATAATTAAATAAATTCTTTATTTATTTAATTATTCTTCAAATATCGAGTCTTGAATTAAATGAATTATTTAATTCATAAATTCTATTTTAACGCATTCCTCTATACTTTAGATAATTGTGTTAGTTGTCTAAGTATTCACTTTTACTCGACTCGACATCTATTTTAATCGCTCAGTTAACTCTTGATTTGATGTCAGAGTGGCGTTCTCGAGTAATCTCTTCATCAGATCATTCAATCATCCAATTCTAACTCATTTGCGTGTACATGCAGATTAATTAAATATTCTTATTTAATTAATTAAATCTTGTGCGTGCATTCGAACAAGAGTCGCTTTAATCTATCTTTATCTTTGTCATGCAAAGATATTTATTTTGTTTTTGAATACCGAACTGAAGATTAAATCATTTATTTAATCTTTAATCCTATTTCTAATTTGTATCACTCATGTCATTATTGACAGTTATCAGAATTCATGTCTAATCGGTCAATCTCAACTGTTCGTTGATCTTTCAATCTTGGCCTGTCGTTCGAATAATCAATTTTCTATAAATTGATTTGTCATTCTTCATTCCAACCTCTCTTTTGTAATCTCTCTCGAAAAATCGTGAAATCTTATGACTTTTGAGAGCACTTATCTTGAATCTTCGATGTTTAGCTAAATCACTATCTTAGGCTATACTTGCACAAACTTTGAAAATCTGAGCGCAATTATACTACACAAGCAAAATGGAGAAGGGAGATCGAGATGAATCATGGAAATATGTTTGAAATTGGTGAGACTTTTTCAATTTTTTTACGTTTTACTTTCCTTTGTTCTTTGTTGCTTAACATTAGATTTGCATTTTAGATTTAGTATTGCATGTTTGCTTCTAATCTATTTCTTGTGCACTTTCTTGGCATTACAATTTCATTATGTTTCTTCATTAAGGGTTTGATTACCAAAGTGGGATTTGACCAAGGCAAATGCCTATAACCTAACCCTTAACCATTTTCCCCCTTTTGCATGTGTGTTTGTAGACTTGTGTATGCAGATTTATCAAGCAATTAGGTGTTGAAAAGTGAAAAAAAATTCAATAAATTGTTTCAAGTCACATCAAACCTATCTTGCAGTAGTATTTGCTACTCAAAAATTGAGACACTATATGCTAAACCATCAAACAATGTTGATTGCTAAAATAGACCCTCTGAAATATCTCCTCAGCAAGGCAGCATTAACAGGACGACTCGTCAAATGGGTTATGATACTTAGTGAGTATGATATCTAGTATGTAGAAAGAAAGGCTATTAAAGGATAGGTCATTACTGATTAGTTAGCTGACGCACCCATACAAGAAGATCACCCATTAGTTGCAGACTTTCCTGATGAGTTCATATTCACAATTGACACAAACATAACATGGAAACTATACTTTGATGTCTCACATACAAATCATGGTTCAGGGGCTGGGATATTGTTTATCACACCACAGGGTGATTCCATCCCTAAGTCATTCAAGATTGCATTTCCATGCACTAACAATATGGTAGAGTATGAAGCTCTAGTGACAGGTTTACGTATGGCAGTCAAGTGGAAAATTAAGATTTTACATGTATATGGGGATTCTCAACTAGTAATCAGAAAGGTAAATGATGATTATGAGACTAAGGACGAGAAGCTTTCTCCATACAAGTGCATGGATGATAGCTGTAGAGAGTACTTTGACAAAGTCAAATTTCATCAGATACCTCATGTTTAAAATAGGGTAGCATACACTATGGCTACAAGTGCATCACTTCTTGACATTCCTAACAATGTGCCTAAGTTTGAGTTCTTGGTAGAACAACTTTTGGTCCCAGCCTACGATATCCCATATTCTGAAATGGTGTGTAACATTGTTGGTCCCGATTCCCCATGGTACAAAGAAATCTATGATTACCTTCATGTTGAAGTCATACCCACTAACCTATCATAACTTCTTTGCACAACAGAAGAGCAGCCGAAGTTTCATAACTTCTTTGCACAAAGACAAATAAATTTTGCTTGGTCATATGTTGACATTTACAGGTTTTAGACAAAATATTTTAGAGGCTGGAGAAGTATAAAGTGAGACTCAATCCAAAGAAATGTGTGTTTGGAGTCAAGTCAGGAAAGCTGTTAGGTTATATCATTTCTAGATGAGGCATTGAAGTGGATCCGGCTAAGGTAAAAGCAATCATGGACATGCCTTCACCCACTAATCTTAGTCAACTAAGGACATTACAGGGAAGGTTGCAATCTATCAGAAGATTTATAGTGCAGTTAGCAGATAAGACACATCCTTTTCAACATCTACTTAAGAAAGGATTACCCTTTGCATGGACAGCTAGGTGTGAAGAGGCTTTTCAACTGATTAAAGAATATTTACTCACACCACCTATCTTAATTCCACTCGTTGAAGGAAGACCATTGATTCTTTATATTATGGCAACCCATTCATCACTTGGAGCATTGCTTGCACAGAATTACTATGAAGGTCATGAAAGGGCAATCTATTAGATAAGTCAGAATTTAGTAGGTTATGAGCTCAACTATAGTACCATTGAACGTGCCTGTCTTTCATTAGTATTTGCTACTCAAAAATTGAGACACTATATGCTAAACCATCAAACAATGTTGATTGCTAAAATAGACCCTCTGAAATATCTCCTCAGCAAGGAAGCAATAATAGGACGACTGGCCAAATGGGTTATGATACTTAGTGAGTATGATATCTAGTATGTAGAAATAAAGGCTATTAAAGGACAGGTCATTGCTGATCAGTTAGTTGATGCACCCATACAGGAAGATCACCCATTAGTTGCAGACTTTCCTAATGAGTTCATATTCACAATTGACATAAACATGACATGGAAACTGTACTTTGATGGCTCACATACAAATCATGGTTCAGGGGCTGGGATATTGTTTATCACACCACATGGTGATTCCATCCCTAAGTCATTCAGGATTGCATTTCCATGCACTAACAATATGGCAGAGTATGAAGCTCTAGTGATAGGGTTACGTATGGCAGTCAAGTGGAAAATTAAGATTTTACAAGTATATGGGGATTCTCAACTGGTAATCAGATAGGTAAATGATGATTATGAGACTAAGGATGAGAAGCTTGCTCCATACAAGCACATGGCTGATAGCTTTAAAGAGCACTTTGACAAAGTTGAATTTCATCAGATACCTCATGTTTTAAATAGGGTAGCAGATGCTATGGCTACAATTGCATCACTTCTTGACATTCCTAACAACGTGCTTAAGTTTGAGTTCTTGGTAGAATAACTTTTGGTCCTAGCCTACGATATCCCAGATTCTAAAATGGTGTGTGACATTATTGGTCTTGATTCCCCATGGTACAAAGAAATCTATGATTACCTTCATGTCGAAGTCATACCCACTGGCCTATCAAATAACCAACGAAGGACATTCCTTCGCAAGTTAGCCAAATACACCATTGTTGGAGACACCCTATATAGACGCGCCTTAGATAATACCCTACTGAGATGTCTTGATTCTACTGAAGCAAAAGCAACCTTGTGTGGGGTGCATAAGGGTATATGTTGTTCCCATTCTAGTGGTCCTACCTTAGCCAAAAAGATTATGAGATTGGGTTATTACTAGCCTACTATGGAAAAAAACTCATATGTCTTTGTAACGAAATGCCGCCAATGCCAAGTTCATGGAGACTTGATACATGTGCCAACATAGGAGCTCTGTCCTGTAACGTCACCATGGCCCTTTGCCTAATGGGGACTCGACCTCATAGGTAAGATCCACCCTACATCATCTAATGGACACAAATTCATTATCATTGCCACTGATTATTTTACAAAGTGGATTGAAGCCATTCCTATGACATACATTGCTGGCACATAGATTTTTAGGTTTATCCTGAACTATATCATCTGTCGGTATGGTGTCCCTCAGTCCATAATCACTGATAATGGCCGCCCATTTAAGAACCAAGAAGTCAGCCATCTGTGTGATGAATTTCATATCCAATATCACTTTTCCACTCCATACTACCCACAAGGTAATGGCCAAGTAGAGGCATCTAACAAGACCATTATCATAATCCTCAAGAAGACTGTCAATGATGCTGGTCATGACTGGCATTTATAGCTTAACCGTGCTTTATGGGATTATCGCACAAGTATTTGTACTCCCATTGGTGCTACTCCCTATTCACTTGTATTTGGTTTTGAAGCTATTCTACCTATTGAGGTCGAGATTCCTTCCCTAAGGGTATCCCTGAAAGGCCACATTGATGATGAAGAGTACCAAGTATCAAGACTCCATGAGCTAGAATTCCTAGATGAGCGAAGACATAAGGCACTAGACCATCTTCAAGCATATCAGAATCGCCTTCGTCGTAGCTATAATAGGAAGGTATTGAATAGAAACTTTGACATTGGTGACCTGGTTTCAATGGAGAACCCAAAGAATCAAGCAAAAAGAGAAAAACCAAGAAAGTTTGAACCAAATTGGTTAGGACCTTATGTTGTTACGGAAGCTTTTGGATCAGGAGCGTACCAACTCTCTACTCCTGAAGGGGAACCATTGTCCTCACCAATCAATAGTATGCATCTGAAGAAGTTCTACGCATAGCTTCTGGGAGCCTTTGTCTTAATTAGCAAAAATACAAAAAAGTCAAAAAATCAAAAAAATCATTATCAAGGTGAAAACCTGGCAAACAGGTGACTTGGTAACACCAAAAAAATTAGATAATATAGAAAATAGTAAAGATAAATTATTCATCCAATAGTGAAAACCACTTCGGTGGCACTTTGGATAGGTATCATGGTGAAAACTTGGCAAACAAGTGCCATGTGTAGTTAGCTCTGCTCCTTTGTCTACTATTATTCTGATCATAGTCCTTATCATTGTACATAGTCCTTATCATTTTATACAATCCACAGCCATGTACATAGTCCACTTCCCTGTACATATCTCTTATCCTTGTACGTATTACCTATCTCTGTACATATCCCTTATCTTTCATAACCCATCGCTTGTATATACCATTCGTAATAAGTGGTAGTCTTTCCCATAACTTAGAATGATTGACATTGAGTGCATTTCATATCCCCCATTTTACCCTATTCATAGTCAATTGGTCTTATACTTGACTGGGGGAAAACACTTGACATGTGTCATATTGGTTCTTACATTGGTTGTGTTGAAGACGTAAAACCATGGAAAATCCATGAACATTAGAAAATGACTTGAGAAAACACAAAATCATCAAAAAACTACAAAAAGACAAAAAAATAAAAACATTTCGAAAATCCAAAAACAGAGTCAAAGTCAGTCGCACTTGTTAGTCTTTGTTGTTTGTTGAACTACGTTGCCTCTGTGACTAGATGTAGGCAAGGCCATCTGCCGATGTGCCCCTGAGGCATTAGGTTAGTCCGTTTAGGTTTGTCTATATAAATTTATGATTTAATCCATATGTCTATATCACAAGGTCGTTGGTCGTGTCGAACTACGAGGTCTCTGCGTGTATAACGTAGGCAAGGCCATCAATCGATGAGCCCCCGAGGCCACATTAGGTCAATCTATTAAGGTTCATCACACTCATTTTCACACACGTCTTCTTTTTGTAGTCAGTCTTGTCAATCAATTCAAGTCGAACTATGAGGTCTCTGCATGTATAACGTAGGCAAGGCCATCAATCGATGAGCCCCTGAGGCTGCACTAGGTCAGTCCTTTAGGGTTTTGTCGTCACACATAGTCAATTGTCAACGCATCGTCTCAAGTCATGCATCAATCTGGTGAACAAGTTAGCAATGTCTCTAAGTCAAATCAAAAAACTTGCCAAAACAAAACTGATCAACAAATGTTTGCTACAGGATGTGTCCTTCCTAGAAACAGACATCATCATCATGGAAATCAAACTGTCTCTTGTTCAGGATGAGTCCTTCCTAAATACTGATATTAGCAAAACAATCTATGTCTTATATAGGATGAGTCCTTCCTGCATAATTGACAAGATCAAACAATCAAACATAGCCTTATACAAGTTATCACATCAACGGCATCTGACTCAATGTCTTATACGATACATGTCTTTCTAAAACCAGGCTTTGTCATGCCTTAACCAAATAGTCATAACATCGAAACCAGACTCAAAGTCTTATTTGGTATGTGTATCTCCTAAAATTAGGCTCTGTCAATCAATCCTTTTATCAATCAAAACAAATCAAACAAAAAAATCAAGTTTTGGCAAATATTTTACTAGCTTTTTTACTTTTTGACTTATTTATCTTATCTTTTTAGTTGACTTTATGATAGGAATTATGTTACTAGGTTTCTCAAGGATGTCCTATGAAGGATTTAGAGGAGCAACGATGTATCAGAATTCTATTTTCTTTGACTATTGTTTGTCGACTGTCTTTTAAATTTGATTTTGAGTCATGTTACTAGTTTCCTCAAGGATGTCCCATGAACGATTTAGAGGAGCAATGATGTCTCATGACCTGTCTTTTACTTTTTCTGTTGTCTGTGGTTTGTCCTGACAAAAAGACTGGGGCAACTTGTGCCCTTAGTATGAGTTAATGACAATCCTTGTCTGCAACTGTTTGTTATTAGCAAGTGGATGACCTTGCACACCTTGATTTATGTCATATCATGGTGTTTTTCTCCATTTGTATTAGTCCCGCCCTCACTCTCCCATCCTCCTCCTCATCTAACTCCTCCAGGATCTGATCCCGAATCTCTCTCTCGTGATCATCATTCTCATCATCATCCTCCTGATAGGCAACCAACAAACCCAGGGCATCAATATTTTCCTCCTCTCTGCCTACCTCCTCGGTCCCTATCTCCTCCTCTGCTGGGATGTATGGAATAGCTTCCTCTGTAGGCTGCACCTCCTCTCCACCTCTCGCAATATCCTCCTCCCCTCCTCTCCCAATGTCTGGCATGGCCACGTCCTCCTCCCCTTGTCCCTCCTCATGGATTGGTGACAATGGTGGCCCTCGTCCTCTCTGACCACGTCTCCCTCTCCTGCCTCCACGCCATCCACCTTGTCCATCATCTCCTCCATTGCCATAGCCTCCTCTGCCTCCCTGACCTCTCCCTCTACCACACCTGCCTCGTGGACCTGTCCCTTGCCACTCTACCGATGCTAGCTGCTCTGGATCTGTCAAGGGGATCGACCTGTGAACTGCCCACCACTGGTCATACTCCGCTATGGTCCCTGGGTCTACTAGACCATCTCTCCATCCCCATGGAAGTGCCTGTAGTGCATCAATATCTACCTCTGTTGTGGTCACTGGAATCTCTGGACCCCATAGCAGGACCTCTCATGTGGATCTCGCAAACTCTTCCCATCCTCTAGGCACATCCTGCACCTCTCCAAACTACTGCAGGACACGATCTGGCAACTAACGCTCTATGATATGGACATGTAATACTATCCGCCCAACCAAGAACTATGCCTATCTGCAAAATGGAAAATGCTCATCCTCATCTGACCACTTGTCACAGCCCAAGTATGGTCTCCATGTAAACTACTGCATAGTGTCTATGGCATGTCTGAAGTAACCCGTATCTCCTATGTGGTGCTAAGTGTTCACCCCCACATAACAGAAGCCATAAGGAGCTCCATGTGGAAGATCAACTATCGCAGGTGGCCGAAAAATGGCTATGTGCTCCCATGCCCATACCATCAGGAGCGTGGTACCACAACTCATCGACTGTGCCTCTCGGTAGGCAATATCATGCAAACGAAAGTATAAAATCCTAAGCACACAGGAACCCCAGGCATACACCACTTGACGCTCAAGCATGCCTACTAGCATCTCCCCCCACCCCATGAGAAAACCATGACCTTGGCAGTCAAGAAGTACTATGCCGCCTATCAATGTACACAATAGATAGTCTAGCTATCTATATCTCTAGGCCAACACAGGCCACGTAATCTCATAATCATCAAATCCTAACTACCTAATGTCAGCATGGGGGTAGTATCTACACATTTCGGCTGCACCCCTCTGGGTATCATATGTCACTTGTGCGCCTCTAATAGGAAGTCTACAAAGAAAGATGGTTTAATTCTAAAGAGATTGAATTTCATTTATTTTATTTATCCAAGAAGAAAAGGAAATAAATCTAACATCATTTTTTTCTTTCGGGTTCGCAGGAGAGGAAAATTAAAACGAAAAAAAGGGAAAAGTCAGGGCATCTGGGAAAAAACGATTTATCTCAATTAATAAACCGGCTAAAAATCCCAACCATAAAGTAGCTAACACAGGCGCTGTGGAAAGATATGTTTTTATATCTTGCATTGTTCGTAAGTTCTCCTTCTCAATCGTGATGAATATATTATATGGTCAACTACAACTGTAGTTTATGAGTCCCTTAAGAAACTGTAAACAGATATTTGTACAAGCTTTTTTTATGGATGGAACAGAACATGTGATATCTATACACGGAACCGCCTTTACCACATACACAGCGGGAAGTCCACCACAAACCCCACCTAAGGCGGGTATGGTCGGTGGGGCAGCCCTTCGGGACCTAAGGCCAATATGGTCGTGCCGAAGGCAGGCAACAACTATAGAGGGTGGGTGGGGGTGGCGGGTCGGTGGGGCCATAGAATAGTAGGGGCTTCGCGGCCGACCTATTTGCCTCTATAGCCTCCCGCAATAATAATCTACCTCCTTGTTGAACCCCCTACTATTTTAAGGGCTCCCACGAATATAATCTACAATATTGAAGGGGGGTGGGGGGGGGCCCGGTCGCGTAAGCGCTGAACCGATAGAAATCAATTTGTTAACGGGGAATGAAAGCATGCTCCTTCACCGGGGCTCCATCCGGGGGTGAGGGAAGGAAAGACCCTTGGTGGTTGAAGGATGATGTCTCTAAGTACCACCGCTCACACAAAGCTATCAATAATCCCTGATTCGCCTGAACTGGGGCATGTCTGTCATGTGCAATAAACCCAGGTGCCATAGAATCCGTCGCTCTATCGGCCGTAGGCTATCTCTGAATCGAAACATAGAAGGTCTCGACTCTCGCGTATATATTGTGTCTAGCACAACCTGCAATGGCATTATACATGCCTCATGTTAGCCTCAATCATCTATTCTAGTGCAAATTGACTATACTACATAAAATGCAAATGCGTCGTTATTTTGCACATACGTCATTATTTTTCACATGCGTCACTTTTTAACATATGTGGTGCATAAATTTCAAATGCATCGTTATTAAACAAATGCGGCTAATTACATCACATGCATTGCACTAAATCCATATGCGTTGAAAAATAAATGTTGCGTAGCAAAAAATTCAAATGCATTTCAAAATAAACACATGTGGCTATTCTAAATGCAAATGTGATGCACAATGTCAAATGCGATTCAAAATTATTTAAATGCGTTGAACCGCAGCCTAACTATGCAAAATGGCTAACGTGAAATTACAAATGCGGCTTTCCGCAGATAGATGCATCATTCACGCACACAAATGCATTGATTTATTAAAATGATGCATAACTAAAACTTTAATTAAATGCATCAAAATGCACGTAAATGAAAATTCTCAAAAGCCAAGTTTTAGGTACATAACGGGGGATCCGCATCGGCTGGTCTCTGGAAGGGCCGGATCCTGTATGTGCGATGGTGGGTGTACGGAACAGGCGACATCCTTACTGTGGGTGCAAAGCAAATTCTGAATTATGGGGCTAAGTGGGTGAAAATGAATTGCTTTTTACCTCTATTCCTATATATACCTAGGGCTTAGGTGGCATTTATGTCCTACTGGCCATGTTAACTTCCCATTTCGATCATCTCGTACCCATCCCTGACATTTCCAAACTCAATTCTACAAGCTCCACGACATTTCTGGCCATCCAATCGACTAATCGGGATCATTTCCAAATTTTTCTGATTTTTTTAAAAAATTTGTCAATTTTCCCGATGGGGCATACCTTCACCTGTTTTAATCCGGAGCATTACTGGGGCATATTTCTTATCGATTTTCTTTGACACAACGCTGAAATGACATTGTATCAAAGAGGGGCAAATGTAGACACTGAAATCTGGTTTTAGACCTGCGACTTCAATATTCTTCATAATTCGTATTCTTCATGGTCATGATTAAATAATGTCAATTATTTAATTATTCTCTATAGTCTTCATTTCTTCTATTAATTAAATAATCTTAATTATTTAATTAATTCACACTTTTCTTTATTCTATCTGATTAATTAAATAAACACTTTTTATTTAATTATGTTACTAATTAACCTTATCCTTCTTGTCAAATTAAATAAATTCTTATTTAATTTACACTTTAATTTACTTCAACTATAATTAAATAAATTCTTTATTTATTTAATTATTCATTTAAAATCTCTTCATCATTTAATTAAATAAATCTTATTTATTTAATTATTCTTCAAATATCGAGTCTTGAATTAAATGAATTATTTAATTCATAAATTCTATTTTATCGCATTCCTCTATACTTTAGATAATTGTGTGAGTTGTCTAAGTATTCACTTTTACTCGACTCGACATCTATTTTAATCGCTCAGTTAACTCTTGATTTGATGTTTGAGTGGTGTTCTCGAGTAATCTCTTCGTCAGATCATTCAATTGTCCAGTTCTAACTCATTTGCGTGTACATGCGGATTAATTAAATATTCTTATTTAATTAATTAAATCTTGTGCATGCATTCGAACAAGAGTCGCTTTAATCTATCTTTATCTTTGTCATGTAAATATATTTCTTCTGTTTTCGAATACCAAACTGAAGATTAAATCATTTATTTAATCTTTAATCATATTTCTAATTTGTATCACTCGTGTCATTACTGACAGTTATCAGAATGCATGTCTAAGCAGTCAATCTCAATCGTCTGTTGATCTTTCAATCTTGGCCTATCGTTCGAATAATCAATTTTCTATAAATTGATTTGTCATTCTTCATTCCAACCTCTCTCTCAAAATCTCTCTCGAAAACTCATGAAATCTTATGACTTTTGAGAGCACTTATCTTGAATCTTCGATGTTTTGCTAAATCACTATCTTAGGCTATACTTGCACGAACTTTGAAAATCTAAGGGCAATTATACTACACAAGCAAAATGGAGAATGGCAATCGAGATTAATCATGGAAATATGTTTGAAATTGGTGAGATTGTTTCAGTTTATTTATGTTTTACTTTCCTTTGTTCTTTGTTGCTTAACATTAGATTTGCATTTTAGATTTAGTATTGCATGTTTGCTTCTAATCTGTTTCTTGTGCACTTTCTTGGCGTTTAGAATTTCATTATATTTCTTCATTAAGGGTTTTATTACCAAAGTGGGATTTGACCAAGGAAAATCCCTATAACCTAACCCTTAACCATTTTCCCCCTTTTACATGTGTGTTTGTAGACTTGTGTATGCGGATTTATCAAGCAATTAAGTGTTGAAAAGTTTAAAATAATTCAATAAATTGTTTCAAGTCACATCAAACCTATTTCAAGCTTCGAGACAACCTATAGTATGTTTTCTGTAGATTTGACTCTGTCAACCCAACAAGAAGACATGCTCTGATCTAGTGCTATAGAATTGTTCCATGATTTCACTGAATTTTGAGAGAAGACTAATTCACCATCAGTGGTGAATGAGTCCTGCCTTAAGGATGGAAAGTTAGATTTTGTCAGATTCTAGATCCCGACACTCAGAAACCTATTTTCAGAAGTCTTCATCAGAAGTTGGACTGATTCACCATTAGTGGTGAATGAGTCCCATTGATTATTTTCAGTGATTTCTTTCAACATTTAGGACACTCCAAATTTATCATTCATTTCCCAGGTGCACTCTAATTCAACCCTTTTCAATTTTGTTTTGCATTCATTTATGTTTTAGTTCATGCTTGCATAACACTTTGTGTTTTCAAACATTGCATATCTCTTAGGTTTTGAATTTATAATTAGTCAATTACATTACTTAGTTTCATTTAGATCATCTCATTTAGCCTTGATAACATCATACATTTCCTAATTTGAGTGAGGTTTATCTCTCTCCTTTTAGGTGAAACATCCTAAGAGCACAAGAGTAGCTTATAAACCTCATTCCATAAACTATATGGTTTACTCCCTTTCTTAGGGCCTTGAAAGTGGATAGGAAATGACTTGAAATGATTAACTTAATTGAATTATATGACCTAATGTGATAAATGTAATATTTCAAAAGCATGCAGACTAAAATAATGAATTACAAGAAAATTTGAGAAGTTCTGGAGATTGTGCACCTATGATAAAAAGTTGGATCTGGCATGCAAAGGAGGACAAAAACACCTAGGGGCATATGGGTCCATGGTAGGGGGTCCTGGAATTGATTTTGAGGTCCTCTAGTGCTAGATTTGAGCTTTTAATTCCTGGTTGTGGAGTTGTTAGAATGTCACCAGATAATTCTATAATTGAGTTTCCATAGCCATACAACTTTTAGGGCTTTGAATATAAAAATTGAAAATTTTCCTTCAATCCTTCTTCAATCCTATAACGTACACATTCAAAGAGAGAAAATTTTGGGCCATTTAGGGGCTTACTTCAATCAAACCCCATGTAAGTGTTTCCGCTTCCACAATGGCAATGTCAATGATAGGAATAATAATTGAAAGGAAGGAATGTTGAAATCACAAAGTGTTGCAACTCATCACCCTTCAACGACTTCTTTGAAGGACTGAATTCATGCACATCACCTCAAGGATTTGGATCTTTGTTGCCTGAATGCTTGAATTTTTTGGAGACCTACAACATGGATTAGCCTTCACAAAACATGAACATGAACACACATAAACTTTGATATGATGTTGAATCTTGAATTACTACAACACTACTCTAAACATGTTGCTTTTGACCTTCTATTTGATGTTCTTGATTATAAGTTTGCCAATATTTTCTTTTTAGATTTCAAATGATAAAATAACTAGGTATTTATATGCAATTGTTCTAGTTTCTCAGAATTAAATCCCAAAATTTGATACTTGAAATTTGAATTGTGATTGTTAAAATGTTGATAACATATAAAAAATTTGTCCCTAGAAAGATAGGGGGGACACATAGACCCATGGGCATATGGGTCTTGGCCCTATTTTCCAAGAATTTAGTATCAAGATTATAACATTAATTATTTGTATTTATTCAATGCTTGCAATCCTTCAAAAAATGGTAAAAATAGGCTTTGGAATGCATAAATTTTATAGGAATTTAGGAACTCAATTAGGCTCATTAATCTAGGAGGGCCAAAACATAGCGTGAAATTATTAAGCATGATAATTTATGACACTTCATTTAGCTACAACTTTAGTGAGAGTATGAACTTACACTCAAAATCAAACTAAAGTAGAAAAATATGTCAAGAGGGGTTCAAATGTACAAATGTTGAAGAGATAGGATGAAAAAGAATCTAGGGGGTGATCAAGCCCCTATTATCTAAGATCCCATGGAAAACCAACATTGACACAAATGGAACACACACACACATATGGTATGTAGCAAGACAAAGTACACTAATATACAATGTCAACATACAATGAAAAAAAGAGGGTATGGAATAACAAGTTGTATTATGCTAGGATCCATACAAAAGGCATTCATGGCTCACAAAATAGAAAATTTTCATATTTTCTAGGTGAATCACAAACAAGAAGTCACACGAGCTAGTGAGGACCTTTTTTCACTAGGTAAGCCCCCAAGCTAGGGTAGCAAAATGATAAATACACTAGGACTAGTGAGGACTTCTTTTCACTAGGTGTATACCCATGTCAACCATACCAAGAGTTATACTCCCTAATAACCTTGATAAAGTGCTAAAAAATGATAAAAAATGTTATGCCAATGCAACACTAAGTTCAATGCATGTAAACAAAGTGAAGCAAAGAAAATGTCAATGCAACACTAAGTCTAGCCCCTATGGACAAAGTGAAGCAAAATAATGCAAACTTATGACCCAAATTTAAGGAAATTGGAAAACACCATGTTGTAGGAAATTAGTTTAAAGTAGAAAAATGATAAATACCATACAACAAAAGATCATAAGAGCTTATTTGGAAAGACATATTCCAATTTGATATGTTTCCAAATAAAGCTACATCATGATAAGGGTTTTCCCAAAAATTCCATGCAACAAACACGACAAAATATGTAAATAGGAGGGATCCAAAGATCTAGGGTCACTATACATCTTTCCTATAGTGATGTTTAATAGAGCTCAGAACTGAAATCATTCCCCAAATACTCATAGAGCAACAAACACAAAGGAGGAATGGCACATAGAGAGATAAGACAAACAATATTTTGGGTCAACATGGAAGAGACCTAAATGTCTCAATGCCTTACACTATTCCCAAAAGGAAAACACAAGATAAAAATAAAAGAAATTTTTTATGACATATAGAAGAATGAAGATACAAATAGAAGAATTCGATGATAGGTTTGTTTCCTTTGTATCCTTGTACCAATGAAGCAACAAGGGCCATCCAAAGAAAACTCACAAACATAGACACTCCAAGGAAAACAACATGAAAGATCACATCACGTGAAATCAAACACAAAGAACATATGAAACAAACATAAAGGAGTACGACACATGAAATCTAACCTAAAGTAGGTCATTCACATCCCAATCTTGTTCATCATAAATGGAATGAAAAAAACTAGCTAAAGGGAATACAACAATTGTCATACTAGGAACATCTATAGGTGGAACAAGTGGTGAGTCATTCTCATCATGAGGAGCATCACTATTGTACCCATCTAAATTCATTTTCTTTGAAAATAAAACATTAAGCTCATTATGCACCTCCTCATCAATTTTAGAAATTTCATCTTCATCACCCAAATTGATCACAATAGGATGTTTTATGAATTTTACAATTGAATTTTCATATTTATTTTCTTGTTTTGGTGAAATTTGTATTTCTCCTTGAGTTGTTTCCATAGGTGTTAGGTTATCATGCACTATTTTATTCTTTTCTTCCAATTTTCGAGCGATAGTGTGGACACAAAAAAAGTATCCCTTTTCACTTGCTTGATTTGGGATTAACTGACAAAAAAATGGACTTAATGAGGCCTTGATTTAGTGTTGTGAGGTGTTTTAAACATCCACACTAGGTCTTGGACCCTTGCAAATTGCATATTTAAAATGCATCCAATGATGTCTTGTAAAGGTGTTGTAAAAGACTTTCACACTTTTCTAGACTGATGGATGCATTTTCCCCTTAATTCAATATTATAAAATGTATTTAATTGCATCTTCACATCAATCTAAAAGGATTGTGAGTTAAACTTAATGTGAATCTAGTGTTGTAATGTATCTTACACATTCACATTGGATGTTGTGCCTTTCTAGGCTAACTTGACCTCATTTTAATGATGTAAAATGTATTTAATCACACTTTCACATTGAATTTTTTTCCCAAGCCCTAATTGACCTTTACATCATTATTAATAGGCCCTTATTTCCCCATATTGTGCATCTTGAGGCATAATTTGATGAAATAACCGACTAGAACGATCTATAAACCTGATTTCCTTCTTGGCATCCTAGCCAGCAAAATGGCCCCTATGGGATCCATTATCCATTAAGGGAAAATTAGTCCTATCTAGGTGGGATCTGTTCTCCCTTGAAGGTGAATGAGTCCTATTTGAGCCATTTTTGGGGTTTGAGTGGGAAAAGTTGGATTTGAAGTTTTATTTTCCTTCATATCGGCCTTCAGGATCAACTTAATGGAAAATTAGGTGGACTACTTATAAATACTAGCCTCTAAACCCTAATTCATAATCATTCTTCATTATTCATCCATCATTCTTCCATGTCAAGCCAAGCAAGTTATGGTTTTATCATTCCAAGTCATTCAAGATCACTTTTTAGACATTCAAGGTAAAAATATTCATCTTTTACTTCAGAAATTGAAGATCAATCATCATGGAAAGGTATTAACTCCATTATTCCATGCTTCATTACATTCTTTCTTCATTTTGGTTGAATTACCTAAAAAGGGATTTGACCAAGGCAAACCCCCATGTCCTAACATCCAACATTTCTCACTCTCTTCTTGTCTCTTTGCATATTTAGGCATCTTGAAGGCTTGGATCTATCATTAAAGATAAAGTTGCAAAGTTTTTGAAGAAATATCCTTCTCAAACAAGTCAAAATATCCATTAAAAGTCAATTTTATTATCAGAAATTAGACTTTCAGAGGCAAACACCTGTCAGGAACCGAAGTGCAGACCAAGGGCTTCGATTTCCACTTTTGAATTTTTAGAAATTAAAAAGTGGAATAATTCACCATCAATGGAGAATGAGTTCCACTACCTAGCCTAAAAAGTGTTTTCTGCAGTTTTAGATACCTATTTGTCTGAAACGGGCTCTGGAACAATTTCTTTGATCTAGGACTAATTCGCCCATAATGGAAAATGAGTCCTAGTAGGCCTAATTTTTAGCATCAACAACATTTCAAAAGTCATTTCCAATCTCTTGCAAGATCTCAGGTGCACACTTTATGTTTGATTCATTTATGTTACAGTTTGCATTCATTTCTAGGTGTTTCTGCATATCATAATGTGCTTACCAACAATTTTTATTTCTTTAGTTTTCACTTCATAATCAATATATTTCATTATTTTTCTACATTTAAATTATCTTATCTAGGCACATTATACCCACATCACATTAATCTTGAGTGTAGACATTGGCCATTTTGGCCCACTTCTCTCCTTTTAGGTGAAAAACCCTGGAAGTGCAAGAGAAACCTAGGGTGCCAAAATCTTTGTCTCCATTTTGGTGAACCTTCCTTTAGAATACTTTTCTTTTCTGATTTTGAGTCTTTCATCATCCTAGATCTAGCTTGCATTGACTTTGCTTTAGGGTTTGCATTAGTTAATTTGCATGCTAGGGTTTCAAAATTTTGCATTAGTAAAAGTGCATATAGGTTGCATTTTTGCGTTATAAATCATTGAAATTTTCTGAAATTCTGCATTTCCATCTCAAATCTGCATCATACAACATCCAAAGCATCAACAACACTTGAAAATTTCTGAAAATTTTGAAAAAAACCCTTACTGGGACTCATTCGCCATTCTAGGCGAATCAATCCGAGTCCATATTTTTCACTATCTGTTATAGAATCATAAACCTCATTTATGTGCTTCCTAAGCCTCCTAGTAACATATATTATAAGTTTGGATAGTTTTTGGGAACATTTTTTTTTTGCATCTAGCTCAAAAACATCATTTTAGACTACTCATTCTTCAAATCAATTCCATTACAAACATCATTAGATCTGAAAATGCTTACATTTCTAAAATTTTGCATCACATGGCTAAAATTTCTTTTCACTTTTTCTTACACAATGTTTCTATTCATAAAACTTTGTGTAAGTTTAGTAAAAGTGCTTTTCATTCTTGCATATACATTATTTTCCTTCTTCAAGCTTTGCATATATTGGATAAAAATGTTTTGCATCCTTGCCCATACACTGTTTATATTTTTGAAACATTGCATGAAATGACTACATGTGCTTTTGATTTTTGTTCAAACAATGTTAGTACCTTGCATATTTAAGCATGTTACGAACCATTTCCTATCCCCTCCCTATGAGAGTGTTTTTGTGAAAGAGGCTGCAACCTTGGACCTTCCTAAGGATCATATTTGTTCTCCTAATATCTCTCCTATTGGTGAAGAAGATATTTTGGTAGAAGAGTCAATTCATGAGAGTTTTGAGAATCTTAGTTGTTTCTCTCCTCTTACCTCTCTTATTGGACAAAACATTGATAAACAAAACAACACAACCATAGGTAATCATGAAAATAACATTTCTTCTTCTCCTAGTACCTCTCCTAGTTGTGAAGAAGATAGTTTGTAAGATAACACAATCAATGACGGTCATGAGTATCTTAGTTGTCCCCCTTCACCTAGCGAAACCCTTATTGAGAAAAAAAATTCAACCATTGATCATTCCCCTACTTATGATGAAGTTATTTTAGAAGAACCAATACATGAATGTCAAGAACATTTGATTTGTAGTTCTCCTAAAAAATCTCCTCCTAGGGAGAATATCATGATGCAAGAAAGTGGCAACAATAGTAATGTGTCTTCCTTCTATCAAAATGTGATTATACCTTTCCCTTTATTAGAGATACATCAAAGCAAGACCACTGAGGTTATGAATGTGCAAGCATCCATTCGATCCCCCTCAATCAATGGACCTCATACATACCTCGTGGGACATCCTAAGAACCCTCTAATTCTCTACCCACCTTCACACAAACAACACACTCAAAACCAACCTGAACTCATTCTTTACCCACCATCACACAAACCTCACACTCATAACAAACCTGAACATACCCTTTAGCCACCTTAGAATAATGTGTTGCAACAACTGAGTCATAATATCGTTGCTCATACAGATAACACTACAAACAATTTGTCACCACACCAACCAAACCTAACCTCTTTACCTTTTCCTAATTATATCTTGCCTAGTGCCCCTCGCTTAAGGGAGTATGATCTCAGGGTAAGTCCAAGATCATCATGGAAAAAACAGGCCCTCAAGTGGCAAAAAATTCAGAAAAATCAAAGTTAGGCAACTTGACGTAAAAATTTGAATAAGTTATCTATATTATTTCAAAAATGTGTAAGAATAGAAAATGTAGAAAATTGAATGTAGTTTCTAAAATGCTAGGTTTTTTTTTTTTTTAAATCTATTTGGTGAAAATTTAAAATTTCAATGCAGAGTACTTAAATTTTAGGGAAAAAATAAGAAGTAGGTATCCGACCACCCTAACCACAATAAAATGATAATATTTTTTTATAAGATTTTAGATATAAGTAGAGGACTCATGCCCTAATGTGATGTATATTTTTGTAATTTTTTCCAAGTAAATAATTAATTATGATTTTTTATTACAACTTTTAAAAAATATAAAAACTTGTATGTCTAACCACCTTAACTTGGTCAAAACTTCATGAAACTCATTTTTTTTAATCTTATAGTATGCAAAGCATAGAATGTGACACATATTTCAGATTCAAAAAATGTGATACCATTTGAAAGCTATGGATGTTTTTCAATCAGCTATCAATTAGGACTTTTGTTGTAATTCAAATAGAAATGAATAATAATTATTTATTAAATTCAAAGTAAAGCATAATTTATATTGGTGGAAAGTTGAGAATCTCCTTTAAAAACCATTTTCATTTTATCAATTTTGGGTAAAAAATTCAGCCACATACCCTACACATACCCATCATATCACCACTTTTTGGCCCATCATGATCTTGCAGATACCCCTTAATGAACAACTTAAGAGAACTCCCACAAAAATATATCTTTGGGACCCTCTTCAAACTTCACCTACCTACCAAACTATGTTTCAAATAGCCTTACAACATGTTCCTATCCCTTCTAATGCACAACCAAATGACATAGCATCCATAATTCAAGGATTAAACAATAACATTATTTTCCACCAAAGTGAACTCCCCCCTTTGGAAGTGCAAAAAAAAAAGGAATATTTCCAAATGATATATAAATACAATATGATAGGGACAAAGAAAACCCTTGTTGACAATGGATTTTCTCTTAATGTGTGTAGCGTAAAACTCTTGGGTAGGCTTTGTGTGGATAGATCAAAAATTCAACCCAATTATTTATCTATTAAGGTCTTTGACAATATAGCATTTATACAACTGCTTGGTGTGATTACTTTTCCTATTATAGTTGGAGTAGCCACATTGGATACACAAATTCATGTTATTCCTCATGAACTTTCATATAATCTCCTTCTAGGCAGGCCATGGATTCATGAAATGAATGCAGTGCCTTCCACTCTTCATCACAAAATGAAATAAATTCATAACAAAAAAATGTGCAACTTGAAGTTGAACCCAATCCAAATCGTTGTTTGCACATTGAGAAAAACAAAGCAAATCATTTAAACACATTAACACCAACTACGCAAGTGGAAACCGTCCAACAAATAAACAAACAACAACATATTGAACAAGTCACGACGCTATTAGATGATGATTGGGGTTCCTTAGACTTCACACCACCACTCATGGATGACCCTTCAAAAGTATTCACCTCAACCACTTTAGACCAAAACACAACCAATTACACAACAACCTTTGACACACAATGACCAACAACCCAATCCACAAGCAATGAAAAAGATTTATGGAAAAGGTTATGAGCTTACGAAAAAACTTGGATATAATGGAAAAGGATGTGGTGTTAATGAACAAGGTATCTGTAACCCTATCGATCCTCACATACAACAAACAACTCATGGTCTTGGTTATTGTCCTTTGATAGAAGTGACCAAGCCTTCACTTAACACCAACACATCATCGCTTAGTGTTAATGTCATCTAAAAAAAACTAATGACTTGAATTCGTTAGATTTTACACCCTCCTGTAAAGGAGAGAACAAAATATCACAATCTGCCAAGTCTTGCGTAGGTATGAAAACTAATACAAAGCAAGAAGTATCTTTGTCGCAAACAATAGGAACACCTTCTACCATTGATCAAGACGGTATCTTGTTGAGACTCCTCCAAGATCACTTGATATCTCTCCCTCCATGAACTCGAAAGAAATGCTATTACAAGACTTCATTTTGTGCATATCATAGAGTTCACAGTCATTCTACTAATGAATGTAAGGCGTTGAGTAGTAAAATCCAACATCTTAAGGAGTTCAATGTTATTCCTTTTGTGGGGGCACCTCATTCCTCTAATCAATACTAATTTTCACTCTAGCATGCATTTCATTAATCATTTCGGCTCACCTTTGTCTTGCACTAAGTGGGGTCAAGGGGTTAGGTGTCCTTGTCCTTGTATGTCACTTGTTGTTGCCTCTTTTGGCTAGTCATTAACCTTTTATGAACATATAAGAGCAATCTTGGGATGTGGATGACATGCCTTAAGTTAGTTCGCATGCGACATACTACCCTTTTTCATGACGTAGCTTCTCAAAAACATATGACTTGACATAGGGATTTTCGAGTAAGCTCTCATGTCTTCTTCTTTCTCTTCTACTTTAAAGCAATTGCTCACAGTACTGGTTTTTTCAACCGCTTTAAAGTGGGGGCATACATCACCACTCACATTTCATTGCATGATTTCTTTATTCTTGTGATGCATCCTTGTCTTGGTGGAGTCATTAGGCTTGATTTCCTCCAAGAGCGTGAAATTTCTTTGACTTGTCCTCTCTTGGAAACATTATGCATGATGTTCCCTAAGATGAGACCTTGCACGAACTAAGAAAAATCCCTTTGAGATTACCTTACACTATTTTTGCATTTACAACAATTGTTATATGGCCACCTTGCATAATACAGCTTGCATGGTTGTGGTGCCATCCTGTTTGTCTATGAGTGTTGAGCATACAAAGTTTTACTTACCTCATAGAGTTCAAAAATCATTTTCCTTTGTGGCACCTTATTAAACTTATCAGGAGGTATAACTTTGGTATGTTGAGCAGGACACCTATTTCGGGGCATGACTTTCCCCATAGCCACCTTGTGGATTTCTCACCCCACGGACAACCAGAAGTTCCATGGCCCCAAAGTGAGTATGTTGTGGATTTCTCACCCTATGGACAACCAAAATTTTTGTGGCCCCAAAGTGAGTATACTTGGGCTTTCTCACCCCATGGAAAACCATGAGTTTTGTTGCCCCAGAGTGAGTACACATTTCATTTTCTGAAACAAACAACCTAGATCTAATTCACAATGAGTTGGAAAAAATGGTCAAATCTTGATCCACCTTTTCACTTTCCTCTGCCTTCTAGTTCTTTCCATTGCATGATCATGTACCTTGTTTTGCTACAAGTCATTCACCTTGTGCATGTCCTTTCACGCTTATGTCAGTTTGACTTAGGATCTTGGATCTTCGGGGCTTGCACAACCTCCTTTGATCTTTTTCATTATAGGCCATCCGCATTGGTATGATTGGACTCTTCCTGAATGTCTACTTTAGTGTAAGTTTGAAGCAAGTTCATCCTCTCACTAAAGTGGGGGCTAACTGTGGACTCCTAAAAAGTATCCCTTTTTGCTTGCTTGATTTGGGATTAATTGACAACAAATTGGACTTAATGAGGCCTTGATTTAGTGTTGTGAGGTGTTTTACACATCCACACTAGGTCTTGGACCCTTGCAAACTACATAAAATGCATCCAACGATGTCTTGTAAAGGTGTTGTAAAGTGTTGTAAAAGACTTTCACACTTTTCTAGACTTCTGAACCCAGTTTCCCCTTAATTCAATATTATAAAATGTATTTAATTTTATCTTCACATCAATCTCGAAGGCTTGTCAATTAAAATTAATTTTAATCTAGTGTTCTAATGTGTCTTACACATTTGCATTGGATGTTGTGCCTTTCTAGGCGAACTGGACCTCATTTTAATGATGTAAAGTGTATTTAATCACACTTTCACATTGAATTTTGTGTCCCAAGCCCTAATTTAACTTTACATCATCATTAATAGGCCCCTATGGCCCCATATTATGCATCCCAAGGCATAATTTTATGAAATAACCGACTAGAACAATCTATAAACCTAATTTCCTTACTTCCTAGCATCCTAGCTAGCAAAATAGCCCATGTGGGACCCATTCGCCATTAAGGGAAAATTAGTCCCATCTAGGTGGGACCCATTCACCCTTTATGGAAAATGAGTCCCATTTGAACCATTTTTTGGGTTTGAGTGGGAAAAGTTGGATTTTATGTTTTATTTTCCTCCATGTTGAACTTTGGGATGAAATTAATAGAAAAATTAGGTACATTTCCTATAAATACTAGCCTTTAAACCCTAATTCATAATCACTTTTTATTATTAATCCATCATTCTTCCATCTCAAGCCAACCAAGTTAGGGTTTTATCATTCCAAGTCATTCAAGATCACTTTTTAGACATTCAATGGAAAAATATTCATCTTTTACTTTAGAAATTCAAGATCAATCATCATGGAAAAGTATTAACTCCATTATTGCATGCTCCATTATATTCTTTCTTCATTTTGGTTTAATTACCTAAAAAGGGGTTTGACCAAGACAAACCCCCATGTCCTAACATCCAACATTTCTCCTTCTCTTCTTGTGTGTTTGTAGATTTAGGAATCTTGAAGGCTTGGAGATCATTAAAGATAGAGTTGTAAAGTTGTTAAAGACATCTCCTTCTTGACCAAGTCAAAATATCTATTAAAAGTCACTTTCATTGTCGAAAATTAGACTTTCAGAGGCATACACTTGTCAGAAACCGAAGTGCAGACCAAGGGCTTCAATTTCCACTTTTGAATTTTGAAAAATTAAAAAGTGTATTGATTCACCATAAATGGTTAATGAGTCCCACTACCATGCCTGAATAGTGTTTTCTGCAGTTTTGGATACCCATTTGTCTAAAACGGGCTTTGGAACAATTTCCCCAATTTGGGACTAATTCGCCCAGAATGGCGAATGAGTCCTAGTAGGCCTAATTTTTAGCATCAACAACATTTCAGAAGTCATTTCCAATCTCCAGAAAGATCTCAAGTGCACACTTTCTATTTCATTCATTTATGTTATAGTTTGCATTCATTTCTAGGTGTTTCCGCATATCACAATGTGTTTTCTAACAACTTGTATTTCTTTAGTTTTCATTTCATAATCAATATCTTTCATTAGTTTTCTACATTTAAATTAGCTTATCTAGGAACATTACACCGAAATCACATTAATATTGAGTGTAGGCATTGCCTATTTTGGCCCACTTCTCTCCTTTTAGGTGAAAAAACCCTAGAAGTGCAAGAAAAACTTAGGGTGCCACAATCTTTGTCTCTAGATAGCACAATTTCTATGCCTCAACTCTTTAGAATTTTAGTTTATTCTTGTATGATTTTCAAGTTTTGAAGGTGTAGGAGTAGGTTTTTCAACCATTGGTTTGTAGGTTTTTGAGGAACTAAAGGAACTACTAGGGGTTGGAAAACCACAATCTCTTTAGGTTTATACACTTGTTTTATCTTTGGAGGAACAAAAGGAATCGTGTGATTGTCTCTTGGTCTCTTATAGGATATGGATGGAGGGATTGCAGTGTATTTACCTTGATTACTTGGAAGGTTCGTGGCTTGAGTCATAGGTTCATCTATAATGGGTAGGGAAGGAGGGACAACCATGGACCTACCATTCTCAGGAATATTCCTAAGAGATAACTCTACTACATGCTTTGCCTCAAAATTTTGGTATGACTTGAAAAATAAATCTTCACAAGGCTTTATAAGTTCCATAGGTTGAGGCCAAAATAAATCCAATGAAAAATTCCTATGGGAAGGAAAAGGATTAAACAAACTATGATGCATTGTAAATATCTCATTTTCAAAAGGAAACTTTATGCACTTATGAATAACTAACGAGACAACATTCATGGAGCATAACCATGGATAGTCTAGCTTCACATGGAATTTTTTTGATGATGGGATAATGGAGAATGAGACATCTAATTGCTTTGGTCCAGTTTTTAGAAAAAGAGTAATCAAACCTATTGTAGGGCAAGAAAAACCATCATGAGTTTTTATCCATGCTTTCAATTGTTCATGGGAATCTTGATAAAGCTCTTGAAAAAGTAATAATTCATTAATGATCACATTATCTACACACATAAGATCAATGATTATTCCTTGTATAGTTTTTCATTTATACATCTGACAATGTAGAGATGACCATTGAGTGCATGTATAGTTGTGTCATTATGGGTGAAATCAATTATAGGTAACACAATGGTTTGACCCTTATGAGTTTGAACATCTATTAAACCAACCATGCAATCTACTTCCTTGTTTTTATTATTTTCATCACTCATATCATTAATCTTATCAACATTCATCTCATCATTCTTAACATCACATGTTTGCACAAATTTTGATGAATGGTTAGGCATTGGATTGGTAAAAATTTACATGTTTTGGTTAGGTGTGGCAACAAACTTATTCCCTTGGTCATTAACACCACCCAATTCGATGTGATCAAAATCAATGAGGTCTTGAACTTGATTTTTAAGGCACATGCATCATTCTATATCATGTCCATTTGTGCGATGACATTGACAAAATACACTTAGATTGAATTTTAGAGGTAAAGGTTTGGTTGTGTCCACAGGTTTGACAAGAGGCAATCGGATTAAGTTCTTACTCAAAATTTGTAACATGATCGGATGGAGAATGTTAGGTAGCTAGGTGAATTGCCTATCTTTTGGTCTAAATTGGTATGGAGTTGGACTTATAGCAGCAACTTGAGGTAAAATGTGGCTAGTTGTTTGAGGTGTATGAAACTTGATAAAACTTCTATTTTTCCTTTTGAATGATTGGTAGTTATTTTGGAAGTATGAATTCAAATTTATTAGTATGAGCCAATGAAGATGCATCTTCATAATGACTAATTGGGTTTTGATAGTCACAAAGAGCCATACATAAATATATGAAAGATGGAAATTTCATTAATAAGATTATATGGCTTATATCAGTTTGCAAGTTGTCAATGAATACTATATTTGAATATCTACATTAGGAAGAGTTAGATTTATTTGTGATAAAAGCAACTGATAATGGCTTATGAAATATGTGTTTTTTCCTCTCTTTTATTTGCATCTCATTAAATTAGGTAGGGAAAATTTAGGACTAATGTTCACTTGGAAATGATTGAGAAAAGTGTCAACAAGCTTGTTAAATGAATGAATTGAATTATTCAACAATGAACAAAACCATTCTAACGCCATGTCTTTCAATGACCTGTGAAAGATCTTAGCCAATAGCTTGTCCTCAAAGATGAAATCACTGCAAAAGGTTGTATATGCCGATATGTGATTGCTAGGATCCCCTTTACCATTGTACTTGTCAAACTGGGGCATCTCTATTTTTAGTGGCATTTGTGCCTTCAATATTTCAAATGATAATGGAATCCTTTTGAAATATTGTGATGGTTGTCCATTTTGGTTTTGGTTCAAAGTTGGGATTTTTTGTTGTAGTGAGGTTACATTTTGTAAAATTTGGTTGATGATGAAATCATTGGTTGACATGTTTTCGGAATATGGTGAATATGATGGAATTGTGTATATGCTTGGTGGGCTACTATGTTGCAAATTTATGAGTGGGGACGAAACTTGTGATGTGACATGAGAAGATCCAAAATCATAAGGATTTCCAGTGGAAAGGCCTATTTTTGGATTTATTCCAATACTTTTTGTGTTGTTGAAGCAACCGTTGGATTTGCTTATGTAGGAATAGCGGTTATAGTTGTAGGGAGGGAGACTTGGTTTCCTCCTTGACTTTGAGTGTATCCCAAAGTTTGATCACAACTAGCCATTGTAGGAAAATTATCATCAATTATATAGGCTAGGCTACACAAAACCTCTAATCCATGATCATCATTAATCACTTTCCTCATGTTGTCAATTATAGGAATTGTTGCACCAGTATAGTATTCAGTACTCACAAAGTCTTGAAGATTTTTTAAGTCCTTGTCTAGTTTTTCCAATTTTCCTTCGGGAACATGGGCAACCATAATCTCAACATCTATAAAGATAGGTGTTTGTAAGGTTGTCATTGGTATGATAGCATTAGGAATAGATTCCAAAATGGGTTAAGTATTGGCAACACTTTTCATGAAAGAGTTAGAAGACTCATGATCTACAACAGGTGTGAAACCAATGTTGGATGTCATAAGTCTAGAACTATTTCTACTAAAGTATTGGCAATAGGACACTAGGTTGTGAAACTCATACAAGTTCTAAAACACTAAGTGTACCCAAGACGGACACTAAACTGACAAACATACATAACGAAATAGCTAGAAACAAAAATCAGATAGGAGAAGCAAGTAGGAAACACAACAACAAAGATCTAACCAATATTGATGTTAGCCCTCTTTTCACTTAGTGTAATTTCCTTATGAATAGTTTTCTTCATGTAGAGCTCATTAATAAAGATAAAGGATGAACTACAATGTCTTTTAAAAATATGTATTTTTTAGTAATATATTTTTAATAATTACATATGTGGAATATTAGGTAAACTTAATGTTGATATTAAGTATTAAATTTAATTGTTTAAGATGATATCTACTTCATTGAATTTATTTATAAATGTGTAAAAGAGCAATCACCTATTTTTAATTATATTTTATTATTATTTTTAATGTAAATGTTAAATCTTGAATTTATCTATTTAGGATAATATTTTTTTTTCATGGAATGATTAGATGTTGTCAGCATAGAATTTTAAATCTCTTGGAGTGAGAAATGATGTCTCTACCATTATTTTACTCATAAGTTTGCTATATTGAGTAAGATAAGGACACAAATTCAAATGTATTTAAGAAATTAAAGCCTCACATAGTAGATGAATGAAAGTTGCTCATTAAGTCTCTAACTAATCTAACTAATCAATATGTTAATCACATCGTCTAATCATTGCATCAAAATGTATAAACACCTCATCAACTTTACATATGCAATAGTTCTCAACAATAACAAAGCAATTTCCTTAAGAATCTCATGTCCTACTATGACAAACTACACATTTAGAACTAGCATAATAATAAATGAAACCAAAAGAAATGTAAAAACAAGCAACTACCTACCTTATAAATCCTCAATATTGTTACATTTAGCATCCTAGATTTGCAGTCACCATCACCAATGGCTTTGCCAATATGAAAGGGGAGAACACTTATATCATATACATTCATAATTGACCAAAATATATCCTCCTTATCCACATAACCTCATGGTATAGGCTGAAACCATCTTCAATTGCTTAGGTAACTAAGGAATCACCACATGTCATTATGTCACATGCTCAAGGGTTGAGGTAAAGGGCCAAGTGGAGTAGACATGTGGAGGATAGCAATAGCTACAACACATGACCGCCCATCCAGATTGGGTGGTTAAGAGTTTGGCCACAAGTGTATTTGTCCACCCAAATTAAGCTTTTCACATTGACTAGTGTTTAAAATAGCTATAAAGAATTAAAACTCGGAGGTATAGGCGTTGGCTGTAAAAGTGACTCAATGCAGCTCCGAATTGATTTCGGAGTAGCACTGGTGTGCTGTTGGGCCCACTTGGACCGCTTCCATCAGCTGGGCTCCTCCTCCAGGGTGTTGTAATCGAAATCCAATACACGATAGTAGGACGAATGCGACTGCCTACCATATTTTCCACTAGCTACGATTCTTTCCATCATTGTGTGGAAAGTTTGTTCCTCAGCGTCACGTTCATTGTCGTTTGTCACATGCTAAAGCAGATTTTGGGTCTGAAAAACGTAGGGACGCTAGGACTAACATACTTTCCGTTCGTTAAAAGCCAGGTAACATACTTCCCGTTTGTTAAAGTTGATTTTGGGGCTTAAGAAAAACAATAGATTAACCTGGGTCCGATAATATTATAAGACAACTAATGTCAAGTTCCCTGAAGTCAATTTTTTCACAATGCAAAAGTCTAGCATTATGGGAATTTCTCTCTCCAAGTCAATTTTTTAGGAATTTCTCTCTCCAAGTCAATTTTTCCACAATGCAAAGGTCTGACACTTTTGGAATTTCTCTCTCCAAGTCAATTTTCCCACAATACAAGGGTCTGGCACTTTTGGAATTTCTCTCTTCAAGTCAATTTTCCCATAATACAAGTCTCACACTTTTGGAATTTCTCTCTCCAAGTCAATTTTTCCACAATGCAAAAGTCTTACACTTTTGGAATTTCTCTCTCCTCAATTAAATTCGGTTTTTTTTGCATTGATACAAGCAAAAGAATGAGTACAAAACAAAAGTCAGCCAAACAACTGCCAAAACAAAATACAAATACACACACAGTTATCACAAATCAGCGAAGGTCTGAACAGTAACAAGAGCAGCTCCAAGAAGCACAAAACAAAACAGATTTAGACTCTAAATTTCAACATTTGTTGCAGTTGTTTAGAACAAACAATATCATTTTTATGTAGCTGCAACAACTGAAACTAAATTCTCTTTTGGAATTTCTCTCATTGAACAAAATTTCCACACATATAATATTTTATTTTACAATAGAGACTTAAATCTATGCAATAAATTTTTTTTTTTTTTTAAGATCCATAAAAAAGTATTGATAGAGTAAAACTTGTTCTAACCTTAATAAGCCTTTGAGAATATTTAATTCTTCACATGTTAGTGTGTCTATAAGTATCTAACAATCTATTATATTTAGGGTGTAATTAATTAGTTATTTGAACCAATATCGGCTGGTTGAATTCAATCATATTTTTTTATTTATCGTTAAGTTAAAATAGGTAGAATTTAATCATTATTTTTAGTTAATTAGTTGTATAAATAATTTAAGAAATTTATTTAAATTATTAATTATGAAGTTTTTGGTTTCAATTATGTGGAAAGAGAAAATACAAATTCAAGCATCTATAATTTTCAATAGGTACATTATGTTGAGTATGTACTAGAGGAATCATTTGAAGTGGAGCCTCACCTTTTCTCTATCTTGAAGGTGTAACAAGTAGCGAATTTTTTTATTATGGTGATTGAGACATTTTGCACTGAGGTGTGAGTGTATGTTAGAATGGTTTTTGAAATAAGTAAATGTGTTTGTTGTGGAGGAGCTTTTGGTGTTTTCTCCCTCATTCTCTAATTTCCACTCCTTTCAATCATTATTTCTTGCACAGTTTAGAAGGGGAAATTCAAATTTGTTCTTCCCCTTATCTATTACAACTAATGTGAGTTTTTCTCTCAACCACGTTTTATATTTTCCAATGGTAGATTGGACAACACCCAATCCATCATCAAATATGTGTTGGCTACTTATATTGTGTGCAAAAAAATAATTAATGTAAAGTGCACATAACAAGCACATAATATTTTATTAGAAAATATTCTTGCTCAACCCCCATATAATTTCTCATGATCACATATGATAAATTATTTACCTCTTTTGTAGATTTGATGATTGTAAAATGTACTCTTGTGAGTTTCTTGAAAATATATCAAATTGTGGTGCAAGGTAAGTTGTTCTAGTACATCTATCCTATAGTTCCATTCGTTAGCATATTGAATTTTAAGGGCTTAGCCCACTTTTTCATCATTTACATAGGTGAAATGACATCATTTTCATAAATGGAAGTAAGTGTCAAAATTTAAAATGTGTCGTAGGACTCTAACTAGGTTTTCCAACACTTTGAATTGTAATAGAGACATAATATACCAAAACATGGAGATACATTATGGAAATGAAATAAAATTTATAGAGTATTATCTCATAATAACTTTTCACTATCAATTATCTTATTTTCTAGGTATGTGCAATAATAATACATTATATGGTGCATTAGAACCCAGTAATTGGCATAGGTAGGCCCCCTAGTAATCTAGTCTCCTTAAGCCTTCAATATAAGTTTAAGCCTAGTTCAAACACATGCAACCCTCATTTTAAGATTCAACATCTCAAAAATAACTAACCCCCATGATTCTTTAAATAACTTCAAACTAGTTGATGTCTGATCTCTCCTTATCTCTCGAAAAACCCAAAATTTACACTTAACTTTCTTTACATCTTTGTTGACATAAAACCTAAACTAGTAATTGAAATTGGGGTATGTGCAAGGAGAGAGGGGGCAAAAGGGGGTCTCAAGTGGTCACCTCTTTTTCTCAAATTTGGAAAGACTGACCTTGGAGGAGAAATGAAGATAGTTATACTCAAAATTTTAAGACACAACAACAACAAGAGTCGTAGTTCTCTTAATATATTTTCTAAACTACCATTTAAAATAAAATGTGGAGATTAAGGGGTTAAAAAGGGGGGAGCACAAAATTTTCTTTTGTTTTTGTCAAAAGAATATAATATAACTTTTGGTGTGCTCACCCTAAAATTTTAACATTTTTTTGTATTCAAAAACTCACTTCAATGAGAAATTTTTGTTGATTGCACTCGAAGGATGAGAGGGGGGTGAATCAATCTCCTCAAAAAATTAAGCATTTTTGGACCTTGACAATTTCACCACAATACGATCTTCTTTATCAAATCAAAACCTTTAAACAAGATAGTAACAAAGAAGGATATAACAATTTGAATCTTTAGCAACTTCAATAATTTGTTGCAATAAAATATATAGCAATCTTAGCCTTAATCAAATCAACAATAGTGAGAAAGAAACAATGAATGCACACATGCACAAGGAGACACCATATCTATGTGGGAAACTCAATGAGAGAAAAAAAATGATGATAGTTAACTCATAATATAAAGGCTCATTTCCTTAGAGAAAGATACAAAGGACTTGCAACACTAAAGCACCAACCAACTCTAGTAGAAAGATATAGAGGACTTGATGAGATTCATTTTCTCAAAGTTAGGTACAATTTTTTTTGTAAAGAAACAATATTTTTCAATAATTCACTTTGTTGACTAAGGTATTAAAGCACAATTGACCTTTCCTTTCATGCACTTTAGCACTATCTCTGTTGGATATTCAATATATTCAACACACTTGATTTTTCACAATTGTACACTTTTCCAAACTATTGCATCCAAAATGATCTTGAATTTATATCCACCAGAACACTTCAAAATTTCAATTAGGTCAGCCAAGAAGAAGATCAATAATAAATTCAACTAGTTGGCCACCAAAATATAATGTGGTCCTATCAAATATAGAGAAGACAAAATAAAATTAATACATCTTCCAATGTGATCCAGAATAATTCACACACTAGTGCACATCAACCTAAGTTGACATCAAGGAAACATGTAGATTAAACATTGAAGCGCATAATTGGTCACCCCAAAAAATTGCATCCAATTGAATTTATTTAATGTGATCCCAAATAGGATAGGCCAAGATCCAAATCTAACTTAACACATATTCAATTGTTGGTGCAAAATCTCAAATACATGGCACAAGAAAAGGAACAAGCCCTATAGACCAGATATCTACAAATAACCCAAAAAGCCAACTCAAGACATAATGCAACACCAAAATTGTCAATCAACATCATGTGGATCACATGGGGATGTTCCATGAACATCCAATAACACTTCTATACCCTTGCTTCATATTGTTATGCCATCAAAAATAAATGCAAATAAAATAGGAATAAAAATCTATGTTCTAGAAACACAATATGCTTAATCATGAGAAATAACATTAACATATCAGCTTCTGGACCACTTCATGACATGAAATTGGAAATAAGACACAATACAGACATTGAGAGCATATTCTTGAAGTCACAGGAGTAGAGATATCATTGTAGAGAAATGCAGAGCATTTCTTAGACCAATCAAGACAACCAAAAGCACTACCAACCTTCTGCGATTCATAGAAATCTCCTCGGCACCACAAGTGACCTACAAAGATAGGAGTGGAATATTTACAGAGTACTAAAATTTAATCCTAACTACAAGATCAAAACTTCAACAACAAAGTAATGCAAAGAATTCTACTAGATAACCTTCATTACAACTTCTTGAACTAGAAACCTTTACACAACTTGCCGAGGATAGAACATACTTTCAACAACACATATATTATGAAGAGTTCAACAGAGAGATCATAAGACATGTTGTAGAACTTCAATAACATCTCTCTATTATCATCCATGCTTCTAATCCTTGTATAAATATATCATTATAAAAAAAATCTACTAACAACAATAGTGCATTATACAACTTTTCTTGGAATGGAACAAAGCATGGCATCCAACCATGGACTTTTGCATCTCTTCTTTAAATAAACCATGACATCCAACAATGGAATTTTGAAAATCTTATTTAGATAAGGCATGATGTCCAACCATGTACTTATAGAAATCTTCTTTATATAAGGAATGCCATCCAACCATGGACTTCAATAACTCTTACATGCATCAATATTAGCCCAAACTAAATATAACAATGACAACCAATAATTAGTGTTGACATTAATGAGAACTACCAACAAACTCCTCAATGTTGAAATCAATGAAAACAACTGCCTATAATTATCTAGTACCATGTAGCTTATATATAATTATTTTGTTAATTTTTAATAAATATGATTTTTTTACTAATTTTCTAAGTGGACATATTATAAAAAATGTAAAATTGAACATTCTCCCCTCTAATGTTACTACGTAATGTGTTTGTGTTATTTTAAAGGAAAAATGACCCTCACCTTCTCCTTCTCTCTCTCTTCCCTCTCTACTTCCCTCCATTCTCTACCTCCTACTCTCTCTCTCCATCTCCCTTATCTCTCTCACCTATCTACCACCTACCATCTCTCTTTTTTACCCTCTCTCTCTCTATCTCTCTCTCATCTCTATCTCACCTATCCCTCTCTATCTTTCCTTCCCTCCCTCCCCTCTCTCATTTTCTCATTGCCTCCCAACTTTTCTCTATCTCACCATTCTCTCTTTATCCTACCCTCTCTCTCCTCTCTACCTCTCCCCCTCTCTTGTTGAACAAACAAATATACTCAAAGGGGGGTGAGTATATCATTACATTTTATCTTTAACAAATGTACCAATGATCATCAAAAAATATTTAAGAAGATTAGAAACATTAATGTACATAAGATAATGTCAAATTTATGTTGAAAACCTAGATGGAAAATTCACAATGAGAACAATTGTTTGGATCTTGCACCATAGAAAAATGGTCCTTTGACATTTTAATGGTCTTTTAGGCCTTTTCTCTTGATGCCTAGGCCATTTTTCTTTGATTTAATATTGTAATGCGGCTTGAACATTCACATTCGGTCCTTAAAATTCAAATTGTGGCATCTTGTGAAGGTGTTGTGGAGTGTTGTAAAACATTTCTACTATTTTCTAGACTAGCTATTCATTACAATTCACCTAAAAATCATCTTTTTATTCAGCATCAAGTCTTATTTTGAATTGTTGTAAAGTCTTGTAACAATATTTCATGCTTTTCTAGGCTAATTTTCACTATTTACACCTTTCTTATGCTTTATTTGAGCCCTTTATGCCCTTATAAGGCTTAATTAAGTGTCTTTTTGAATGTAAACCTGACAAACAACATTAAATGCAAGATAACTACTAACACTCACTTTCAAGTCCAAGGTGCGACCCATTCGCCATGCGTGGCGAATGAGTCCCTCTTGGCTCAAAATTCAAAATATTTCAAATTTTCTTTCAACTTTTTATTTAAAATCACCTTATGTCAGCTTATGATGAGGTATCATCGGGTTACTAAGGCACAAGTGTGTATAAATATGTGTTTTTCTCCTCATTTTACATCTCCTAACTCATTCAAGCAATCTCTTCATTCATTAAACATTCAATTAGCATTTGAGCACTTTGCATCATCTAATCAAGCATCAATCAAGCATTCAAGAGCAACCATTGTTATATCTTTAGATTTTCTTCAACAAGGGTTTTGTAATTTTATAGTATTTGCATGTTATTTGTTTATCATTCTTTGCCATTTCATCATTTTATTAAGGGTTTTATTACCAAAGTGGGATTTGACCAAGGAAAATCCCTATAACCTAACACTTAACCATTTTTCCCCTATTGCATGTGTGTTTTCAAACTTGTGCATACAGATTTGACAAGTTATTAGGTGTTGAAAAGTGTACAAGAAGTCAACAAAGTGATTCAAGTCAATCCTAACCTATTTCAAGCTTGGAGAAGACATTTTGTTTGTTTTCTACGGAATTAACTTCATCAACCTAACAAGCAAACAACCTCAGATCTGGTGCTACAGAATTGGTTCCTAATTTCTCAAAATTTTGGGAGAGGACTAATTTGGCATCAATGGCAAATGAGTCCCACCTTAAGGCTAGAAACCCAAATTTTGTCAGATTTTGGATCCCGACACTCAAAAACTAGCTTTCAACAGTTTTCAGCAAAAGTAGGACTGATTCACCATCAGTGGCGAATGAGTCCCACTGGTGATTTTTCAGTGATTTCAGATAGCATTCAAAATACTCTAGATTCATCATATAACCTCCAAGTGCACTCTGAATCAACCTTCTTCTTTTCTGTTTTGCATTTGTTCATCCGTAGTTCATGTTTGCATATCACATTATGTTTTCCAACATAGCATTTAATTCTTAGGTTTTGCATTCATAATCTCTCAAATAGATGATTTAATTGAACCTAGAACAGTGAATTTAGTCTAAATAACATCACACATTGCATAATTTAAGTGAACCTAGCTAGACTTTTGAGTGGGGTTTATCTCTCTCCTTTTAGGTGAAACATTCCTAAGAGTGCAAGAGTACCCTATAATCCCTACACAAAAATCTACGATTCAAATTGTGGTGCAAGGTAAGTTGTTCTAGTACATCTATCCTATAGTTCCATTCGTTAGAATATTGAATTTTAAGGGCTTAGCCCACTTTTTCATCATTTACATAGGTGAAATGACATCATTTTCATAAATAGAAGTGTCAAAATTTAAAATGTGTCATAGGACTCTAACTAGGTTTTCCAACACTTTGAATTGTAATAGAGACATAATATACCAAAACATGGAGATACATTATGGAACTGAAATAAAATTTATAGAGTATTATCTCATAATAACTTTGCACTATCAATTATTTTATTTTCTAGGTATGTGCAATAATAATACATTATATGGTGCATTAGAACCTAGTAATTGGCATAGGTAGGCCCCCTAGTAATCTAGTCTCCTTAAGCCTTCAATATAAGTTTAAGCCTAGTTCAAACACATGCAACCCTCATTTTAAGATTCAACATCTCAAAAATAACTAACCCCCATGATTCTTTAAATAACTTCAAACTAGTTGATGTCCACTCTCTCCTTATCTCTCAAAAAACCCAAAGTTTACACTTAACTTTCTTTACATCTTTGTTGACATAAAACCTAAACTAGTAATTGCGCTTAGGGTATGTGCAAGGAGAGAGGGGGAAAAAGGTGGTCTCAAGTGGTCACTTTTTTTTCTCAAATTTGGAAAGACTGACCTTGGATGAGAAATGAAGATAGTTATACTCAAACTTTTAAGACACAAAAACAACAAGAGTCGTAGTTCTCTTAATATATTTTCTAAACTACCATTTGAAATAAAATGTGGAGATTAAGGGGTTAAAAAATGGGGAGCACAAAATTTTCTCTTGTTTTTGTCAAAAAAATATAATATAGCTTTTGGTGTGCTCACCCTAAAATTTTAACATTTTTTTGTATTTAAAAACTCACTTCAGTGAGAAATTTTTGTTGATTTCACTCGAAGAATGAGAGGGGGGTGAATATGTCTCCTAAAAAAACTAAGCACTTTTGGACCTTGAAAATTTCACCACAATACAACCTTCTTTATCAAATCAAAACCTTTAAACAAGATAGTAACAAAGAAGGATATAACAATTTGAATCTTTAGCAACTTCAACAATTTGTAGCAATAAAATATATAGCAATCTTAGCCTTAATCAAATCAACAATAGTGAGAAAGAAACAATGAATGCACACATGCACAAGGAGACACCATATCTATGTGGGAAACTCAATGAGAGAAAAAAAATGATGATAGTTAACTCATAATATAAAGGCTCATTGCCAAAAAGAATTGCAAGAAGGCTCATTGCCTTAGAGAAAGATACAAAGGACTTGCAACACTAAAGCACCAACCAACTCTAGTAGAAAGATATAGAGGACTTGATGACATTCATTTTCTCAAAGTCAGATACAATTTTTTTTGTAAAGAAACAATATTTTTGAATAATTCACTTTGTTGACTAAGGTATTAAAGCACAATTGATCTTTCCTTTCACGCTCTTTAGCACTATCTTTGTTGGATTTTCAATATATTCAACACACTTGATTTTTCACACTCGTACACTTTTCCACACTATTGCATTCAAAATGATCTTGCATTTATATCCACCACAACACTTCAAAACTTCAATTAGGTTAGCCAAGAAGAAGATAAATAATTAATTCAACTAGTTGGCCACAAAAATATAATGTGGTCCTATCAAATATAGAGAGCACAAAAAAATTAACACATCTTCCAATGTGATCCAAAATAATTCACACACCAGTGCACATTAACCTAAGTTGACATCAAGGAAACATGTAGATTAAACTTTGAAGCGCATAATTGGTCACCCCAAAAAATACCTCCAATTGAATTTACTTGATGCGATCCCAAATAGGATAGGCCAAGATCTAAATCTAACTTAACACATATTCAATTGCTGATACAAAATCCCAAACACATGGCACAAGCAAAGGAACAAGCACTATCAACTAGATATCTACAAATAACCCAAAAAGCCAACTCAAGACACAATGCAACACCAAAATTGACAATCAACATCATGTGGATCACATGGGGATGTTCCATGAACATCCAATAACACATCTATACCCTTGCTTCATATTGTTATGCCATAAAAAATAAATGCAAATAAAATAGGAATAAAAATCTATGTTCCAGAAACACCATATGCTTAATCATGAGAAATAACATTAACATATCAGCCTGTGGACCACTTCATGACATGAAATTGGAAATAAGACACAATACAGACATTGAGAGCATATTATTGAAGTCACAGGAGTAGAGATATCAATGTAGAGAAATGCAGAGCATTTCTTAGACCAATCAAGACAACCAAAAGCAATACCAACCTTCTGCAATTCATAGAAATCTCCTCGGCAACACAAGTGACCTAAAAAGATAGGAGTGGAATATTTACAGAGTACTAAAATTGAATCCTAACTACAAGAACAAAAATTCAACAATAAAGGAATGCAAAGAATTCTCCTAAATAACCTTCATTGCAGCTTCTTGAACTAGAAACCTTTACACAACTTGCCGAGGATAGAACATACTTTCAACAACACATATATTATGAAGAGTTCAACAGAGAGGTCATAAGACATGTTGTAGAACTTCAATAACATCTCTCTATTATCATCCATTCTTCTAATCCTTGTATAAATATATCATTATAAAAAAAATCTACTAACAACAATAGTGCATTATACAACTTTTCTTGGAATGGAACAAGGCATGGCATCCAACCATGGACTTTTGCATCTCTTCTTTAAATAAACCATGACATCCAACCATGGAATTTTGAAAATCTTATTTAGATAAGGCATGATGTCCAACCATGTACTTATAGAAATGTTCTTTATATAAGGAATGCCATCCAACCATGGACTTCAATAACTCTTACATGCATCAATATTAGCCCAAACTAAATATAACAATGACAACCAATAATTAGTGTTGACATTAATGAGAACTACCAACAAACTCCTCAATGTTGAAATCAATGAAAACAACTGCCTATAATTATCTAGTACCATGTAGCTTATATATAATTATTTTGTTAATTTTTAATAAATATGATTTTTTTACTAATTTTCTAAGTGGACATATTATAAAAAATGTAAAATTGAACATTCTCCCCTCTAATTTTTTGGAAGCTAATTGAGAATAATTTTTTTTAAATGTACAAAGAATAGAGTCCAGTCTATAAAATTATCATTTGTTTCAAATTTCAACAAACAAGAAAACATGAGACGAAAATACCATATATAGGTTTTTGACAAAAATGCAGAGACTACGAAAAGAAATTAAAGATCAAAACCCTAAAATATTTGAAATGTAAAAATATTGAATAGTTAGAAAGCTACAAAAGATCTCAATGTTACTACGTTATTTTTTTGACTTGACATTAAAACACATGAATACCAAAGGGGAGCACAATCACTTGATTGTGTCATTTTTTTTATATTTTACAAAAATATGTATTTAGATGTTGAAATTTTAGTCCAACCCATTGGGTTGGAATCCCAAGATAAATCCAACACTAAGAGTTGGAAAATACCAAAGCTGAAAATAATGTGAGCACACTATAATATGCTCACATTAATTTTTGTACTAGATTTTAATAATGTGTTTGTGTTATTTTAAAGGAAAAATGACCCTCACCTTCTCCTTCTCTCTCTCTTCCCTCTCTACTTCCCTCCATTCTCTACCTCCTACTCTATCTCTCCATCTCCCTTATCTCTCTCACCTATCTACCACCTACCATCTTTCTTTTTTACCCCTCTCTCTCTCTATCTCTCTCTCCTCTCTATCTCACCTATCCCTCTCTACCTTTCCTTCCCTCCCTCCCCTCTCTCTCACTTTCTCATTGCCTCTCCACTTCTCTCTATCTCACCATTCTCCCTTTATCCCACCCTCTCTCTCCTCTCTACCTCTTCCCCTCTCTTGTTGAACAAACAAATATACTCCAAGGGGGGTGAGTATATCATTACATTTTATCTTTAACCAATGTACCAATGATTCTCAAAAAATATTTAAGAAGATTAGAAACATGAATTTACATAAGATAATGTCAAATTTATGTTGAAAACCTAGATGGAAAATTCACAATGAGAACAATTGTTTGGATCTTGCACTGTAGAAAAATGGTCCTTTGACATTTTAATGGTCTTTGAGGCCTTTTCTATTGATGCCTGGTCCATTTTTCTTTGATTTAATGTTGTAATGTGGATTGAAAATTCACATTAGGTTCTTAAAATTCAAATTACATGGCATCTTGTGAAGGTGTTGTGAAGTGTTGTAAAACATTTATTCTATTTTCTAGACTAGCTATTCATTACAATTCACCTAAACATCATCTTTTTATTCACCATCAAGTCTTATTTTGAATTGTTGTAAAGTTTTGTAACAATATTTCATGCTTTTCTAAGCTTATTTTTACTATTTACACCTTTCTTATGCTTTATTTGAACCATTTATGCCCTTATAAGGCTTAATTAAGTGTCTTTTTGAATGTAAACCTGACAAACAACATTAAATACAAGATAACTAATAACACTTACTTTCAATTCCAAGGTGGGACCCATTCACCATGGGTGGCGAATGAGTCCCTATTTGCTCAAAATTCAAAATATTTCAAATTTTCTTTTGAATTTTTATTTAAAATCACCTTATGTCAGCTTATGATGAGGTATCACCGGGTTACTAAGGCACACGTGTGTATAAATATGTGTTTTTCTCCTCATTTTACATCTCCTAACTCATTCAAGCAATCTCTTCATTCATTAACCATTCAATTAGCATTTGAGCACTTTGCATCATCTAATCAAGCATCAATCAAGCATTCAAGAGCAACCATTGTTATATCTTCAGATTTTCTTCAACAAGGGTTTTGTAAGTTTATAGTATTTGCATGTTATTTGTTTATCATTCTTTGCCATTTCATCATTTTATTAAGGGTTTTATTACCAAAGTGGGATTTGACCAAGGAAAATCCCTATAACCTAACACTTAACCATTTTTCCCCTATTGCATGTGTGTTCGCAAACTTGTGCATGCAGATTTGACAAGTTATTAGGTGTTGAAAAGTGGAAAAGAAGTCAACAAAGTGTTTCAAGTCAATCCTAACCTATTTCAAGCTTGGAGAAGACATTTTGTTTGTTTTCTACGGAATTAACTTCATCAACCTAACAAGTAGACAACCTCAGATCTGGTGCTACATAATTGGTTCCTAATTTCTCAAAATTTTGGGAGAGGACTAATTTGGCATCAGTGGCGAATGAGTCCCACCTTAAGGCTAGAAATCTAAATTTTGTTATATTCTGGATCCCGACACTCAAAAACCAGCTTTTAATAGTTTTCATCAAAAGTAGGACTAATTCACCATCAGTGGCGAATGAGTCCCACTAGTGATTTTCAGTGATTTTGGATAGCATTCAGAATACTCCAGATTCATCATATAACCTCTAGGTGCACTCTGAATCAACCTTCTTCTTTTCTGTTTTGCATTTGTTCATACGTAGTTCATGTTTGCATATCACATTATGTTTTCCAACATAGCATTCAATTCTTAGGTTTTGCATTCATAATCTCTCAAATAGTTGATTTAATTGCACCTAGAGCATTGAATTTAGTCTAAATAACATCACACATTGCATAATTTGAGTAAACCTAGCTATACTTTTAAGTGGGGTTTATCTCTCTTCTTTTACGTGAAACATTCCTAAGAGTGCAAGAGTACCCTATAATCCCTACCCAAAAATATACAGTTCATTTTGGTGAACCTATATAGTGATCGCTTTACGTTTCTCAATTTTATTTCATATTGCATCATAGACTTCATTTGCGTCAACATTCAATTAGGGTATTGTCTTTTTTTTTGCATGCTAGGGTTTCTCATATTGCATTAGTGAAAGACTCATTTAGATTTCATTTTTCCATATCATATCATTAAAAAAATTGAAAAATTGCATATGCATCCTTCATTGGCATCTAAAAAGCATTTTAATCATTTTAATTTTTCTAAAAAACACAAAAAAAATTCATAATTAGACTCATTCGCCACCTTGGGTGAACCAGTTCACCTACATATTTTAGATTGCATTTTTAGGCATCTTTCCGGGCATTTACTACATTTCTATTCTCTATTGTTATTTCTCTTTTTTAGTTTTCATAATTTTAATTATTTTCATTGTGCACTCCTAGATTACATTGCATTTACATTCACCCCATCTTTTGTGGTACTTGTATGAGTGTTTGGTGCCCCATTGATAATACTTTAGTGAGACGAAGTTCTAGACTCATGGCTTTCCGCGATAGCACTTTCGTTGTGGACCTTGGGATCTCCAGAGCTCCTACTCCTAGTATCGACAATGGTGCATTAGACATGGATACTACCACTTTTATGCCTTCCCCTTTCCATCCAATGAATGTTGACACACAAAACACTTCCATTCCACAAGAAAAATTCATCACTATTCACGAATATTTTGCACATTTACAACAAGACTTGTCTCTTGGAAACATTTCCACCACTACCATGCCTACAATAGGCAACCTTCATCGTTTGCTTGAAAGTAATGATGTTCTACAAGTTATGAAACAAATAGGTGAGATATACAATAAACATGCTCCTTCCACATCCCAATCAGGAAACATAGTTTCAAGCCAAGGAGGATCTCACATTCCTCCCCCTTCAACCATAGCATCCATACCAACTGATACCACTCCTTAAGTTACAACAACTATGCAACAGGTTAGTCATGTGGCTCCCTCTTTCATAATTCCAACTAGCATTCCTACTTCTCTTGTGGCATCGCATATTCCTTCTTCCACCTTTACCCCTCTTAATGTCCCTTTCACTTCCCCTAACATTACATACACTCCATCACCATTTTCAATTCCACCTCATACCACTTACACCAATCCCATCATTACACAACTCTTTAACACAGTCTCATCCATGCAACAACAACTCTCCACCATTATCCAAAGCTAAAATGCTCCACCAACATACCATGTTCATAGTAGTCCATTATCCTTAGAGATCTTACACACCCAGATGCCACAAGGAATTGAAATTCCTAGGATTGAGAAATACAGAGGTAAAGGAAACCCTACTAATCATGTAAATACTTATACAACCTTGTGTAGTGACTTTGTCCTCGATGATAAGCTGTTAGCCAAAAATTTTCCTAGGACCTTGAAGGACATTGCATTAGAGTGGTTTTCAAACTTACCCAATCATTCCATCCAATCATTCAATGAACTTGTGGATGCATTTATAAGTCATTTTCAATTTCATATGACCCCTAAAAAGATAATGGTTGATTTAATGTGTTGTAGACAAAATGCCGATGAAAATGTAATTGAATTCATTTCACGTTATCAGTCGTTATATGCTCAAGTTTAATGTCAAAATTCCTAATTCACATCTGCAAAAGATGTTTATTGAAAACTTGCACACCCATCTTTAGGATAAGTTAACTATGATGAAATTTCCTTCATTTATGCATTTATGCAAAAACCTTTGTGAATATCATAACTCAATTTCAAGTTGTGATTCAAAGTGCACTTCTAACTAAGCTGAGAAATCTGAGCAAAACAACCAAAAAAATGCACAAAACTTTAGAAAATTGAATAGAGGCTTTTTACAGTTCAATCTACCTTCTCTATAGCCAACCCAACATGTTTAGAGTCAAGTAGTAGCTGTTAAAGCAGTGGTGCCCTATACCTATGGGGACCTGAAGAGACAATTTACTCCCTTACCTGATACCCTCCATAATATAATGAACCAATTAATCCAACAACAAATGATCACTTTACCTATCATTAAACCAATTGATACCACCCACCTTTAAACCAAATGCTTATTGTCATTTTCATTGCCAAAATGGCCATGACACTAAATAATGTAAGCATATCAAACAGTTAGTTCAAGACCTCATTGATTCTAATCGTTTGTCCATTGCGGGTGTTAATGATCAAGGTAATAAGTTTGTTGCACCCCCTAACCAAAATTTACAAATCTTTACCAACCCCATGCCTAAGTTCACAATGTTTCATTTGTCAAGGCTAGTGAACCTTCAATCCCTCAAGTTATGAAAATTGATACAAATAATGAACAACATGATATAATTCCAAATGTTACCCAAGTTACTCCTATGGATGAACTTGTGGGTGTGATAGATGTTATCCCAGTCATAAGGGCCCAACCAACAAAAATCTTGATATAACTTTTTCTTCCAAATATATACTTAAAAAGCTTCTTGATGGTCCTCTTTACATAGCCAGTCGAATCTATGATAATCCCACCAATAGGATATTAATAGATCTTTCCTGTGATGAGAATGTGATCATAGAAGAATTTTTAGTATTACATGAGTTGTATCAAGATGATTATAACAAACCAATTGTATGGATTAAAACATATATTGGTTTTGTGTGCCCTACGATTGGATTGATCATACTCCCTTACAAGTAGGACCTAAAAATTTGGATGTACCATTTTATATTATTCCACAATCGAATTAATTTCATCTATGGTTAGGCCATTCATGGCTTCGCTCAATGAAAACGGTCCCTTCGGTTGTTCACAAATGTTTGAAGTTTCCACATGGCAATGAAATATTTACCGTAAACCATAGTGGTTTTAATCCATTTTCCTCTAAAGGTAATTTTTTCCTAGAGGCTTTTTGGCCTGAACCTATGGAACCCATCACCCCTCATAAGGATTTTTTTCATAGCCTATCAAAAGTTCAAAGCCAAATGCATAGCCAAATTGTCTCTTTGTAGCGTGTTACCGTCCACTTCTACTCCTCCTATCTTAGATGAAACCATTCTTTAGCCTAAGTCTAACATTGAACAAACCATACAACCTCATGAGCACCCAACCATAGACACTTCCCCTCCATCGTTTAAATGTCCAAGAGAAAATGAAACCAATCCCATCATGCCTCCACACATTGAACAAGTGTATAAATCCAAAGAGAAAGTGAGTTACCCATCTTCTTCAATTTCTTCCATTCTTCCCCTTCTAGAAGAAATGGAACCTATGTTGGATCAACCTTCCCTTACACCTCAACAACTTCAAAATAAAATAAAATGAAACCACTGTGCTAGGGAGCGTAGGTGTCGTTGTCGTCTCCTTGCTCATCAGTCTCAAATGGAAGAAAACAAAAAACACCAAATTCTTCCTATGATAGAAGCAATAGATGACCACCCTCTTTCACCTAACCCGCCACAACATAACATAGTCGAGCCCTCACAGCAAAATGAACCAATCCAACAACCACAACTTTTGATACACCCCTCCTTGGGGATTACCCTTCACCCTCCCATCGTAATCAACCTTGATGATGATGATGATGAGGAGATCACAAAAATAGATGAAGAAGTTCATAACGATCTAAACTCTTTATTTTCATCTACCATGAGCTTAAATGATAAATCTTCTCCACCAAGTGAAGAACCTGGTACATATCCTAGTTTGGCACTTGCAATTCTTCCTTTGGATAGTCAACTACCCTCACAATATACTGAACATGATTAGGAGGTGGATGACTTGTTAGATGGTTGAATCATATTCTCCTTACTAGCCTTTTATATTCATTTTTATTTTAAGTGTATTGTGTTCCCCCATATCGTGTGTTTGATGTTCTATCTCTTTGTACACTTCTTCCATTTGTACCTCTATTCTTCTATATGTCATACTTTATCTTTTACTTTTTTCCTTTTTTTTTGTGTTCTCTTTTTGGGGATGACACAAAGTGTTGAGATGCCCTATGTCTCTTCCATGCTGACCCAAAATGTCCCTTTTCCTTTCACGTTATCTTTTCTTGTGTTTTTTTCTTTTGGGGATGATGCAAGGTATTGAGACCAAAATATCTCCTTCATGTTGACCCAAAATATTTTCCTTTTCTTTTTCCTTCATTTTCATTTTGCTTGTGTTCTCCTTTTGGGGATGACACAAAGCGTTGAGACCGAAATGTCTCTTCCATGTTGACCCAAAATGAACTTTGTTTTTCTTTTCTTTTTTCTCTCTTTCTGTCATTCTTCTAGTTCTATGTGCTTTGGGGAATGATGACAATTCCAAGCTCTTTAATAAAAACATTACATCAATGAACACACTGACCCCAAATCCATAGATCCCTTATGTGCTTGGTGTCTTACTTTTTGGGGGAAAATCCATTTCTTCTATTTTCTCTTTTTTTTACATGAAGCAACCTAACTTAGAAACATATGACTTGGCATAGGGGATTTCCAAGTTGGCTCTCATGTCTTGTTTTTCTTTTTTCATTTTTCTTCCTTCGCTACTTTAAAGTAATTGCTCACAGCACAGTGTGTAGAAATTCCTCCAAAGTGGGGAGCATACATTGGCATCATTTCATTTTCATTTTTTGTTCTTAGTGTAGCCTTGTCACTTCATACGATGCATTCGTTACTTTGTAGATGACATTAGGTGTGATGTTCTTCATAAGTGTGATCTATCTTAGCACATTACATTCCTCTTAGTGGCCTAATGCGATGCACTGCATCCCATAAGTTGTGAATATTCTATTATTTTATTGGTCCTCTCTTGGAGACATTAGACACAATGTTCCCTAAGTTAAAGACCTCTCATGAACTAAGCAAGACTCCTTTGAACATATTTTACATTTTACATGTTACATTTTTTCATTTTACATTTTTTTCTAGTGCCTTGCATAATACAACTTGCATGCCTATGGTACCTTTTCTCTTTGTTCATGAGTTATAAGCATACAAAACTTTGCTTGTCTCATGAAGCATGAACCAACATTTTCCTTTGTGGTGCCTTGTTAAAGTTATTAGGAGGTATAACTTTGATATGGTTGAGTGGGAAGCCCATTCAGCGGCACAACTTTCCCCATAGCCACCTTTGTGTTTGTGAATGCATGCCAACTAGTGTATGTACTTCACCCTTTTGGGTTTTCTCACCCGACAGACCACCACGAGTTTTGTTGCCCTAGAGTGAGTATGCATTTTCTTTTTCAAACAAACAGCCTAGATATAAACCACAACTAGTTAGACAGATGATCAAAGCCTAATTCAATTTCCCTTGCACATGTGTGTTCCTTTGTTCTTATGTTTAGTTTACCATCATGGAATCTTCATCCTAGGGGCTTGATCATCCCTCTTGATCGTTGTCATTCCATCTTGGTAATGTAAGTTCATTGAGACCTCTCTCTCGATATTCATGGCTACTTTAGTGTGAGTTTGAAGCAAGTTCATCCTCTCACTAAAGTGGGGGCTAAATGCACCATAGAAAAATGGTCCCTTGACATTTTCATGGTCTTTTAGGCCTTTCCTCTTGATGCTTGGTCCATTTTTCTTTGATTTAATGTTATAATGTGGCTTGAGAATTTGTATTAGGCCCTTAAAATTCAAATGATGGCATCTTGTGAAGGTGTTGTGAAGTGTTGTAAAACATTTCTACACTTTTCTAGACTCTATTCCTTACAATTCACCTAAAAATCATCTTTTTATCATCATCAAGTCCTATTTTGAAGTGTTGTAAACTCTTGTAACAAGATTTCACACTTTTCTAGGCTTATTTTCACTATTTACACCTTTCTTATGCTTTATTTGACCCCTTTATGCCCTCATAAGGCTTAATTAAGTGTGTTTTTTAATGTAAACCTTACAAACAACATTAAATGCAAGATAATTCCTAACACCCACTTTCAAGTCCAAGGTGGGACCCATTCACCATGGGTGGCGAATGAGTCCCTCTTGGCTCAAAATTCAAAATATTTCAAATTTTCTTTTGGGTTTTTTATTTAAAATTACCTTATGTCGGCTTGTCATGAGGTATCATCAGGTTAATAAGGCACAATTGTGTATAAATATGTGTTTTTCTCCTCATTATACATCTCCTAACTCATTCAAGCAATCTCTTCATTCATTAAGCATTCAATTAGCATTTGAGCACTTTGCATCATCTAATCAAGCATCAATCAAGCATTCAAGAGCATCCATTGTTCTATCTTTAGATTTTCTTCAACAAGGGTTTGGTAAGTTGATATCATTTTCATGTTATTTTTTAATCATTATCTTCCATTTCATCATTTCATTAAGGGTTTGATTACCAAAGTGGGATTTGACCAAGGCAAATCCCTATAACCTAACCCTTAACCATTTTTCCCCTAAATAAATTGCATGTGTGTTTGCAGACTTGCGTATGCAGATTTGAAAAGTTATTAGGTGTTGAAAAGTGGAAAAGAAGTCAACAAAGTTTTTCAAGTCAATCATAACCTATTTTAAGCTTGGAGAAGACATTCTATCTATTTTTTGCAAAATTAACTTCGTCAACTCGACAAGTAGACAACCTTAGATCTAGTGCTACAAAATTGGTTCTTGATTTCTCAAAATTTTGGGAGAGGAATGATTCACCATCAGTGGTGAATGAGTCCCACCTTAAGGCTGGAAATCTAGATTTTGTCAAATTTCGGATCCCAACACTTAGAAACCAGCTTTCAATAGTTTTCATCAGAAGCAGGACTGATTCACCATCAATGGCAAATGAGTCACACTAGTGATTTTTAGTGATTTCTTACATCATTCAGAATACTCCAGATTCATCATCAGACCTCTAGGTGCATTCTGAATCATCCTTATTTTTTGTTTTGCATTTTGTTATACCTAGTTCATGTTTGCATATCACATTGTGTTTTCCAACATAGCATAATTCTTAGGTTTTGCATTCGTAATATCTCAAATAGTTTATTTAATTACATCTAGAACATTCGACTTAGTCTAAATAACATTGTATATTTCATAATTTGAGTGAACCTATCTAGACTTTTGAGTGGGGTTTATCTCTCTCCTTTTAGGCAAAACATTCCTAAGAGTGCAAGAGTGGCCTATAAGCCCTACCCAAAAATAAATGGTTCAGATCTACTACCCAAATCTAGTCTCATAAGAATAATGAGATCTAACTGAACTGAAGGAAATATGGTGATCCACCTTTTAGGAGATGGAACAAACATAATGGGGGCATATTGCACTCTGGTTCATGAAAGGAAACCATAGAAGAAAAAAAATAATGATTCAATTGAGAGAAGGGGTTGCTACAAATTCTCCTTAGGTGTGATTAAAAATGGGTTTCACCACTTAGAAAAAAAGAGATGTAAACATGAATAAACTAAACCCTAGAAACTTAGAATATGAGAAATCAAAAAGCAAAACAAAAAGATACATAAAGGTACTTGGAGAATTAGAGATGAATAAGAAATGATTGAAAACACTAAAATTTGTTGCTTTTGATGTGTATTAGGAATCATATTCCAGACTAGGAGATTTAGTCCTAGTTTAGGGTTTCTAGGAAAAAAATGGAATCGTATAGTGACAACTTAGAATCCACTTAAAAATTTGTAAAATGCCAATACCAAGACTCATACACCCAAGGTGGCGATTTAGTCCCATTATGATTGTTTGAAAAGTTAGGATATGAATCTATTATCCTATCTTTTGCACTTCCTTCCTATGTTTTCCAAACTTTGCTTCTAGATCCAAACCTACTAAAAATCTGCCAAAAAAATATTGTGTTGATTTTCTTATAGAGGGTTTTCCTCAGTCAAACCCTTAGTTTGGTAATTAAACCTTGACAGAAAGAATATATATTGAAAGGAAATGTGTGTGAAAAGTCATAATTTTAAGTGTATCTAAGATTAAGAAATCTAGAATGCAACAAACCCTACACTAATGTGCTAGAATATAATGCATGAATGAAACATAAATATGATGACTCACTTTGGAAGATCTCTAATCACCCTAATAAGACATAATAATGCATGTACATTCCTTTAGGTAGAAATTAGAATGATAATGGAAGATGGAATCACTAAGAAAACAAGTCATCAATCTTGGATCAATGGGTAGTTGCATCTCCCCAGCCTAGAATCCATCATGATTATCCATAGACGACCATCATCAATCCTTGATAACACTTGAGCTTGAAATTAAAGTGAGCTTGAAGACCTACAAAAACACTATTATACTACCCCAAGGCTTCAATATTTGCTTGCTTCTTACTCTTGAATACTTGAAACTCTCTCTTGCTTGAAAACTCTAGGTTGCTTCGGTAAAATTGCTAAATAGTTTGAATAATGATTGAAACCTTAGTTTTTATAGAAATCTCATCTAATTTACCATTTGTACACGTCCAATTTGATCACTTCCATATGATCAAATGCGTCCCCTTATTCATCTACTTGCTCATCCCCTCTGTCAAGCCAGTTGTTTAATTAATACCCTGCATCTTCCACAAGGGTCCTAAAGTATTTAATTTAATACTTTACCCCTCTTCTTCCTCTAAATTAAATAAATATACCCTTTTATCTAATCTAGTCATATTCCCCTTTTTGATTTAAAATTCATTTTTTAATTCCTCTTTTCTCTCTCATAGTCACATCCTCCAACTTTTGCAAGTTGGTCTCTAATCCATCTTAATTACTTCATCTTCTTCTAATTAACTGGGGTTAGCATGTGCACACCCTTAATCATCATTAAGGTCACATCCTCCATAATTTCCCACTTGCTTCTAATGAGTCATTCGTCCATCTAACTGAGTGCTTGCACAACCTTAATTAGTTGATTAGCCTAACCTAATCCTCCCCCCACTTATGGCATGTGTCCTTAAGTCAACCTTATTAAAGGCTTTCTCCTTTTGGACAAGGCACTCCACTTCCCCATGTGAATTTTTAATTCACCTTTTAATCCCCCAAGGCACCCAAAAGGAATTTTTAATTCCTTCACTTCTCCCCACATGTCCTTCACTTATTCTTTATTCTTTTCCATCTCCCCATGAGAATATTTGAGGAATTTTTAATTCCTCACATGACCTCTCACCCACATGGGGACAAGGACCTCCTTTATGAGGAGATCTTGTCCAATCCCAGGTACTTTACCCCTCTCCATGTCATGTCCTTCTCCTTCCACCTCATGTCCACTTCACCTTTTAGGGCTATCTCACCCACCACATGTCAAGATGTGAGGGCTTGTGAGTTCTCAACTCACCTTGGCCCTACATCTTGATATTTGGTGGCTCAATCTTGACCGTCCATTTCCCCTAGGATTTCCCAAAAATCCTATAAATACCCCCTCTTTTCTCTCATTTTGGGAGATCATTTGTACTAGCCAAACTCTTAGTTTTGTTTCTCAACCAACACTTAGCTATTTTCATGTTTCCAAGCATCATTTGCATCTCGCATCTCATCTTGTGCCATCCAAGGAGCATACACATCAAAGATCAAAGGGCCAACCAAAGGATCGACTCAACGCAAGGTATAAAGTTCCATTTCGTTGCTTTGTCTTGCATTATTTCCAACTTAGGCTAATCTTGAGGTGTAGGTTGTTTAAGTTGTTTATTTGCACTCTTTCACTTGTTGCTTGATTTCTAACACTCACATTCGACCTATCACATTTCTGGCACGCCCGGTGGGACCCACAAATGGGTCTCTTTCTTTCACATTTGCTATTTTTGCATTTTTGTAGGTCCAGGTTACAGTGGCGGACTGGTCCTCCTGCATGGCGGTGGTCCTGGAGTGGCGGACCTATCCTGGGGTGGCGGATTTGGTCACAGAGTGGCAGATCTATCCTAGAGTGGAGACCTATCCTACAGTGGCGGACCTGTCCCGGTGCAGTGGCGGACCTATCCTAATTCACTGGCGGACACGTCCGAAGTGGCAAACCTGTCCTGAGGTGGTTGTCCCTGCAGTGTGGTGGACCTATCCTCCAGAAGGTAAAAATTTCAAGTTTTCCCGAATTGTCTTTTGGTAAAATAGGAACATAGTTTAATTAAAGGGGTGTCAATAAACCTTGCTTGGCATGTTTGGGAAGGCTATTTGACGTATCCAATCCCCTTGCACCATTTGGCGATCCTGGGTGACGAGAAATCATAGCTTTCCAAGTCCTTTTGAGTCACCCTTTTTCACTTTCTTAGTGGGACCTGCTTGGGGATTTCATCACCCCAAGGGACGATTCCAACCACCGTCGATGGGGTATATAAAGGGGGAAGCCAGCTATACCCCAATCAACCACGTTGTAATTGGTGAAGCGTCGGGATGGCGTGAAAGAATTGGTCCGAGCCTCTAGTATCTGGCTAAGGTTCCCGACTCACGCTTGTGGGTTGGTGTTCACGGTTTGGGTGTCATGTACCGGGTGTATATCGAGGACTCCTTAGAAACCATGTGCATCCTAGAGTAGAAGACTTTGTCGACCATACCCATTTCTACTAATCTTAGGGTTGTGCTGTTTGAATTGTCTTTCTTATGCAAAAACCAGTGATTATCAATTTGGCCAAGTCTTTTTATGATTGCTACAATTTGGGTCCTTTGCCTTTGCCATCCATCAAAAAATCAAGCTTAAGCTTATCCTTTGGCGGACTTGACCTTATCCTTTGGCAAACCTGTCCTCGTGCTGTGGCAGATCTGTCCTAGTGCAGTGGCGGACTTGTCCCTGTGTAGTGGCAAACCTATCCTAGTGCAGTGGCAGACCTGTCCCTGTGCAGTGGTGGACCTGTCCAAGTTCAGTGGCAGACCTATCCCTGTGCAGTGGCAAACTTGTCCCAGTGCAGTGGCGGACCTGTCCCAGTGCAGTGGCAAACCTGTCCTAGTGCAGTGGCGGACCTGTCCCAGTGCAGTGGCGAACCTATCCAAGTGCAGTGGTGGATCTATCCTTTTGCAGTGGCGGACCTGTCCCTTTGACCATCCTATACCATCATTTGGCATTCATTGTCCCTCTGTTTTGAACACCGAAACGATCATTTAGCATCTAAAACAAACATCTGAACGTTCGTTCTGAGTCCCCATCCCTTCGTTCTAAGGGTCATTTGTCCTTAATAGTCTTTTGCTTGTTTTGAGAGCCATTCATCTATCTTGAGACACTCCCCATCTGTCCTAAACACGCTTTCATCTCTCCGTTATTCCCTATAAACCCCGTTGGAGTTGTCATCCAAGTTGACCTAGGTATTCATCCCTAATCACAATCATCATAGCTGGCTTAGGATCGCTACCCATCTTAGGTCAGTTATCCTTTTCGACCCAATCAATCTGCTTCTATCTCAAGTTGGATTCGGTGTCGTTATCATACATCCACCTTTCAATCAATACCTAGTGTTACCAAGGATCCCTCTTAAACTCAGTTGTGGATCTTGGTCTTCATCATACTTATCATCAATTCAATCCTAATCATCAGATTAATCCAATCCCTACACCATCAAACCTATTTGGATCACAACCTGAAATCTAGGTTAATCCAACATCTACCGATCAATCCAATATGATCCCATCAAGCCAATCCACATCGGCCTAATCAATCATCGTCAACTAATCTTTCACCAAAATCAAATCAATATCTCATCATCAAGGTGTTTTTAATATCTTGATCGACCTCATCATCTTGCATGCCCGTTCAGACTCGATCACAGGCAAAGAAAATGGCCGACCAACAAGCCCTGAATGCCCAGTCGAACAACCCACAAAATCCCACCAACACAGTCATCATCTCGTCAGATCCGAACTATGGTGCTAATATCCCTCATTATCCCCACAACGGCACCTTGTCACAATCCAATGCGGATGGTTAAAACACGTCGCCACCTGGGGAGGAAAACATGGCCGATCAACCCTAACTCACATTCGAGGAGCAGTTTAGCAACCCAGTTATTGCACAAATGACGGAGCACCTTCTCGAAAGACATGGTGACCAAATCTTGGCTCACTTGATTGACAAAGGTGTCAAGCTACCGTCAGGTGTCGACTTATCTACGTATGGCACCTTAACATCTAACGTACCCCAAGGTTCACATGACATCTCCAGTAGCTCGTATGTCCCCAACGTTCCTTCCATAGAAGGTTGGCATCAACCTGAATTTGGCAACGCAGTCCTATATCCAGTTGGAAATCCCACACATCCCACCATCTCGGTCACGGGAGCACCTCAAACCATTGATCCCAATGATCCTTATGCCTATGGCATGCCGCAAAACATCCCGCAACCACAACCATTAATGCTACCGGCACCGCCCCCTCGAACCCGCTTCCCGTCAATGCTGGGGGCAACCCTTTCACTGCCTTGCCCCCACCTCCCGGGGAAACCAATCTTTCACCATCATCATTTGTACCTCAACAACCACCTCAATCCAACATCCCTCCTCCATCATCATTTAATCCTCCCCCATCGTCCCAATCCAACATTCCTCCACCATCATCGTTCGTACCTCAACAGCTGCCCCAATCTAACATCCCTCCACCATCATCGTCCGTATCCCAACAACCTCCCCAATCCTACGCTCCCACTAGTGCTCAACAACCTCCCTCGCACAACATCTCAATCGCACCTCCACCTCAACAACAACCATTGGTCAATCCCTTATTTTCAACACAACCATCACAACATCAATCGCAAGGAAATCAACCTCGGCCTTTAGCCTCAACCATATCTCCATTCCTTGCATCCATTTTACGCCCGCAAGCACAACCACCACATAACATCCCATCTCGCCCACCACAGCCACCAACCGTGCATCAACAACCACCCCATCATTACAACTATTACAACCAACAACAATATCAACAACAACCCTCCTATGGGGCATTGCAACAGTCATATCAACACCCCCAATATCCGCAAGCCAATCAACAACACCTTCTCCCTACTTCCCAACAGTACGCCACCCATAACTACTAGACCCATCCATATTCCACCTCACAACAGCAACCCCTTTATCAGCAAGGTCCATTGGCATATCAGCAAGGGCTGCCACCTCCTCATCCATACACCCATCTCCAAACATCCTCTCATAATCCACAGTCGTCCTACCATCAATACCCGTCCAACACACCAGCCAATGTGAACATCCTGGAAATCAAAGCCGCACTAAAGGATCTCCAGGCAGGGACTAGCAAATAATCGTTCAAGTTCAAAGATATATGCCCCTATCCGTATGATCCCTCCATCTCATTGATTCCCTTCCCCAAACATTTTGAGATGCCAAAATTTGACAAATATAAGGGGAACAAAGATCCTAAGGCCCACCTACGGGAGTTTTACTCCCAGTGTCAAGAAGTGATCCACAATGACAATTATCTCTTGTGTTTGTTCCCCCGAAGTCTGGGAAGTGACGCACTAGGGTGGTTCATGACCCTCGACAAGGGATCTATAAAATCTTTTGCGAACTTGTCAAAAAGGTTTGTCTCCTACTTCTCCTTCAACCTGGAGAAGGATATTGATACCCTGGATCTCCTCAAAGAGAAACAAAGTGAAGGGGAAACCTTTACTAGCTACCTCCAAAGGTGGCGTGCCCTAGCAAGCCGAATGAAAACCCCTTTGAAAGAGAAGGACATGGTCACCCTTTTTGTGGAGAACTCTCATCCTGACATGGCCCATAACTTTTGATTACATTGTGTCACCACTTTCACGGAAGTAGTGGAGAAAGGACCCATCCTTGAGCGTGCCCTTGTTGCCAAGGGGCACATCAAAATATATAACCAAGATAGGGAAAGGACATTCAACGACAAACCATGTTTTTGGAACAAGAACAAAAATGCAGTAAATGATGATATCACTGACACTAAACATGTCCACGTGGCCAACACATCTCAGAAACAACAGCAATCCATGCCTAATGCCATATCTGTACCGCAAGGGACGCCCCATCCTCCCCAACAGTCCAATCAAAATAACCAAGGGAACACTAAACGCCAGTATGCTCAAATAGGAGAACCCTTGAGTGTCATCTTCAATAAATTGCTGTAGATCAGCTATCCGATCACATATCCTATCACCAAGCCACTCGACGAATCCAAACCTAAACCTACATGGTTTAGGGAGAATGAATATTATGAGTTCCACAAAATCAAAGGACACTCTTTGAATAAGTGTGAAGGTCTAAAAAACTACGTCCAGGATCTCATAGATCGAGGTGACATCAAAGTTGATCCTAATCAAGCTCCGTCATCCAATGCTTAGTTGCAGATCTATCAAAACGCCTTCCCAAACCATAACCAAGGCCTGAGCACTTCCAATAGTAATCCTCAAAACAACAGCACAAATAACGTGAGCTACAAGAATGTACCCCTCAATTACGAGGGCATTATTCATTACATTGAGTAGGTAGAACCTCGTGTATCCATGATACATGTCAAAGCTAAAGATCCTCAATGTGTTGTTACCACACGACGAGCCCGCATCACCGTTCCTGTAGCCTCTGCACCTGCCCAACCGACTCCTGTAACTTCCCAGTACAATATCCTTGATCACCTAGGAAAGACCCCGACACATATCTCCATCTTGGATTTACTCAAGTCTTCCCCCGTGTATCAAGAAATCCTCAACAGAGCCCTATAGGAAACCCATGTGCCTAATAATATGGATCCTACACAGTTCCAAGCCTTGGTAGGACACCTAGCTTCATCTCACCAACTACACTTCAGCCACGATGATATGCCCAACATTGATGCTAATCACAATCGCCCCTTACATATTGAAGTCGTGGTCACTCGGCATAAAATAAAAAGGGTCTTGGTAGATAATGGCTCTGCCCTCAACTTGTGCACTTTAAAATTCATAAAGTAGGTGGGGTATACCCAAGTGGACTTAAGCAACCAGATTATTACAATCAAGGCTTATGACAATGCAGAAAGAAATTCAGAAGGGATCATCAATCTTCCTGTCCAAGTGGGACCGGTAGTTCAGTACATCACCTGCCATGTCCTTGATTTGGACTTACCATATAATCTCCTCCTTGACCGTCCATGGCTCCATGCTATGCAAGCTGTGCCCTCCACCTACCATCAGTGCCTCAAATTCCCCGTCAACGGACAAGAGGTCACCATCTATGCCGACCCCCAACCATTCGAATATTGCCGCACTCTAGAGGCATCATTTCCCCATTTACATTATTGTCCTGGGGTTGAAATGGGGGCATCTCGGTCATCACCCATTACTCCACCATCCACCGTAATAGCTGCTCCATCTTCCACTGATCCTACAGTCACAAAAGTCCAGATCATTGATAAAGGGTGTGGTGAGTATGAAATGCACACTGCTCTTAATATAGCGACCATGCCACCATCGCCACACGAGTATGGTCAACCTTCCCATGCTACCCCAAAAGAGGACAAGACTGTCACCTTCCATGGCAAAAATATCCCTACCACCACTTTTGTATCCCCAAGTGTCAAGACAGATGCGCCCGAAGAAGATATAAGCCAGTGGGTTTACCGAGAAGAGCCTCAATCAGAAACTCCTCTCAAGGAATACTTCCAAGAAAAGTACCCCTAGCTGACAAAGTTTGTGGAAAAGCATAACTATCAAGGCAGAGGCCTAGGAAAGCAAGAACAAGGGTGGTTACAACCCATTGATACATTTCTGCTACCAAGAAATGTGGGCATTGGGTATGATAGAAAGCAGAAAGGCCCCGAAACATCGTCTAATGCTTCCAATAGTGTAGCTGTGGACAATGGCTCATTAGAAGATATACCCGAGGAAGAATCCATCATACGTGCATACGATGACATCGATCACACTGACCTATCCTCCGTGTTTGAATGCCTATCTGTCTGCACTATTAGCCTATCCCTTCGCCATCCTAAGCTCATTGATTGGGACCTACAAAGTAGCACACCTGTCAGTATGTCTGCGGACACCTATGTTAACCTCATGGGATTGGGGGAGGACGAACACTCCAGTCGCAAAAGTAAGAATAAGAAAAATAATAAATGGTCATCTAGTGAAAACCTCCCTGAGGCACTTTATGACCTTGAAAAAGTAAAAATAAAGGACGCATCTGATAGCGAAAACCTCGAAGAGGCGCTGGAAGATGGAGATGTTCATCTTCCCCTTATGGGAACTCAGCTATCTTCCCGATCATCTGTTTTGATTGAAGAAACGCAAGAGATTAATTTGGGAACTGCTGAAAATCCTAAGATCACCTATGTAGCCAAGTCACTCTCTGAACAAGAATTTCCGATCTTTGCACAGCTACTGCAGGAGGGAATTGTTAACTTTGCTTCGTCATACTCAGACATGCCAGGCTTAGATCCCGCCTTGGTGGTTCATCACCTGGACATCCGCCCAGATGCTAAACCTATCAAGCAAAAACTCCACAAGATGCATCCGCAAGTTGCATTGTTAGTCAAGAAGGAATTAGAGAAGTTACTGGAGGCAGGATTTATTAGGCCAATTGACTACTCTGAATGGATCTCCAACATAGTGCCAGTTGCTAAACCAAATGGTGATATTCGAATATGTACGGAATTCAGGGATCTCAACAAAGCCTGCCCCAAAGACGACTTCCCCCTACCCAATATTGACATGTTGGTCGACCTAACAGCAGGACATGAGATGTTGTCCCTTATGGATGGCTTCTCCGGGTATAACCAGATCCGAATTGCACCTGAGGACCAACACAAAATCGCCTTCACCACTCCTTGGGGCACTTTCTGCTACAATGTTATGCCCTTCGGTCTCAAAAATGTGGGGGCGACATATCAGAGGGCAATGACGGTCATCTTCCATGACCTCATCCATATCATCATGGAAGACTATGTTGATGACCTATTAGGGAAATCCAGAACATGAGCAGAACATCCTGCCATCCTGAAGAAGATATTTGAGCGGTTAGAGCACTATAAGTTGCGGCTAAATCCAAAAAAGTGTCTTTGGGGTCACTTCCGGGAAGTTGTTGGGCTTTATAGTCTCTCACAGGGGCATTGAGGTTGATCTCGCTAAGGTGAAGGCTATCCTGGACATGCCACCTCCCCGCAATCTCAAATAGTTAAGAAGCCTTCAGGGAAAAATGCAGTCCATCCGTCGGTTCATTGCCCAGCTAGCAGACAAGTGTCAGACATTCACACATCTTCTGAAAAAAGATTCCACCTTCTAATGGAACCAATAGTGTTAGATGGGCTTCGACAAGATTAAGGAATATTGATGCCACCTATTCCCAGCAAACCCCTCTTGCTCTACATCTCTGCCACTTCAGTCGCACTGGGGGCATTGTTGGCTCAGCATGATGAGTCGTCAAAAGAAAGGGCAGTCTACTACATCAGTCAGACATTGGTTGGGCTACGAGCTAAACTACTCTCCTATGGAAAAAGCCTACCTTGCACTCGTCTTCAGCACATACAAGCTTCGGCATTACATGCTTAGCCATCCCATAAAATTAATTGCCAAAATCGATCCATTGAAGTACCTGTTATCTAGAACCACCCTGACTGGCCGCATGGCTAAGTGGGTCATGCTCCTCAGTGAATTCGACATAGAATATGTGGACCGCAAGGCTATCAAAGGGCAGATAATTGCAGATTAGTTGGCGGAAGCTCCTCTAGTTGACACTCACCCGTTGATCACGGAATTCCCTAATGAGGAAGTCTTTTCAGTTGAGGAAACCCCCATGTGGACACTATATTTTGATGGATCATATACACATAATGGATCGGGGGCAGGAATTTTATTAGTTACCCCTCAGGGTGACTACATTCCCAAGTCATTCAGGATAGCGTTCCCATGTACCAACAACATGGCCGAATACGAAGCTCTCCTCACCGGCCTCAAAATTGCCAAACAGTGGCACATAACTCAGTTGAAAGTCTTCAATGATTCCTTGCTAGTCATTAGGCAAGTTAATGATGAGTTTCTAACCAAGGATGATAAGTTGTTACCCTACAAACGCATGGTGGATGATTTCAAGAAATACTTCACCTCCATACAATTTGAACAGATTCCCAGGGTACGAAACAAAGCAGCTGATGTGATGGCCACTATCGGCTCCCTCCTGGACATGCCCAACGATTGCACAGAGTGTGAGTTCCTTGTAGAACAACTGTTAATCCCAGCATACGATATCCCTGAGACTGAAATGGTGTGCAGGATTGTGGGTCCCACCTCCCCATGGTACCAAGACATCTATACCTACCTCCGTGAAAACATTATACCCCCAAACCTTTCACGTAACCAACACAAATTCTTCATCCATTTCTCTTCTCGATACGTCGTCATCGGTGATACGCTTTATCGTCGCAGGTATGATGGAATCCTCCTTAGATGTCTAAATGAGACCGAAGCCCATACTACATTAACGGAGGTACATGGCGGTGTTTGTGGAGCCCATTCAAATGGTATGGCTCTAGCCAAAAGGATCCTACGGGCTGGATATTATTGGCCTACATTGGAACACGATGCTTGCGAGTTTGTGAAAAAGTGTCTTCCGTGCCAGCAACATGTAGATTTAATCCATGCTCCAACACAAGATCTTCAGCCCCTCCTGGAACCATGGCCATTTTCGTAGTGGGGTTTTGACTTGATTGGCAAGATTCACCCACCATCCTCTGACGACCATACATTCATCATCACCGCCACTGAGTATTTCACCAAGTGGGTGGATGCAATGCCCCTCTCACAAATCACTGGCATTCAGATCTCCAAGTTCATCCTGTACCATATTCTCTGCAGGTATGGTATCCCATCCACCATCATTTCTGACAATGGCAAACCATTCAAGAACCAAGCCATGAAACACCTATGCGATACCTTCCATATCCAACACTGTTGGTCAATGCCTTATTACCCCCAGGGTAACGGTCAGGCAAAAGCGACCAACAAAACCCTCATTCGTATTCTCAAAAAGGTGGTCAATCACACTAGATGAGATTGGCACCTCCACATTCATCCTGCCCTCTGGGCATATCGCACATCCATCCGCACCCCAATAGGCGCTACCCCCTACTCTCTGGTGTTTGGTGCCGAAGCCGTCTTGCCAATCAAGGTTGAACTTCCATCATTGAGAATCTCTCTTAAGAACCTTATCAGCGAAGAGGATTCTTGTGTTGCGTGGCTTGCACAGCTAGAGTTACTGGACAAACGCAGAATAAAGGCCTATGATCATCTGCAAGCATATCAGAATCACCTCAAGCATAGTTACAACAAGAAGGTTCGTCCTTGCCAATTCTAGGTGGGCGAGCTTGTCCTTAAAGAGAACCAACGTACTCAGCAAGACCGAGACAAGAAAGAAAAATTTGAGGCAAATTGGTTGGGGCCCTATATCATAGCTGCTAGATATGGATCTGGGGCATACAGGTTGACTACTCTGGAAGGAGAACCCCTTGATGAGCCTATCAATGTCATGCATTTGAAAAAGTTCTATGCCTAAGTCCGCTCGGTTGCCCCACCTGGTCAAAAATCCAAAAAATACAAAAAAAATCAGAAAATCAAAAAAAATCAAAAATCAAAATCAAAATCAAAATCAAAAAATCAAAAATCCAACAATAGTCAAGAGAAATAAATCCGTCCTATGGTGAAAACCACCTCTTGGTGGTGCCTTGGATAAGTATGGATGGTGAAAACCTAGTAACAGGCATCATCCATAGAGAGCTTAATCATTATCTACCTGACATCCTAGTTATCTTATGCCTTCATCCGCATCATTGTCCTTACCCATCTCATCCTAGGCTGCTTGGTAAATATTGATTGAGCATTGGATGACCCATCTAGCCTATCCCCCATCCCTGAGCTTTTCAGTATCCCACTCCGAGCTTATGTCATTCATGTTTGTGTCATCAGGTAGGATCATCCATCGCGTCGGTCTTCACCTAGATCCCCTCACGTCATGTCCGTTAGTCGCACTACGTTGCCCCTGCGCTGTCACGTAGGCAAGGTTGATCACTTGATTCACCCCCGGGGAATTTTTCCATCATCATCGGTCACCATTTGTCTTCTTTCCGCTTTATCCATGGTCTTTTCTGGAACTACGAGGGCTCTGCGCTTTCACGTAGGCAAGGCTAATCTATGATCAACCCCCGAGCCCCTACGTCTGTAGGTTATGACGGTCTTTCGTGTATCGTTATCAAGTTATGCCCACATCTACCCCATCCTTAACAAACAAAATTCCTTTATGTTACAAGATCTTGTCCCTCGGTAATATCCCACGCCAACTAGGTCACCTTATTTCGCATCCATCTTTG